>CM031623.1:7027727-7055227 GCA_018398815.1 Conus ventricosus | reverse complement strand
TTCCATTTCGGTCTGAGACTACATGACAGGGCTGTACTCTACACTTCCTTTCATAATATATCCCGGCGTCAACCAGGCCCGAGAGATACAGGCACCTGCAGTGTTGGTCAGGACATTTGAGCAACACTCTCAGAAACGCATCCATTAAGTGGATGAAACTCGACTGTGTGGTCCCAGTCTTCCCAACTGAGTCCGCTGCAAACTCAACTCTGGGTAGGAGCCGGTTGGGGCAGAAAAAACCCACATGACTCTGATGGGATTCGAACCCACGACCTCCTAGCCGGGAGTCTGCGACGCTAACCACTTCGCCACGGCGGCTGGTAAAGGGGTTGCTTTGTAGGGCGTTGATGCGACCTAGTATTATAACACTGCGAGATTGGATTGGATGTTCGTGCTCCGGGTGAAGCCCACGGGAGAGGGGGGGGGGGAGGAAGTTAGCTGGAAGGAGGGTCGAAGAGGCGGGAAAGAAGAAGGGAAGGAGGAAGGAAGAAGGGTACTGGAATCCCGCGTCAGTACCGTTGACCACTTGCTGTCAAGTCTTAACAGCACCTCGCATGATGGGCGAGGGGAAGGTATTTAACGCACCACATCAGCTCAACGCCAGACTGAGCATACACAGTAAACCATGAATCATGTCTTCTCACAAGATGCAGAGGTAAAAGACTGCATTATTCAACAGGTTATAAAAACAAATATGAATTATCTTCACCTTCTTCACTCACGTTAACGTTTTCCTTCCTTAGGAAATAAAACAACACAGCGACCATCGCATATAACTGCCTCCACATTTGCAAATAATAATTCAATGGCACAAACTGTCACATTTTATACCCATCTACACCCCCCCCAAATACACAAATTTCCAACACCGATCGAACGACAAATCATGGTACGCACGCTCGTGAAACATAAAACTCGTCTCCTTGCACCAAAAACAGACGGTGGCGCAAAGGTATAAAAGTCGGCGAATGTGAAGGGGCGGACGAGCGGGACGCGCACAGTTCAACCCCTGAAACACCAGGTATCTCTACCTTCCCACCGACTCCCGCATCAACAGATACTTAAACAGGAGAAAGTTTTTGGAAATAATTTAGAATGGCCAGGTTAAGATGGAGGTAACCAGAGAAAAAGGTCTCACACAATATTCTCTTACAATTTCGAAAAAAAACAAAATGAAAATGCGCAAAAGCGAAGACTAACGCAGGCTAACAACAACAAACCAAACAAACAGACACGAAATCTGATGCTTACAGGCTACCGTGGGTGACCCCGAAGAGGGGGTCAAAGGACTCTCTTACCCTCCTGTCCAGTCGAGAGGACAGAGGCGAAGATGCGGAAACAGAGAAGCGATGTCCCTCTCCTACAGGCCGACTGCAGGAATGAAAAGTACGGACTGTACTCTCGATTGATAGGTAGGAACCGAGACTGGAGCACGGCGTCCAGAGACTTCCTTCCGCTCGAGTCAGAGCTAACCTCTCTGCAATGGCGGCAACTATGGCCTTGCTGCGTCACAGAGTGAGCATACTTCAACCTAAAAAAAAAAACGAAAAGCACCGTGACGAGACAGGGAAATCCGCTTCTGGCTCCCTTTCGCCCTCAACGTTTTCGGGCGAATGTGACCCAAAGCGGCATTTCCCCCCCCCCCCCCACCCCATTGTTCTCTGGAAAGTATGTCTTCAATTTAACCAAAAAAATAACGGACCTTTACAAACAAACATTACTGTGTAGGGTTATCCGCTTTTTTAATACTAATTTACTAAACTTTTCGATTTAATTTTTGTTTAATCCTATGTTTTTTTCCTGGTCATTTTCAATAACATCATTTTCGCGCAAACATTCTTCAAATCAGTCTCTGTCTTTCATGTGAAATAAAATACAGTCTTTAATGTTCTCTTCAGTCTTTAAACTGAGTTTATATTTCTGACATAAAATCCACAAACTTATCCCAGCATGTCTTCGCTGAAAGCAAGTTTTGATAATAAGTGTTTCTCTTTTTAACTATGTCTTTTTCTGCCGAACAGTCATCTATAAATAAATAGTGTCTGTGTTCCCTCATCGTCTATTAAACTGTTCTTAACGACCTCACTCGTTTATTCTGGGATAAACTTAATATATGTCATCATTTGTCCATATATACCTTCTATTATGATATGCTTTGTTCCATTTAAGTGTTGGACAATGAAAACCACAATATGATAAAAATTATAACCGATAAACTGTTTGTATCGGTCGAGATAAATATTGTTTTTCCAACCAGTCTGCCCACAAATCAATGCAGCAATGAGGAGTTTTTGTCTAAGTCTTTACTGCTCCATAGTTTTATAAACTGAACTTAATACGGTTATTGTTTTTATCATCCTCTGTAAAAAGTTCTAGTATAATAATATTCCTGTGTAAGATTTAATCCAATTCAGTGCTGTAAGATTGTTTGTTCTATGTAGACTAATATTGATTTTGTTGCTTGTTGTTATGACCTTATATACTCACCCATTGTGAGCATGACACAGTAACTTATCAGACTGTTCAAAACGCCTAAGTTTTGCCTGCTATTAGAATTCTTAAAAAGGACGTCACTAAACGCCCACAACCCCTTCCTCTTTCGTATCTTTTAAGACAGAAATTTCATAAATATTATTGTGAACGTGTCCTAAGTTTATTTGCGGCATGAAATGTAATTTTGTAGAAGCTTCTTTTACAACTGTTTCTTTTTCTGTGGAGGATTGTACTGTTTTTTCCCATACGGCGTTTATTTCAATTTCTTTCTTGGACTATTGTCGGTCTGGCATAAGATTACATGTAAAGGGCCAGAGTTGAATGCTTTTCTGAATTTTTTTTGAAGGCCAAAAAAATGTATATGGTGCTTATGAAATTCCAATTTTATTTCCATTCTAACTATTGGTTCGAAGTGCCATTGAGGTAGGTTTTTTCGAAATATTTTATATTCTACTGGCCAACATTATTAGCCTCTAGATTGCGCAGTTGTTTAGTTTAGGAACTTTTGTTGTCGCCTACCTCTTTGCGTTTATAATCACCTTCTTTAGTGTACTCATAAACCATACAAAGGCGCCTATCTCTCCGTTCTGTTCAACCGTCCGCTACGTCTGCATGGTCTTTTAAATGCTAAGGTTATACACTCACAGGCGTAATGTAAACTCCTGATTCTTCTGGCCCCCGCGACATTATTTTTTAGTAACGTATTATTTTATTTCCAAAACAATGTGAGGTTATCACATTTCACAACTTCCCCGTTTTGTCTTTGATCTTTCTATTAAATGATCCGACCCTCCACAATCTATCTTTTAAACTGTAAAAATAGAATTGTATAATTTCATAATCGCATATATGAGCTTTCCCCGACAGCAGAGCTCTTAAAACAGTTGGGGCCTTCCATCATATAAGGTTTTCATCAGTGCTTAGCTCATCCAAATGAACATAGGTAATGAATGTAATGCAAGATCGAGCGGACTTTCCCCTCATAAGTTGTTTGTCTGGTGTAACTCTAAATCTAAGTTGTCATTCAGCTGCAAAGCCTAACCATTTTAGCTAGCTCTTCATCAAAAGGTAATGTACTACTTCTTTTTGCAGTTTGAATGATAACATTATTTTTAGGATTTGCATTGTTAAGTTGAGAGTAATGTCAAAGTTCTCATTGCTTCTTTTAGCGAGCAAAACCCGTTATTAACCATCAGGTATGTGTTAAACTGGCTAACTTTGTCTCCTGCTTTATTAACTTTTAGGGAATCGTTATATTGAGTTTTGGTATCACTTATATTAAACATCTACTTTGTAAAATATTTTCATTGAAGCGCACCATTTTGGCTCGCATTCGTTATTAATAGGCATGTTCTAAAAACGATGGACGGTCTTGTGTGTTATTGTACACATTTTTTTAAAAAATTAAAAATGAGTTGCATTCAAATATACTGGTGCAATTATATTCTGTTGGGCCGCAACTACAATCTTAAAATATAGCATCGGATACTCTTGACATTGCTGTGACCACAGACTGCCTCTTTTCTTAAAAAGGTGAGTACCCCAGTAAGCAGATTTTTTAACCCCCTTATTGAAAACGAGCACTAACCAGAAAGCGTGGTTTAGTCATATGATGGCAGTTTTTTAGAAACAGTTAAACTTTGCTGTGTTTTGACGCATCAACTGGTGTGGAGTGTCTGTATGCTGATCATTTAAATCACCGCGATCTTTGGGAGCGGTCAGTGTACAGATTTCATTTCTATTACTCCTTCAGTACGTATTTGACTGTATTGCAAGCGCCATTGCAAAGGACAAAACCGTTTACTCCACTCAGCAACATAATAGACCTGAAAGGATTTTAAAAGGATCAGTAACGAATTCAAATATTACATCAAGGACAGGCTTTAGACAAAGTTGGATCATAATCATGGCTAGCGTCATTTCTTTTCAGGGCACGACAGAAAGTATAACTTTGACCGGCGTTCTCCTTTCAAAATTGTTCGCCCTGGCTCCATAGAGCAAGAGCATAAAACAGCATGGACAATTTATCTTAGACACTTCTTAGGGCCTGGCCTAACTAGGGCGGGTATAGATACGTAATATTCGACTTCTATTTCGTACTTACGTTTGGTGTTTGCTAGGTTCGCAAGCACAGGCATAAGTTCGCAGCATAAACTGAATCCTTCTACTGGCTTTGACGACAAAAACAATACTTAGCAATTTAGAGGACGCCATTAATCTACAGTTGTTTTACTTCAAGTATTGAAGATACAATATGTTTTACAATACGAAGACGAAAGTAGACTTTGCTGTTGGCACTGGTTTTTATACATGCTGCCTTCTGACTCCAGACTCCAGGTTTGGGAATAATAAAAATATAATAATAAATTCTTTAGCAGGAATGAACAGAAGGTTGGGAAAAACGACAAAATTCTGAGCAGTAATATTACAAACAATAAAAGAACACCAGATTTGAAGTCATCTAATTCCCGAAGTCCAACCCCAAAGTATGAAGACTCAGCAAAGCTCGCGGACTCTGTTCGCGATGACCAAGAATATGAAAAGACAGCGCTTGTTCTGGATTATGGCATGGGATTATTGGCTTTATCTTACTAAATTAGTAACAAACTATTACAAGAATAATGCCCATAAGTGCTCGGCCATAAAGCCAACTACTTTGCTTGCAGTAGACAAAAGCCAGCTGCCAATACTCCCCAATATTCCTGGGTAACGCGTTTACGGCTTTACCAGCTAATTTTTTATAAACTTGCATGATGATCAAGTGTGTTTTTACCCCTGATTTATCAGGCGGAGGCGATGGCGGTGGAGGTACTGAAACTTTGGCCACCGCCGCCTGTAATAGCCATCACCAGTTGTACTTATTGCAAATCCTAAGGCGTTTATAACGCTTGCCAATGTGACTCCCTGCCTCTTAAACAATGTTCTTATTTCGTTCTGCTAGTGTCGTGTATTCATATAAATTTTCCGGATAGTTTCTCTTATTCTATTCTCTTGAGTCGTAATTGGTTTCGGTTAGTAGTTAGCACTTTTAGTCTGTGTGATCTTTTTGTTCAGATCTTTTAGGTCTTTGGGGATTTTTCTTTCTTTAATATCAGGGCCTAAAGTTGGCGTCATCAGCCTCAAACGAGTTTTCTTTTTCTCTTTTTATATGCTCATCTAGTTCACTAGTTTTGCTAAATTGTTTTTATTTCGCCTCTGATACTTCTTAAAGCATGGTTCAAGGGCCGCTATTTTCTCGCATGGGTTGCGGTGAGTCGTGTATAGTCCTTATTGCAGTTTCTTCTGAAAAATGGTTTCTGCTTCTATGGCATTTATTATTTCATCTGCCGTTTGATTTAATTCTTTAAGTTCCATGTTTTGTATTTTGGTTAGCTGTTGGGAGTTCCTGGCAGTGTGTTTTGAATTTAGCAAACTGATCCTTATCTAATTTCGGTCTAACAAGACCAAAGGCGATTTTGATCTTTCTCACTGAGTCTTTGTATAATTGTACTCTTGGCTTAAAAAACTTTGATGGGTCTGGTTTAGTTGTAAGCGAACCGATTTCCCTTGATCGCCCTTTACAACCAAATGCCATTCTTCTAATTCAAAATCATTTGGGTCTATAAATTCGGAGGTTTCTTGACTAAACTTTGTAAAATGCTCGACCGTACGTTCTGATTTATTAGCGCCGCATTTGAGAGCGTGAAGCGATGCCGTGTCAAAGGGATCTTTCACTCATTGTGTCTCCAGGATCAAAACATCATAATCTTCTTCGCTTCAATTCCTGCCATGTTTTAAAGAATAAACTTTTTTATTTTGTTTTAAAAAAAAATGTGCACTGCACATGGCTCGATTCTTAACCCGTATAGAAGACTGATAGAACCCGGTGGCGGTGAAGGGAAATAGCGGAACTATTTACTGTTCCAAATAATCCATCTACTATTGATGCGCGATCAAATTCTTACTGTCAATTTTACAAGACCTTGGAGAGGATGAAGTTGATTGTGCCTGGCTTGTCGTTCTTACTTTTTAAAATAGAACTCGCTTCAACAAGAGACCAAACAGGACAGTTGTACTGAATTTAGGGTCGGGCAATCTTTAAGAAAATTTCTAATAAACTTGAGGGGCAGAATTATTTTCTTTACAAATGCAGAATATTTTTAACCTATTCAGATCCTATGCTAAACCGGGAATGAAAGGCTGATCTTGGTTTCAAGGAATCGAAAATTGAAGAAGCCAATAAAACATAGAATAGGCGCGCAGATACCTAAGTCGGTGTAAAATGTATGCAGCTGTAAATTTTGCGTATGAAAATCGCTTTTCCTTCCCCTTAGATTTTGAGTTGATAAAAGCGCATGCACCGTTACTTTCAAGAGCATTAAAAGGACGTTGTCATATGGGAACTAACTTTTAAACGAATACAATAACGTGTTATCAAAACATCAGGTAACCGAAGCAAAGTACAGCAATTTCTGAACATCTCGTTAGAGTTTGACGGTGTTAGCATACCTAAATTAGCAAGCTGATTAAGACCATATAAGTCAAGATTGCAATATATTTAAACGGGGAAAGAGTGATTCATCTTCAACATATCCAGAAGCAGGCAGTCATATATGGAAACTTTTAGTTTTAGCGTTCCTTATCAATATCGCTTAAAGGTATTTTATTGCTGTGTGAAGATGAAGAACCGTTCAAATGAGCAGCGAAAAAAGGTTTTTTAATCCTAAAAAATAACGAAAGTGCAATGTTTCAATTGAACGTAGGTCTACAAATTCTACGCTGCGGCCATAGACCTTATCATCATTTGACGAAATAAGATAATTGTTGGGGGTGGAGAGGGGGTTAGAAAATCCAAACAGCCAGGACCTAGTGTCTAAAGATTTACATCTTCACAATTGTTAGGCTTGATGATTAATTAAACAACAAAATACGTTTATGGGGTGGATTGACCTAGGTCAACGGCGGTTAAAATGAGTTGTATTGATGCGGAGGGTGAAAAGTGAGAGACGTAATAACATTCAAATTGATAAAGAAGAAGAAGCTGGATAAACCGCTTATTGACATTTGTTTTTATTATATGATGCGCAGCTGAATATTGAGAATAAACAGATTAGAAGGGTATTCTACTAACTTATTTTTATTTTATAAAAGCCTGTCTGTTAAGGCTTATCCCAATGGGCCTACAGCACCGGAGCTGCCAGAGAAGAGATAGCAGGCATTTCTGTGTTATAGAAGCCCCTGAAGTAAAATTCCTTCAGTTAACAACATTACACAATGCAACAAAAACTAGGAGCAAGACCTTTCAAAATACAGCACAACCAAACGAAGGTTATTCTGCTGCTTTAATGCTGTTACATATGTTAATACTGGAACATCGACTATATCGCGCTCTATCAGCAGGGATCGATGGTGTTGGTCTCTAGCAACGGGGCTAGGCGCACCCGCAGCTTTACCTTAGGAGGTTTTTTCTTTAAGCTCTCGGTTTTGTGTTAATTTGCTGTAAGTGCGGCCGGCAAAAAATTAAAAACTAAACTCCAAACGCTCAAGCTATGGTTCAACTAATAACGGCTAAAACTTAGTTCGTTTAAATGACAATAAAGATAAGCGCTGTTGAACTCAAACTCACGGTTGAGGAATTTAATCGTTTTACAGGGCCGATTTTGATGACTACAAAAGACAAAAGTTTGTTCTTCAAGAAAGGCGGGGACAAGTTTTTCTCAACAGCCAGACCCCGAGCAGATAAAAAAGGATGCTTAAAAAAAGTTAACGTGACATTTAAACTCTGTTCTTAAACAGCTTCACATTACAACACCAAAAGGTGTTTATACTTTAGTTTATGAGTCAAGCGCAAAAAGACTGTTCGATATTGATTCTGATTAGGAATTTTTTTTTTAATTTTAAATAAATATTTTGAGTTAGAAAAGGAAACTCACAGGATAAGATATATGCAGGACAAGACGAATTGTTTGAAGGAATGATTGAGAGAGAGCGTTTATCAATGAGCGCCGAATGATATGATTTAGAAGTCATTGACCCACACAAGTACAGGCAAGTGTTGTTCATGCTTTTCTCTAAGTTCAGGTAAACCTAACAATAAACCCGCCAGTTAATCTAAAAGTAATGTTAGCTGTTTTAACGACTATGTAACAATAAATGAAGAAAATCTAGTAGCCTGGGTTCAACTAACAGCAGGACTATTCTTTCTCATAATGACTTAACACGGGTTGGGCAGACGAACTGCTTACACAGTTTGACGCTGCCGCTTGAAAGAAGCTAAAATGAGAGGCTCTGGTTGGTCAGAGGCGAAGTCCTAGAGATAGATTTAAACACAGGTAGTATTGCGCGATTGTTGGCAAGTCTTACATTCCAATACTCCAGCATTTGTTGCTAAAAGAGGTTCTAAACATAAAGAATACAGACAACATTTGTTTTATGTGGTGTTTCTTGCAAGGCTGCATTACGCCCGCAAAACGCAGAGTGAGTGTCCTAAACTATCACCCTTACATCAATGATCTTAACTTTAGTGGGGTGTCCTTTCCTGTCCCCCCCCCCCTAGTTGTAGACCAAATTGTCAGTTTGAAGAACAAAAAAAACCATAACGGTTATTGTATACACATGGGATGAGGGATACAAATTCTGCGTGCAATTAAAAGTGTCCAGAACAGTCAAATTAGGGCGAAACCAGACAAAAATCCTATTGGACTTACTACTGATGTTTTCACCAGCGGGGCTACCGCATTACACATTGATACGCACGATGAGTAGATATTTGCGGCATTACTTCGAAGCATTACCATAAACTAGAATTCTGCAGAAAGGTATAACAAGATTTCCATCTGTGCAAGCCGCGAGTGAACATATAAAACATTGTAAAAGTTTCTGTAGATTAGTAATACAGAAAACTATTTAGCCCCCACCTGGATCTAAAAGTTAGTTTTAAGAACGAAAAAACTGCAACATTCTCCATACGTAGTTTACGCAGACTTGCGGTAGCTTATTGTTCCTTTAGAAGGGCCAGCGCTCACAAAAACTTCGAATAACGGTCTTAATGAGTGATCATCAAATTTGTTCATTTGCTTTCATCGTTGTCAGGTCGGATGGCGTTCATTCACAGCAAAATTATATAGAGGGCCAAATGCTTGCAGGATACTTCTTAGAACGCATGCAGCAATGTGCGCTATGACTGTTCTTATAATCTAAACTTATCTGAAATATAATGGACACCTGAAGACCAAAACAGTTGTCTAAGCCAACATTGTTGATGTTTGCGGTTTAGGTCTCTCATTCAGACGCAGGAATCCGCTCAGTAAGAGGACAATGATCACATTAGCGGAAAGTCAGAGGTGCAGCGCATAAACAAAATGCCAATCTTCAACTTAATAGTTTGATCTAAGACTGGAAGATGCCCATCTTCTTTCATAACTTGCGAGGTTACGACTCTCATTTATAATGAAAGCAGTAGACGATGCCTTTTTGGGTGTCATGCATTGCACAGTCATCAGGAAAAGTACTGTGTTTCACTTTAAATAACTGTCTTTCTAAGACTCTAGGCAGCACATGATGGGCTCATTAGAGGACTGGCTATGTCTTAATGTCCTGCCAATAACGGAAAAATATTTTGACTCAAACTTCTGGTTAGAAAGGGCGTTTACCCTTATGAGTACTGAAACTGTGGGACTAAGGTTTGAAGATGATACACTTCCACCTAAGGCGCGTTCTTTCTAGGCTTAGAGTTGGAAAGGACATCAGTGATTCTGATTACCAGCAGGCTCAAGATGCCGTGGCAGACGTTAGATTGGAAAACGATGGGGAGTCTATCATGATCTATTTTATGGCCGATGTTTGTTTGTTGGCGGATATTTTTGAAAATTATAGAAAGACCTGCATGAAACATTACTGACTGGCTCCCCGTGCATTACATTTTACGCCCGGAGAGCTGGGACGCGTTCTTAAAGGTTTAGGGGGGTACAGATTGATTTATTGTCTGACTACAGATGAGTCAGACTGATTGAAAACGGATTGCGTGGAGGAAATTGTTATGGCGTCGCACCATTATTGTAAAGCAAACAACAAATTACTTGGACGACTATGATCCGAGGTAAAAGGTCTAACTATCTCATGTATTTAGATGCAAACAATCTGTATGGATGGGCATGGCGCAATCATTCTTTACGAAACTTTCCAAAATGTACAAGGCGGGCGAACCGAACAATATTCAAAAGGCATTAAAGTGGTTGGGTTGTTTAACGGCCTGATCAACAGGTGGTTTCATTCTTAGAAGTTGTTTAGAATATCTTCTGAACTCATGCTCTGGCATAATGACTATCATTTGCAGCAGAAAGTCTAAAGATGGATCCATGAGAGCCGCCTAAACTTGTGCCTTAATCTTCGAGAGCAAAAAAAATTATGTCTGTCATTACAGAACTTCTACATTTTATTTAAGACGTTGAAGTTGACAGCAGTTCATCCGTAATTGCTTTTGATCAAGAACGTTCATGGGAAACCATACATAATGAAAAACCTGATTCAGAACTAAATCACAGATGCTCGGAAAAAGTCTTTTTCAAAGCTGATGAACAACAGCTTTTTGGAAAGACTATGGAGAATCCGCACAAGCGCAAAAGATGTTCAGATTGGTCACCAAAGAGAAACGAAGCATTAAGCTGACTTCAAAAACCTAATTATCAGGACTTCAGGAAGATTTCCTGACAGCTTTTTGGCATAATGATGAAAAAAAGAAAGTCAAATTGGACAAACCTGTTTTTATTGGTTTACTGTTTTAGAATATCAAAGCTTTTGATGCTAGGAGTTTCTTTATGACTCTGTAGCCCTCGATATCCTGAGTCCAGATACTTTACACAGATACAGATTAGTTTGTTATAGATATTCCCCCCCCCCACCCCCCCCCCCCCTACTGAAGACATTATAAAGACATGGAAATGGGAAGTAGCTAAAGGGCATTGCGGGATGTACTGATACATTGATTACCTAAGATTCGCCTGTGCATTTCAATTACTAACAGAGGTTTTAGGAAAGATGAAGGATGATTTATCTGGAATGGTGATTAAGGAGATATGTTGGTTTAAGGTCAAAAAATTACAGTATTTCGAGCCAGGAGAAAAATCATTAAGAATGCATAAGGGAATATCCGCAGGCGTTTGTGCAGTCAAACATATCACATGACAACTTCAAAGAAGCATTGGTTTTTGGCAATAGACTTTCATCTTGACACCGTAATACTGCGATCTAATACATGAGATCAACACAACAGTTGTAACAAAGAAGTCATTAGATAGAACAAATACAAAATGGTGTGTTTGTTTAAACCAGAGTTTTCATATGCAATTGGGCACTGGAGACGTAATTTAATTAATGCGGGAATGTGCCGGGTGGTGGGATATCTTGCAGTTCTTCCTTCACTATAGGATCTTGAGGAGCTTGGTTGTTTTGTTGTGTCAGTTTCTCGTAAATAATACACGGGCGGATTCATTTTTACAATTCTTTTTATTTCATATGGATCAACACTCCAAACCGGATCAGTTGCCCTGATGCGAGTGTCCCCTTCTGCTTCCCCCGGTAAAAAAAGGGTACCTTACTTTCAATCCAAATGGTAATAGTTTGCGGATGAAGACTCTCCTTCAGCAACATTTATTGTTTTTCTTTTGATTGCTTGTACTGGTTTTAGCCCTTTAAATTCTTCATTATTCATTGCGCGAAAAACTGAGGGCAGTCTTCTAACCCATTCTGTGTTGCGAGAATTGTCAATCAGCTCTCTGTGATACTGGTAAGAAAAAAGTCTTTCGGCTAACTGTTTGTTAAAGTTTTCAACTAAAGCCTGTGATCTGTGAACTCCTGGAATGCCTCTTTTAATGGTAAACTCTATGTTTTAACAATAATTGATTCACTTGGCCTTTAAATTCTTTTCCATCATCGACTTGAATCATGCGAGGGTAAGTTAAAGGCCTCGTTGATATATCAGTTGTATGGCAACAGCAACAGCAGAAGCACTCTTTTGTGTTAAGGGTTCCGCATCTTTGTATCTTGAAGCTATGTCAATGACTGTAAGCGCGTACTTAAATCTTTTTCGTCTAATCCTATCAGAGGGTAAATATAGAAGATCCATTTGATGGGTGTCGTTTGGAGTTGTGTTCACAAAGTGCGGTCTCTGTATTCGTTTAGTGCAGGTAAATAAATTTGCCAAATCGCTTGTTTAGATAACCATTCTTTTGCTGTTTGTTCACTGACTCTCCTGCCGCTTGGCTTAGCTTTTAATTGCTGTGATGCCCTTCCAATATCCTTTGGGCGAATAATAGATTTTGTTCATTTTTTACTCAGCCAATATTATGTGCAACAAAATACACAACGGTCATACCAACGACAATAAACCGATTTCTTGCATCTTTTGTTTTTCTGATGGTTGATAAAAGTCACTGAATTTTGGTGGGGGCAATGTCTGACTGGTTTGCCTGTTACTAGATAATATTCTTTTATTGCTTGATCAACATTTTAAATGTGTAAGCTGCATGCCCTGTTCTTCAGTGTGTCATTAAAAAAATCTAACTGCTCAAGTCTCTGCCTTTCATAAGCGTCTTGTGCAGCTGCTAGTTGCTCCATAGCTTTGTTATGTCTTTTTCTCTCGCTGTCATTCCCCAGTTTACTAAATGCGAAATTACTTCCGCTAAAAGCAAGCGCATTCACCACAGCGCCGCCTATCATTATTGCGAGTGAAGCCATTTTTTAAATGTATTTTTTTCTTACATATTTATATTGTCTGGAATTATTCCTTGCTTAACTAGAAAATCTTTCGTAGCAACCGAAGCTGCAATGATAGCAATCAGCTTTGCTGAATCCTCAAAGTCTAGTTTGCCAAGATCTGCCGGTTTTATTTTTAACAAGCTTTTACCAAGCATTGAGTATCCTACACTTAGCCCTCCAATAACAGCAGAATGGTATACAAGGTTAGCAACAGTTTTTTTCAGTTGCTCATTTTTTAGAAAATAAAATAATTATAATTTAATAAAAACATGAACAGTGATGATCTACTACAGCTACAGGGGGGCCTAAACCTCCTGAACTTATGAATGACCAAGTTGATGATCAAGCTATTATGCCCAAAAAGGAGAGGCTGTATTCTTTGGCAGCAGGGTGGGAAAACAAAACAGTTCCTCGAACTGAATTCAGCATTGAACAGATTCAACAGATGACGCCGCAAGACATTTTAAAGTATCATAACGGGTATGAAGCGCAGTTGGGGTCGAGAATGGTAAAAAGCGTTGGGCAAACGGTTCTTATTTTTGTACACTAAACTAGTCAGTAGATTTGCTCCCATTGATTCTGAACAAGATCTTACGTATGATTAACGCAAGATCCAGTTTTAACAAAGTCATTAGAGTCTCTAGGGTGTGATTTATACTATAGATTTGGAACATTGTTAATCGCCATTAATCATGGGATTAATAACTTTTAATCATATAGATTTTATTTCCCTTCAAAATGAACGATCTGGAAAATCAGCAGAACCAGAAAACACTGAATCAGGTGGAGAAAGTAACCAAGCCAGAAAATCAGCAGAAAACGCTGAATCAGGTGGAGACCATTAAAAATCCTGGGCGTGTTGAAGCAGGAAAAAAATTAGCAGAGTGAACAGACAAAAAAAATTAATGTTACAGAATATGACTCATCATGAAAACATAACACCGCCAACGCCAGAACAAGTTGATTCAATGCCGCTATAAAAACTCCATATGATACAAGGGCCCCAAAGTCTTCATGGAATATTGAACTTAAAACTGTTGCCATTTTTGGCGCCATTGCTGCTGTTGGGGGCAGTTATTACGGCTATAAAAATATACACAATGGCAACAGAAACAAAAGAAATCAAAAAAATCTGAGCCACTAAAATGCAGAAAAGACACCAGCAGGCCAAAACCGCCAATAACAAAGCATCATTTTGATCCATTTATAATGGAATAATATTTTAAGAACTTAATTTTAAATTTTTTAAATAAAAATAGATCATGGCGTATTATAAAATGATGGTGTCAATAAATAAAGACATGGAGTCTATAAAAGACATTTCCATAGACCAGAATTGTAATCATTGCGGTTGCTTCGGATGTAAACCTTCCTTAAGATCTATGCAGAGAACGCTGAGCAAGACATCCTCAACGATGACGCGTTTTTTGAGGCGTGTGTGTACTATATTAGACATCTACTATTTAAGATAAAAACATAGCTTGTATTTTTTTGATAATTATAAGATAACTTAATAAGAACTTGGTTGTACTTAAAGGATGACTTAGTTATGATCTTGAGGTGACTTAATCAAGAACTTAATTAAAAACTTAATCAAGAACTTATTAAGAACTTGAAGTAACTTAATTAAAAAACTTAATTAAGAACTTGGGGTGACTTAATTAAAAACTTAATTAAGAACTTGGGGTGACTTGGGGGTGGGATGTGTGTGGTGTACACAGAGCTTTATTATTTGTCATGTGTAACACCACTTGGTGCAAGACAGTGCTTGCGTTTTTGTAATGCATTGGCTCTTTTGTTGCAAGTTCAAAGCAGCCCCCAAGTGCATTTAACAAAAGCCTGATTAAATAAAACAAGACAATTGTATAAAGTACAAAAAGGCAGCCTAAAAGTTTGTAACAGGGCGTAGAAGCAGGACGTTGACGCAGGTGAAGCGTAGACAGCAAAGCGACAAAGCAGCAAAAAAAGTCTGATCTCCCTGCTGATAACCTTTGACCGCTCTAGGATAGAGCGGTGGAGCGTTGAAGAAACGGCTTGCCACTGTGACCTTTGACCGCTCTAGGGTAGAGCAATGAAGAAACGGCTTGCTACTGTGACCTTGGCCGCTCTAGGGTGGAGCGCTGGAAAACGGCTTGCTACAGTGACCTTGGCCGCTCTAGGGTGGAGCGCTGGAAACGGCTTGCTACTGCGACCTTGGCCGCTCTAGGGTGGAGCGTTAGTTTCTCTGATCGCTTGCCCTAGTTTGCTGTGCCCCTCTTTTCTCAACCGGGCTTGCAACTGGGTTACAGCAGTAATTGCTGTAGCCAAGCTTTTATGGCAGCTCTAATCGCCAGTAGTAGTACATCCAGCATTGTATATTTAAGCATTTATATGAAGATAGTGCTAGCCACACACTACTCCTCTCCATACTGGTAGATGTACTAAGGTCTGCCTAACCCTAAACTAGTTTTGTTTGCCAGAACATTCGATCGCCATTCAGTTGCATAAGGGCACACTTGAAGGCAGATGAACTGGTTAGAATTAGAAAAGTAGAAAAGTATACACATCTTAATACACAGAATCAGCTTGCCACATAAACACTGAATCTGTAGTTAACAATCAATCAAGTCTAATACAAACTAGAACATTTTTACTTGGGAGGAACAGCAAAAATGTTTCAAATACGAATCAGCCGTGTTTACCTCCGCCTTAAGAAATGAACGCCATGTTTTTTAAACATGGCTTTAGCTGTCCCAAGCCAGCTCCCAAAAATCAACGCGTGATGGTTTGTTTTGCTTCGGCCGACTTTCGAACAATCTCATCGATAGCCAAACACGTATTAAAACTAGCTGTATCTTTGTCAACAATATTGTCTTCAACAAGCCAACAAACCTTAAGATACACAATTCTGTTCTTCAGTAAACCGGTTTAAAACACCCACAGCGCAGTAAAACACTTCCTGCTTGCCCAGTAGTCAGTGGAAGAATGTGTAGGTGAACCTAGTCGTGAGCGGCCGCTAATTGGCCAGGCGCTGTCACAGCGCCGCCACGCGAGCAGTGTTGGCTGACGTCATATGGCGCGATCGAGCAAGCTGGGCAGGAAGGAGTGGGGGTGGGGAGGGAGTGCAGCAGTATTGATTTTTTGGCCGGATACACACCTGCAATGTAAACAGGGAGCACGCCACCGTAGGCGGGGGTATGCTACTGTAAACTAAGGGGCACATTTTTTTTAAATAGTGTGTGTGTGGTGTGTGTGTGTGTGTGTGTGTGTGTGTGTGTGTGTGTGTGTGTGTGTGCGTGAGTGAGTGAGTGTGCGTGCGTGTGCGTGCGTGCGTGTGTGTGTGTGTGTGTGTGTGTGTGTGTGTGTGTGTGTGTGTGTGTGTGTGTAGTATTTTGTGAAACGCAGAACACGTATGTCTATGGCTCCGTGTCTAAATGAAAATATCACAAGCAATCCTTCGCCACACGGTCAGGTGACGCCAGCCCTACCTTATGGCGCCATAATTACAGGTCATAGATCCGTCCAGGGTACTGCCTGCCACAAACCCCAAGCCCTCTAATTAGGGGTGTTCGTGCAGTGTCCTCAGCCAAGTTTTAGTTGGTGACTGTCTCCGCAAAAAAGATAGTATTGAAAAATGACTGTATGCGCGAAAATGATTAAGAAAACATAGTTTGAAGTCTTACTTGTCAGAGAACTGTAATATGCCGCTTCTAGGTCACTTTCGCCCGAAAACTAGTTTGAGGGCGAAGGTGAGTTAGAAGCGGCATATTACAGTTCTCTACGTGCGACAGGTAAAAAGACAGGCGAGAGGCCGATAGACAGAAAGTTCGAGAGAAAGGTACCGGCCACCCGTGAACTTGCAGGATGAATAGCACGGGCGGTGGAATTAGAGAGAGAGAGAGAGAGAAAGCAAACCGAAGTTGAGCTGAACTATACCAAGGTGCAACCGCACCACAAGCCACACTAAGGGACGGGTACACGACAACAGCAACGACAATAAACAAATAAGTAATTCCGCCACCCTGGGTGGGTCGAACGTCGTAGGCCTCGCGACAAACTCGTGACAAACCCCCCTTCTAAAAGCATCTGTTTCTCTGAGATACAGTGCTCCTTTGAACCTTGTCGCATGTGCAACTTCCCAACAATGGGACCGAACCCAACTCTCTGTGATCGACAGAGTACGATGAATCCAATACAAACATTCCACGATAGAATCACACAGGGAAATACATAATACTACATTTATCAAACAATTAAGCAAACCTTCCAACCATGAAAGTAACAATCCGAACCATTGGTGATTCACTACCGTTAACATCACTGAAGTGAAAAACTGTCACTACACCTGATACAGAGACCAAAAAGGGGATATAACCCTGGTTGAGGGGAGGTGTCCCTCTGACTGATTTTCCAATGTGCTAACTACGGAGCTCGGCTAAGATAGTCAGCATCCGTATTACAGGAACCCTTGATATGACGGAAAGTGAACGCATGACTCTGCAGTTCCACTGCCTAACTCATGAGTCGACGACTGACTGGCCGGATCCGGTCCAGGCACTGGAGAGGATGATGATCGCTCTCCAGTACAAACTTTCGGCCGTACTTCTTCTTGGGCACGCCAGTGCGCGTCCAAATCTGCCTGAGAGATTCGGCAATAGTAGGGGTATCGATAGTCCTAAGCGGGGCAGCCTCTGGGTACCGACTCGCAGATTCTACCACTACCGAAGTGTAGCGGTGACCGCGATCGGATGGAGGATTAATGGGTCCCACCAGGTCGACCCCAACCTTGCTGAATGCCTCCCCAACCCGTGGCACTGACCCTAGGGGAACACGCTTCAAGCGACCCTTAGGCGTTGTCCGTTGGCAGACATCGCAACTGCGGCAGTACTGCCTAACCTGCGAGTTCATCCCTGGCCAGAAGAAGTCTTGTCTTACTCGCTCGAGAGTCCGCTTGGAGCCCATATGACCTGCCATGGGGGAATCGTGGGCCTGCCGGAGAACAGACTCTCTCAAGCTTTGGGGAACAACAAGCTGTTTGGCCACACGATCTGCCTGAGTGGAAACCCTAAAGAGGATCCCCTTGTGGAGCTTGAAGCTCACCTTGGCGTGTCGGGCCGACCGAGCGGGACGATCCACAAGTTGTCGCAGGCGTTGGACATCCAAGTCCCTGGCCTGAAGACGGATAATGCTAGCAGGATCGGCCCTTGCCAGAACCTCGTTAGAGATCGGCTGAAGAACGGGACGCAATTCCTGTGCCTGCTTCTTAGCTTTGGCGCGTGTGGTGACTCCCACACACGCCTGTACGGGCAGATCCGTAGACACGGACTGACTGCGTCCGTCAGCAAAGGTGACAGTATTCCCTACGATAAGGGAATACAGAGGTCGCTCCACCGCGATGGCCCATACTTCGCCACAGAAGTAGGGGGTGGAGATAGAAACGAGTACTGAAGGACGGGTGGAGGTAAAACCAGCCTCCAGCCCGCACACATCATAACTGGCGCCCCGCCGGGCCTTAGGGGAAACTAAATCCTTATCCACAAAGAGTGTTGATGCTCCCGAATCCCTGATGGTGTCGACTAAGGATGAACCAACAACAGAAAGAAACACTGGACACTCTGTACCACCAGAAGCTTGGATAGACCCCACGTTAGCCGAGGCGCGAGGATGTGGGAAAGGACTAGCCCCATGACTACCAGCGGCTCTAGGGCAATCTTTCCTGATGTGGCCAGGACGACCACAAAGAAAACAAAATCGAGGTGCTGAGGTCCCCGATGGACTGCCTGCCTTATTCGCCCCGCTAGCAGTTGTCGGCGCCTTATTGCTACTAAATCCTGTGGAGGGCTTCCTCTCCGTATCTGGGCGATGCCCATAAGCCCTGCGAGCTTCAGCAAACACCTCAGCTGTGTGAATCGCAGCCGCGAAATCCTGAGGTGCTGTCTCGCCTATCCGGATCCTCAACTCTGGGGACACAGTGTTGGTGAGCTGTTCAATGAGGATCAGAT
Organism: Conus ventricosus; assembly: GCA_018398815.1. NCBI lineage: Eukaryota > Metazoa > Mollusca > Gastropoda > Neogastropoda > Conidae > Conus > Conus ventricosus. The sequence continues at coordinate 7,036,019 of CM031623.1, read as the reverse complement.
CCTCCAGCTCCAACTTAGCTAACTGACGCCAGTACCCTAGCGTTTTGCGCAGCCTATCACCAAACTGCACGAAGGTCTCGTCATTATTCTTCTTCATGGACCTGAACTTCCTCCTATACGTCTCTGGGGTAAGGTGGAAACGCTTACGCAGAGCCAACTGCATGTCTGCATAAGACGCGCCTTCATTTAGAGTGAGCACACACTCCCTTGCAGCACCAGATAACCCAGTAAAAAGGTGCATAGCCTTTTGTTCCTCAGACAATTGATATGAACAAGCAACTTTGTCAAAATGCTCTAGGAACATATCAATGTCCTCACTAGGTCTGAACTCTGGAAGCTTTAACTTTGGGCCTCTAACTCTATCACCTGCCTGGTGATTAACCCCCTGGTTTACAGAAGCGGGAGGCCGCGAAAGGAGTTGTTCCATCTCCTCCCTACGCAGAGCCTCCATCCTGTCTAGTTCTTCCCTACGGAGGGCTTCCTGCCTGTCAGCCTCTTCCCTACGCCGATCCTCCTGTCTGGCAGCCTCCTCTCTACGCTGAGCAGCCTCCTCTCTACGCTGAGCAGCCTCCTCTCTACGCTGAGCCTCCTGCTTAGCAGCCTCCTCTCTACGCTGAATAGCCTCTTCCTTATGCATAATTTCCTGTCTGTCAGTCTCCTCTCTGCGCAGAGCCTCCTGCCTAGCAGCCTCCTCTCTACGTTGATCCAACTCTTCCCGACGGAGCCTTGCCTCTTCCCTACGTTCTTCCCTACGCAGGGCTTCCTGCCTAGCAGCCTCTTCCCTACGCAGAGCTTCCTGCCTAGCAGCCTCTTCACTACGCTGCCGCTCCAGAAACAGAAGGACAGAGGTGATATCCTGAGCGGGGTTCACCACTCCCGACCCGGGAGGATGATCCGTCTGACCCGTCCCTTGGGTCTCGACTTTCCCATAAGGAGAGTCTTCTGGGGCATGCCCCTTACGAGGGGAAGCCTGGAGAGGAGAAGGTTTCGGTCTCTGCGACTCAACAGAAGCCCACAGTTGCTTCGCTATACTCTGACGCTTCCGAGCGGAAGTGCCAGTCGGGGTCTCGACAGGGAGACCCCCCAGCGAAGAGGTAGTAAAAGTACTCACTGGGCTACCTGCTACAGCACTGGAATAGGTAGAAGTTACCGTAGTCGAAGTACTGGTACTAATAGTAGGGACTACAGTAACATTTTGAATACCCTTCTTCTTCGACGCCCGCGTCGCCATACCACCAGCGCCGGACGTCGCCATGACAACAATATCCTACAGTTTTCCAAATACAGGGGAAAAACAATTCCACTAGAGAAAAAAAAAACAAATATTTTAGGGGCGTGTGTATATGTGTGTATGTGTGTGTGTGCGTGTGTGCGGACAAGTTCCGGCTGCTCCCACTCTGGCAACACCGCGCTCTACAGCACGAGCAACAGTGCGGTGGGGCTCACCGAAAAAAAAAAAAAAAAAAAAACTACGTCCGGCTGCCCCCACTCTGGCAACACCGCGCTCTACAGCACGAGCAACAGTGCGGTGGGGCTGGCCGAAAAAAAAACAAAACAAAAACCTAGCAGACGAAATCCGGAGAGGAAAAAAAAAAACACTAGCGTCCGATACAACCCCCTGTACTCAACAACCCGGTAGAGAAAAAAAAACAAACAAGAATTGGCTAAATACAAAACAGGAATGGAAGACTGAGCGGCAACAGAAGGGCAAGACTTACGGCCGTACCTGCGTGAGGTACCCGCGGAAGGAGGTCCGGAAGCGGTCGACTCCTCCTGGTCTCACCTCGACCCCCGAGTCACACCGGATGTTCCCTCAGGCCACCAAAAAGACTCCCTTCACTCTAGAGTCACCCAGCCAACCACCCACGAACAAACACGACAAACTGACTAAACATATACACAACAGACAAAACTAAACAGGTACTCTGCGAAACGAGAGAGAGACAGCCAGAGCCCTTCACATCCCGGACGAGCCCCCACAATTGTCACGACCGACCCCTGGAGGTCTGCCCTGACAGGATCGGTCTAGGTGGGAGTGAAGGGAGTGACTGACCTCACACGCTCCGCAAGAGACCACACAATAAAGATTACGATACAACACCCCATTTATTCACACCAGCAAAATAAACATTCCAACACACGCACCATGCACGATCACAATAAAGCACTCCAACGCACACAACATGCACAATCACGATCAAGCACTCCAACGCACACAACATGCACAATCACGATCAAGCACTCCAACGCACACAACATGCACAATCGCAATCAAGCACTCCCACACCCACAACATGCACGATTATAAATAAATATTTCACCATACGACGTACACAATCACAATTACAGCATTCCAGCACATATGGCATGTACACAATTATAAAGAAATATTTCCAGTATTGACCCTTTCTCACACCACGGAGTGCGTCCACATCCCTGCCCCTGTCAAGTCCGCAGGGAGCACCCTGTCGCACTAGGTGCTCCGAGCCGGGTTGGTTCTCGCAGGGAGTCGCCCAAAGCCGACACCCTCGACTCCCAAGCGGGCAGTGAAGAGCGTGTCCCGGGGGGGGGGGGGGGGGGGGACGTAGCTGTTACTGGAGGTCCTGGACGGGGGTCCAGGCCGGCCAGTCAAGACGGCGGGCGTCTCTACCAGCCCTCGGTCCCGACCAAGGCGTGGCCTCGATCAGCGTGTGGCACCATCCCGTCCGTGGTCTCAGCCAGAACGTGGCCTCGACCAGTACGTGGCACCATCCAGATCGTGCTCCAGGTGAAGCCCCCGGGAGGGGGGGGGGGGAGGACGTAGCTGGGAGGAGAGTCGAAGAGGAGGGAAAGAAGAAGGAAGGAGGAAGGAAGAAGGGTACTGGAACCCTGCCGTCAGTACCGTCTGACCATTGCTGTCAAGTCTTAACAGCCACTCGCATGATGGCGAGGGGAAGTGTATTAAACGCACCCACAATCCCAGCTCAACGCAGACTTGAGCATAACACAGTAAACCCATCGAATCAAGTCTTCTCACACGATGCAGGTAAAAGACTGCATTAAATCAACAGGTTATAAAACAAATATGAATTATCTTCACCCTTCTCTCACTCACGCTTAACGTTTTCCTTCCTTAGGAAATAAATCAACACAGCGACCATCGCTTAATAACTGCCACCACATTTGCAAATAATAATTCAATGGCACAACTGTCACATTTTATAAACACATTTCAAAATAACACAAATTTCCAACCACGCATCCGAACGACAAATCATGCGTACGCACGCTCGTGAACATAAAACTCGTTCTCCTTGCACACACAAACAGACGGTGGCCGAAGGATAAAAGTCCGGCGAATGTGACAGGGGCGGACGAGCGAGACCGAGCAAGTTCCAACCCTGAATCACCAGGTTCTCTCCCTTCCCCACCGACTACCGCATCACCAGATACATAAACAGGAGAAAGAATTTTGGAAATAATTTAGAATGGCCAGGTTAAAGATGGAATTAACCAGAGAAAAGGTCTCACACAATATTTCTCTTACAATTTCGAAAACAAAAGAAAATTGCGCAAAAGCGAAGACTAAGCCGGCTAACAACAACAAACCAAAACAAACAGACCACGAAACTGATGCTTACCAGCTACCCGTGGGTGACCCCGAAGAGGCGGGTCAAAGGACTCTCTCTACCCTCTGTCCAGTCGAGAGGACAGAGGCGAAGATGCGGAAACAGAAGAAGCGATGTCCCTCTCCTACAGGCCGACTGCAGGAATTGAAAGTACTGACTGTACTCTCGATGATACGGTAAGGAACCGAGACTGGAGCAGGCGCTCCCAGAGACATCTTCCGCTCGAGTCAAGAGCTAACCTCCCTCAGCAATGGCGGCCAACATGCCATGCTGCGTCACAGAGTGAGCATACTTCAACCTAAAAAAAACGAAGCACGTGCGACAGGTAAAAAGACAGGCGAGAGGCCGATAGACAGAAAGTTCGAGAGAAAGGTACCGGCCACCCGTGAACTTGCAGGATGAATAGCACGGGCGGTGGAATTAGAGAGAGAGAGAGAGAGAAAGCAAACCGAAGTTGAGCTGAACTATACCAAGGTGCAACCGCACCACAAGCCACACTAAGGGACGGGTACACGACAACAGCAACGACAATAAACAAATAAGTAATTCCGCCACCCTGGGTGGGTCGAACGTCGTAGGCCTCGCGACAAACTCGTGACACGAGTGTTCCATTCAACTTGCTGGGATGTGTGTTCAAGCTTATTTTTCAGTGTTTGTATGTCTTGCTGCATGTTGGAGATGTGGCTGGCATAAGCTGTTTTGAAGGTGTGAGATAACGGACATGCTTGCTAGCTGAGAGAGTGTGGGGGAAATCCGATGCTGGGAGCTGGCACTCTGGGGGTTCAGTGTGGTGATAGAATGAGTAGCAGACAGAGGGTCAGGACTGGTGGGGGAGGGTGACAATACACGCTGTTCTAAAACACACGGGGTAGGCGTGGGAGGATCAGATGGGGGGTCAGTATTTTGGTGGGTGGAGGAAGGGACTGAGGAGTGAGAAATGTCAACAGGGGATGAAGGACTGTTGATGGCTGGAGACTGGAGGGATGCAGATAGCGATTCCATGCTGTCAGGGGCGGATAAGGGAGGGAGTGTGGCATGGGACGTGTTGGAGCTGATAGGCAATTGGGATTCCTGAGTTAGTGAGGGTGAGGGAGTGATGGTGGAGGGTTGGAATCACCTGATTTGAGCAATGTTTCCACAACATCATTTGACTGTGCATCACAGATGGCCTGTGGAATTGGAGGAAACGAGTCTGTGACATTGTCAAGGGCATCTGCAATTGACAATGTGGAACAATCTGGTGCAGACAAATGGGACACAACTTCTTTTAGTCTATCAAACTCCTGCTGAACCCACTCTTGGTAGACATTTCCTTGCACTACGATTTTTCCTGTTGTATAATAGACGTTAATTGTCAAAAGTTTGTGTTCACCGTTCAGAACAATTCGGAAGGATGAGTGCCATAACTCACCGGGCAGTATGGTCACAAAGCTCGGCGCCAAATCCAAAAGAGTCTTGTTATTTTTGTTGTATTCTTTCAAAACACTAGAGGTAGATGGTGGACGGTATTTACCACAGTGCCTTTCACATAATACAAATCTCAACAGGCAAGTTGGTGTGGGGAGAATCAAACGTCACTTGGCAGGGGTCTTTGGTGAGTTTAAATGTCTCGTTCTTGAAATATTTGGCGCTCATAGAGCGCGTGGTGAGAGGCATTTTTTAAAAATTTGCATTACGTGCATTATTTGTAGTGTTTGCCCAAAGAAAAAAGGCAGAAACTTATATTTTAAGATATACATAGACTACACACATAATGCTGGCCGCTGCAGTGTGTGCCATGGCGGTTAGCCGTCACAGCACACCCGCCACATCTTGTGTTGGGAGGAGAGCCTTTTCCGGACACTGCAGCGTAACAGGATCAGCACCACACACACTTCACTTCACTCTGTCCCAACAGCCAGAGGATCGTTTCCTCCGTGGAAACCAAATGGCGCCACAAATGGGGCCACTTATCTGGCCACACCATGGGGAAGAAACCAAATGGCGCCACAAATGGGGCCACTTATCTGGCCACACCATGGGGAAGAGGAGGTCGGAGGATTAGCGTCTCAACGTCTGGAGCCCATGGCACGTGGATAACACTGGGCCAGCTTGGTCGGTGGCCTAACACAGCACTGGAGAGGGGTTCTGATGTTTGATTTTACACATAAAACCCCTAAAAACATCCAACACCACCGTCCAACACAGGAATCCTATTTACACGCACATTGTGTAAGCAATCACACACATCCTTGCAAAATTACACACATGAGGCACATGAATCACGCGTACAGAGACTGATTCTTGGCAGAGCGAAGTGAACACGTCCGAACAGGTCGGCGGCTGAGAGAGAGAGAGAGAGAGAGAGAGAGAGAGAGAGAACAAAGGGTACCGCAGTTTTGGCACTATTGCCATTTCTCCTGATTGTTGAACTGCGGTTCATACTGTCAATGTGTGTTTGATCCTGTTTGTTCTCAATCTTTCTTTCTTTCTTTTTCCTGTCTTTCTTTCTTTTTACTTTATTCTCTTTCTTTCTTTCTCCCTTCCTTCCTTCCTTCCTTCCTTCCTTCCTTTAGTCTACTTTCTTCCTACAGTCGACGTTACACACCAGTTCACACCGTGGGCGGACGACCAAAAGTCAAGGTGTCCAACCCCATTACACGTCATGGGATATTTCAGCCATGGCCAGCTCATGGCCACAATATTTGGTATCCGTTTGGCTCTGACGGCAAGTCATGTACCACACAGCTGAGTTTCATTCAATATCAGAGATTCAACTCTGTGAGTTTCGTTCAAATTTGCTGACCTGCATTACAGTTGTCTGCGCCTTTGCCATATTTGATTCAAGATGTGCTCTGAAAGGAAGCGGTGAGGAAATCCTACAGTCCTGAACACAGTTTCAAACCAAACAGTGAATTTTTGGTATCGTTGTCCTCATCCTCAGTATTGATGCACACAGTCCAACGCCTTAGCAGTTACACCCCTGCACCTCCCCTAGTAGCGGGCTTTAAACACAACATGTTGAAGAAGATGCTCCTGGTGTTCACATCATCTCTGCAACACTCGATGTTATAGTGAACAGACTCAGCATGCAGTATAGGACTGTAGATAGATAGATAGATAGATAGAGAGACAGACAGACAGGCAGACGGACAGAGAGACAGAAACAGACAGAGAAACAGAGTGAGAGACAGTGAGGAGAGAGAGAGAGAGAGAGAGAGAGAGAGAGAGAGAGAGAGAGAGAGAGAGAGAGAGAGAGAGAGCGAGTGAGGGGGGTAGTAAAATAAGTCAGCAGACTTGTCTTTATCTCTTTATTAGAATGCTCCTCAAAACGACGTATGTCAGTCTGCCATCCTGATGAGCAAAACAGAAAGTCATCAAAATTGCAGGAATAATCACTGAAAGCGTAATTATAGTTTATCATTTTAATCCAAAGAAGCAGGATATAAAGCGCCCGCCATTTTGTAATGCGCTTTACAAAACGGCGGGGGCTTAACCCGCCGATTTGTAAAGCACCCACCAATTTCTAAGCAGCGCTTTCAAATCGGCGGTGGCCTAGCCCGCCGATTTGTAAGCGCTCTACAAATCGACGCTGCTTACAAATCGGCCGTTTTACAAGTCATGCAATGTGCGCCAATTTGTAAGCGCTTACAAATCGGCGCTGCTTACAAATCGGCGGGTTACACACAGTCACATCTCAGCTTGCCCCATTGCAACCACTGTATCATTTAATCCACAGATACATTTGGTGTCCAGTCGCCATGAGGCCACTTACTAAAAGAGAATTTATTGCTACTGAGTCAATTCAGTGATTTTCATTAGCGCCTGTTCTGATCCAATAGACGCATGTCACCACCTAGTAGGCCCCCGTGCTAACATCTGTCTCTGCTTAGCCATGGAGCTAGCGTCAGTGAGGGTCGTCCCCCTCCAGAAAGTGCCACTACGTGTCATATGACTGTCTCCAGGAACTTGCCAGAGCCTGCATCCAGTATGTAGGTATCCACCCAGCATTAGTGTACAAAATCTGCAACCAGTATTGAGGTATTTACCCAGCACTAGTGTAAAAAATCTGCAACTAGTATGTAGATATGCACCCAGAAGTAGTGTACAAAACCTGCAACTAGTATGTAGATATGCACCCAGCATTAGTGTACAAAACCTGCAACCACTATGTAGGTATCCATCCAACATTAGTGTACAACACCAAACCCAAGAAGAAGGAGACGAAAGCATTGTCAATGAGCGGCTGGTTGACAGTGGAAAGAGGGCGATGAGGATGGGGGTGGGGTGGATGGGCTAGGTGGGAATGCTGGAAAGGATTAATACAAATGAAAAAGCAAAATTGACCGTTAGTGTCGTCGTTACCGTTGTCGCTCCTGTTGACGCCATAGTAATCATTATTTACCATGTTTTACTAGGAAGGTTTCGAGTCTGGAGGCACGTGCTACATTCTAGGCTGGAGGTTGACCCGCATATCTCACCTGCAGGCAAACCACTTGTGTCAGAGAAAGGGCGGGCTGTTGGCAAGTTTCAAACCACGGGACAACATCTCGGAAATCCTCAGGGTTCTGTGGAGGACTCAACAGAATGACGTGAAGATTGGTTTGATGCAGTCTCTCTTATTGCTACCAATTATGTAACGAGTTACTGCTTTACTGTGTGTTTGATCTTAATTGGTCTGTCAGTGTTTATAATGACATCCAGC
>CM031623.1:7012727-7025227 GCA_018398815.1 Conus ventricosus | reverse complement strand
GCAAGGGGAGAGAATGCAAGAGAAACCTCACAACAGATGGCCAGTCGCAAAGCAAAATTCACTGCACAATTTTGCACATACAATGAAATAATCTTTTCAGACAAACCTATCACACAAGCTCGAGCATGGCCTGAAAGGAGTCACAAACTGGGCAACTCAAAGGACTAAATACCATGATGGGTGTTACACTATCTGAAAGTCCAAAAGGGGTACAAACGGAAACGATTTCGAAAAGCTGCACAATAGTTACAAGAAGTTCTCCCCCAATTCACGGGAAAGCTATTACAATAAGAACTCAAACATAATTAATCAAACGACTTTTTAAGGTGGAACACAAAATTACCAAAACGAAGGAAATCGGTAAAGTCCAAAAGACCCCGAAGTTAATCAAGAGACTCTTCAAGGGGAGAGGAAACTCCCAAGACAAAAATAAACGTTTAAGTCTCAAAGCTCCTCAAGTTTTCTTATAGATCGCACTCTTGAGAGAGGCCCTAATGGCTGAGTGAAACCAGGTGGGAAACTACTGAAATCATGGGCAGGATTCTTCCAGTCACATGATAATTTCAAGGGTTACGACCAGCCTACAGCCATCCAAGGGACTTCACAACAAACGAAAGAGGGAGTCTGTCACAGGCAAAAAAAAGAAAAACCGAAATCGTGGTCAGTCGCCAGCCAGTTCAATTGGACATAAGCTCCAAACTCAAACATCCTGGTTTCCAGGCAGACGACTTCATGTGTCGCGTCAGTCAATTAGACACAGTGAGGAGGCTATTTTTAGTCCTGCAGACAGACTGAGTAGCTTGACCGCCGTCTCAATAGGTCTGGCCAGACGGATCTCTGCGTCTAGGTCAGACTGATACAGCTAATTTACAAGACCAGTGCCCACAGTTAAGCCAGACGTCACCGGCGAAAGTAGGAAGGGGGGAGGTATTGTGTAGTGGGGGTGAAACCAAGTTAATTAATTAAATGACCCATTGACCACCACGGAGAGCAAGGCCGGTAGATGTGACTTTCATGATTTGCATGTCCAATGAAATTAGAGGGGAGGTAACCTCGGTACAAGGCGGGAAAAATTCTGACCAATGGTACTCACCCTTTTGACGATAGGAAGAGAATAAGAAAGCTAGGGGAGTGAGAGAAAGAGAAAAAGAAGGAAGAGAAGAGACAGAGAGAGAGGTTCGGAGAGTAGGCTCTGCATGAGAGAAAAGCAGAGATGAGAGGAGGAGTGAAGAGAACCGAGTTGAAGCATTAGCACCATATAGAGTCTGCAGAGGAAGGACTAAGGAGAGATGTTGAGAGAGAGAGAGTTGCTAATCGATGAAGAGAAAAAAAAGAAAAGAATAAAAGGCAACTATGTCCATCTGATAGAGCAGACTAGAAGAGAGAGAGAGAGATAGAGAGTGCAATGCGTTAGTGCAGGAAGGAAGAAAGGAGAACAGATCGATGCCTGGTAGTCACTGTTCAATTTGAACCGGGGTTCGACCTCATACCTGGCAGCGCCACTTTCATCAGGCAGAACCACAGTCCAACGCCAGTAACCTGACCAGTGCCAGCAGTCCAACCTGACCAGTGCCGGCGGTCCAACCTGACCAGTGCCAGCAGTTGTGTCGTGACTGGTGTTTGTGAAAGTGACAGTGAAAAGAAAAAAAGAAAGAAGAAAAGGAAAGACAGTGATTCGTAAATAGTTTAAGATCACCTGGCCAGGTAAAGTGGAAAATCTATTTATACCCGGGTTAGTTATGATGATTTAGATAAATGGTTTTGTGAAGTTCAAGGTAAAAGAGAATGTTTTATTTTGTCTGACTCCATGCGCATTGATGTTTTCTATGATTATGTGTAGTAAAGTTATAGACTTTACTAGTGGTTTGATTTGACGAATGCATGATATATGAATGAGATTGTAAGCAAGCTGTCAGTGTGTTTGGGCTGTGCGCTAGTCCTTCCTCACTGACATACCCGAGGTTGACAGAGCCTCACACTCAAAGCACAAACTCTAAGGGCCACTGTCCTGGCCTAAGAATACTGATACAATTGTTTTTTTTTTCAGTCACTCAGACGTGGGCACTCTTCATTTCATAGTCTTAGAGAAAACACTGCAAGCTCTTTTTGAGGTTTAAAGTCTGATTCGGACCCTTAGTTCACTCAGCTCTTGCTTGTTCTGCACATGCACCCTACCATAGCGTGTAGACGAATCATGCACTCTGGAAATTGGACGCTCCATGTCAGCCGGCTGAAACAGAGAGAGAGAGAGAGAGAGAGAGAGAGAGAGAGAGAGAGGTGTTATTGGAAATCATCCCATAGTATCTGGGAGGAAAGGAATGCTATATCTGGCCCGTCCAGCCATACGGAAGGGTAAGAATTGAGGGCTTGATTCGCCTGACCGGTTAAAGGTGACAGCGTGGAAATGCTGGTGCCTGGTCCGTTTGCAGCTCACACACATTGTGCTGCAGCTGAGAGTCGCTAATCGGATTGTGTCTCCCCGTGAACCCTCCTCACAGGATGAAAGGTGTCAAAGCCTGACTGGTATGGCTCAAAGGATACACCCACTAAAATAAACTGAACAGGTACTACATCTAATGCCTGACACTGATGAAGAACGGAGATTTTGCGTGTAGAGAGTAAGAATGTCGGGAACAGTATCAGCAACAGACGTGAAACAGATTGAAGTACATAAAAGGTTGGATTCAAGTAGTGGCCAATTCATGAATTTCAGGGAAGGCGTAGCATGTTCATGCTTTGGCGATTTCATAGTCAACCTCACGTCACTGTTCTGAAACGTTCTTTTAGCTTTTGATGCAGGTATGTCAGGATGCCGGCCAGTATAGCATTACCAGCCTAGTAGAATAAGCACAGACGAAAGTTCCAATGTCACATGCAGACAGAAAGTTGTGGTCATTGCTTTTTCTTCTAAGATCTGTATCCTGCAGACATTTGATACATGCGATTTCAGACAAAGTGGCTGAACAAAGATTTCACCTGGGATTCGTCTGCTTCGAGTGGGGAGGAAAGAGAGTCGACGATAGTCTGCTTCCAGTGGAGAGACAAAGAGGTGATGATAGTCCTAGATTGTATGTTTTGACACGTAATGGACATAGCTTGTGCATGCATTAATCACAAATCGTCCGTCTCTCTCTCTCTCTCTCTCTCTCTCTCTCTCTCTCTCTCTCTCTCTCTCTCTCTCTCTCTTTCACACACACACACACACACACACACACACACACACACACACACACACACACACACACACACACACACACACACAGAGAAAAGCTCTCTCTCACACACAGACATGCACGCATGCACGCACGCACGCACGCGCGCGCGCGCACACACACACACACACACACACACACACACACACACATACACACACACACACATTTAATGTTGTCCTTCGGTCATAGTCGTGTTGCAGAATGGCTGTGTCCACTATGTGTACCAACGAGTGTGTTTGTGGCTGTCTTTGATCAGCACTGAAGGGTTCATCTTTTTGTATATTAACCTCCATGGTACACCCATGTTTTGTGGTTTCTCCCCTTGATATCATTCTGCCCTGTGTATGACAGGAAAGCGGCTGGCAGCAATGGCTCAAAAATGCTGTCTACTGACAGTGGTACATTTTGCTGCTTGACAGCCTGGACACTAAGGTGAGGCTGCTTGGAAAATCTTGCTATTGATCTCTTTCAACGACCACTAAATCAGTTTGGTGATAAACTGGATGAAATTCAAATGACTTGCTGCACAATATGGGGCATTTCAAATTTACTTCAAAATAAAGGTAGATGAAAGGGAACGCAACATAACAGAGAAAAACATAAAGAATGTTCACGACTGCATTGCAAAGGGCATAATAGCATGAATATCAGCCTGTTGATTTTCCTCCAGTGTCTCCTTCCTCTCCCTCTCACTCGGTCTTTCTGTTTTCCTCTTAGGAAAAAGGGTCATCTGTAAACGAAATGTGAACTACAAAACAATGTGACGTTCCTGCATGTTATTCATTTGGTGCCTGTCAGGATAATCTCAGTATCATAAAAAGAACCAGAGAGCTAGCAGCTTTAAATTTTACTATAGCAGTAAGCTTCTCCCCGCCTGGTTTGAAAGCACTGGTCGCCTTTGTAGAAGGGGTGAATTTGGTTGCACTACGGGTGAAGCAAACAGTAAACTGCCAGTGGCTTTTAGTTATATGTAATCTACTTAGTGTTGAGGCTGGACATAAGATCAATGCCAGACGTCGTTTTGTTCCGCACTCTCTCCATGAAGGTAAACATTTAATCAGTGATTACTTTTAGCTCATAACCAGGGGCATTGTTGTCACTTTCATAAGAATGTAGTTTGTCGTTTTGTTGTTATGGGCACTGCGTTTTGTATTTAAATTTCTTTTGATTTGTATCGCATTAGGTTCTCTAGTTTTTGTTGTGAGCTTGTCTTCTGATATGACAATGTGACAATCTAATGTTTGCTGTGCAATTGGTTATTTATCACAGGAATCACATATACTGTCAGGCTTGTATATGAGTTGTCTGATACTATTGCGCTGTGTAACCGCTCCTGTGTGTTAGGTTAGTATATGATTTATCTGATACTGACGTTATCGTGTTAAGATATGTTAAAAGTGTTACCACAAATATTGTGCTGAGTTTTTGATTCGACGGTTGTTTGGAATTGAAACTAACTTTATTCAGCATTTTTCATTTTCTTTTAAACGGTTACATATTCACTCAGTAATGTTGAAATGCAGGCTAGATGGAGGGCACTCAATCTTGGAGGGAGGCATGCTTTGGCAGCATAACATCAAAGCAAATGGTATGATATGTCTCTAAATGGGGTTTTAACTGTTTTCTTTCTGACGTGGTTTGCTTTTGACCTGCATACTGCAGGCAATGGTGAAGCAAATTTATCGAGATTTCTTCATTGACAAAGTGAAAGGTATTAACCCCGTTCAGTGCCTCACAATAGTACAAAGAAAGGTGTTCCCAGGTGCCGGGGAAATCTCATGATTTGGGGGTCATAATTAACAAAAAATTCTAGCTCAGAAACTACAAAAGATAGAAAAATGAAATCTATATCATTTTTGAAGGAAATTGAATGAAGATTTTGAATCTGGGCTTCTTTTGTTTTAATTTTGATAATACAAAAGTATTTAGGCTTGTAGATTTGGATAGATTTTTTTGCACGATCAAAAACATATGTATTTACCACATCCAAACAAGAACACACAGCAAAAAAGTTGAAAATAAAGTTTGTATTGTCACACTACACCTGTAAATGAAAGTAAAACAGTTTGGAAGTCTATCAAGACGCTCACACTCGATGCAGACTGACCAGTCCACGACCACGCCCCCCCCTCCCCACCACACCCCCTTGCTCAACTTCAACCCTCTCTTTCACTCCTCATCTTCCCCTACCTTTTCGTCTGCACCGTGTCACGCCGCGAGCAGGCCACGATCCCCTCTCGCACTGATTTCACATCACTGGACACCAGCACGCAGTGCAGAGTACACACTTGGCTGGCTCGTTCGACTGACGCTGTCAGCTGAACGCACACTGAGGTCACAGAGCCCTACTCAATAACTGACGAATATGGTCGGCAATTCCACCACTATCATCATCTCACCTTCATGCTCGAGTTAGTCGTTGAATAAAAGATTATTGTGTTTGTCAAAAATCATCAGCAGAGCCTGCTCAGCTGTGTAAATACGTTGACTTGGTCGCTGGTCGCTTCGACAACGAAGGTTGCGCCGCCATCTTTGCAAGCGAGACACGAAGTGCTGGCTGGTCACCCAGTCAGTGATAAGGATAAATGGGCTTTCCCCTCACGTGTGGTCATTTACATATTATTTTAAGACTACAGACATATAAGGCTTTCTACGCAAACTCTATTTGAGTCCGTTGATAGAAATAGTAACGAATGAAAACTCAAGAAAAATGCATGACGTCAGGGGACTGCCCATAGGCACATGGAAAGCACTTTTATTTCCGCGTCAGCTGACTGACTAAAGGCGCTCAACGGGTTAAGAAATTAGCTGTTTACGTTATTATTGTGATGATGATGATGATGATGATGGTGATGATGATGATGACGATTATTATAATCATTGGTATACTTTTTTTACCCTATTAACCCTGTGTGATGTTGGTTTTCTCTCTGTTTATTCACTTTAGGCTAAGAGGTAAAGCAGCCTTGCCAGGTCTCCCTCTGGCTGTCCTACTTGTTTGAGTTTAGCTGAAGGGAACTGGCCCATCCAGTTGGGTCCCATTGCCGCTGTCCTACCTGTTCCATTCCGGCTGGGTGGCCTGTCCATTAAGCTGGCACTGCTGTCCTCTGTTGACGTTCAAAATCGCACTTGTGAGGTTTAGGAAAAATGGTCGTGTTTGCGTTCACCAGAAGCAGACCACCCTCAGCCACACCCAGCTTGGCATATCCTAGTCGTAGAAGCGGCAGTCCAGAGACTGACCAACATGTTTCAGGTCACCATGAATCCACGCACCAGACGAGACACAGAGATGCTGCTGAGTCACTTTGGTGGTGACTGGCGGTGCCACCAGCTCATGGAAATGATTGTGCGATCTTACACAGTCCCGAAATAAGCGACCATGTGAGACAAGCTTCTGATGGTAACTACATTATTTGCGTGAATCTTCAATAACATTTTATCTTTTGCAGATCATTAATGCGGATCCTATGTAATGGTGCATCGAATTTACTGCTTCCATAAAACAGCAGTAAAAGTTGAGCCCGGAAATGGAAACATTGCAACACTTTACTACAACTAGAAAACGTCGTGCATTGACAAGAAATTTTTTCCTTCGTTTTAAGTTTGAACACCACCCAACAAAATAAGCGTAAACCTGTCCAATGAACAATACAAACACACATCCTTCTATCTGAACAGTCTCAGAATAAGAAAGAAACTACACAGTGCAAACTTGTAACCTTGTTTCAAACCAAGTAAATTGAGAACACACACACACACACACACACACACACACACACACACACACACACACAGAGAGAGAGAGAGAGAGAGAGGAGAGAGAGAGAGAGAGAGAGAGAGAGAGAGAGAGAGAAAGAGAGAGAGAGAGAGAGAGAGAGAGAGAGAGAGAGAGAGAGAGAGAGAGAGAGAGAGAGAGAGATTCAGGTTCAGATGATTTATTCATGCAATAGGCCAAGGCCCCTAATAAAGGGGTATGTGAACATTCATAACACAATTGTCATAAGCAATGGAATTAGTTTACCTAATTTCTCTATACTTAAAACGTTTGAATACAAACAATAAAAACATGTTAACAACTTAAGCAGATGTAGATGAACAGAGTAGGCTCAATTTAAACAAAGATGGTTGTCGGTAATATTTGGGCTTAACAAACTTTTTTCTAATGCTCATGAGAGCTGCACAGGACAGGACGAAGTTTCCTTTGATTCTTTAAATAAAGGACAAAGAACATCACAATCATTATTAAAATATGATAATGATTTTTTTTTAAAATGATCGATGTCCAAGATGATGGATGGCTAATGCATATTCCTAATTTGAATTTTGCTGTTCCATATTTAAGTTGCCTGTCCATGTCGAAGGTTGAGTATGTTTTCAGGTCATGAAGATTGCTAAAGTTCCTGTAAATATCAAACCTGTCACTATTATGAATATGATTGGATCATTTCTGCCATCTGCAATCAACGAGCCGTTGGCAGAAAAGACCTAAAATCTCTTTAATGTTACCAACCCCTTAATTCAGCCGAACAAATCCAAATCCATATTCAAACAGAGGCACACTTTGGTCACCCAGTTACGTTTACCTCTAGTATGTAAGTCATGTTATATACATTATGCCTTACGAAGAATTCTGAAGTCTTCCATTTGTATTACTTTGATCCAGTACTGGATGCATCTGCCAGCAGAAATAATACAAATGGGAAATCGACCAGTCTCACCATAAATAAGATCATTTGGGGTCCGTCTTCCTACACCTAGAAACCTCTTCAGAACAAAGATATGAACAGATTCACAATAGACAGCCGCTTGTTCTAGTCCCGATAGCTCAGAGCAATACATCTCGGCTGTACCTGAGTATCAAATAGTTTTGTAAATAGCGTAAATGAAAAACTATCAAGAATATGTAACTTTTTCATGATGCAAAGCAAAACATTTTTTGGCTTTAGCTGAAAGGTCTTTGCACGCATCAACAAAAAACTCAAGCGTGTTGAGAATAATGTACCTAAACATTTATGAGCATTGGCGACTGGCATAGGAATACCATCGTATGTCCACCTTTCTCCAACACTTAAATATCCACCTTTACGAAATACTATAATATTGCCTTTTTCCATATCAACTTTCAACTGTAGTGAATCAGTGGCTCGGTGCAAACTATACCATTGTGTTTACAACCCTATAGCAGTTTCAGACATTAAAATAACATCAACGGCTAGCAGAAAGATAAACAATTTAAAAGCGTCGAACAATAAGAACGCACCATGCTTACCGTTGTTGGTTACGTCAAGAGCTAGCTCATCAATGAACAAAGAGTACAAGATAGGACGGCGTGCATCTACCTGCTTGACTCCTCTCTCAAATAATTAATATAGTCAGTAAATGTCGCACAACAGCGAGCTCTGGTTCTTACTCTATCATACATACTTCTAATACGTTTACAGAGTGTACCTTTAATACCGTTCTTATCAAGACAGGCCAGAGGAGATTTCTGTTAATGGAGTCAACCACTTTTTCAAAGTCTATCAAATCTACGTCTAACTTTCTGTTATAAGAAAACTGCTTCTGTATGAGTGCAAGTAAAGTAACCATGTGGTCAATAATTGATTAATCCTGTTTAAGGCATTCTTGGTGATCGCCTATTTTCATGTACCCATTCTTGCAGTCTGTTATTAAAATCATCCCACAGTGTGTACTATTTTTATCACTAGCAGAGATACCTCTGTAATTGTTGGGGTTATTAACATCACCCTTTTGAAAGAATGGCAAAATGACTGATTCGGTTCAGTTTTATGGAAACGTGCCATTATCAAATATTGAATTAAACAGTTTCAGAAAGACGTGTGCTACTTGATCAGAAGAATGTTTAAATAATTCACCAATAATACTGTCAGGGCCGGCTGCCTTACGGTTTTTCATTTTTCTGCACGCTTATAACACCTCTTGTGTAATTCGTCGATTGATATGACTGCCATTGTTCATATCAAGTGCTTCATCAACACACACATTACTAGCATCAGTCGCTACTAGAGTTTTCATATGCTTGAACCATAGATCAATAGTAATGTCATTTTGGGCTGTTTTCTTTTGAATTAAATTCTATGAATAGTATCCCCAAAATCCTTTTGATAGTTTAAGGACAATTCAAGTCTCAGAAGTATACAGTCACCTTTACACACGCTGTTAAGAATTCACAGGTCTAAAGCAGTGCATACATTTAGTAACAATTTTCCATAATTATTCAATGTACAGTCTTCAGAGTATCGACTGATACCGAGAGGATGGCTATGAAACTGCTCATCAAGAACATCGTTTACAAATAGGCCTTGTGAAATATAAGAGCTTCTGCTATTTAAATCAAAATTTAAAATAGCAGAAATATCCCTAGAAAATAATACATCAACAAGACATTCTTCAAGTAAATTCACACTGTTATCAATATCAAAGTGGATATAATAAACCAAACCTTTTGGAGGTACGTAGGAACAAAAGTTTTTAAAAAAAAATCCTTATTTGTTCCAAATATTTTCTTTCTTTTGTTGTTGTTGTTGTTGTTGTTGTTGTTGTCAATCAAGTACAACAAAATTAAGATTGAATGATCAACATCAATGAATTTTACCAAGGGAGACGGTTCTTCTTTTAGACAAACACATTACTTTTCTTGGTGGCCTCCCTTGTTTGGAAAATGGTATTGCGGATTTACAAAATACATCATAGCCAACAAACATCTCAGCACGACATCCATCCATAACTGTTTCAGTTAAACACACAAAATCAAGCTCAGTAACAAACGACATAAAATCATTATCAGTGAGTTTCGAAAACAAGCCATTCACGTTCCATGATAGGAATGAAAAAGATTTACAATGGTACACGCTGTGCCTCTCACTTGTTTGCACGTTATCTTTAACAGATTGTCCGTGCTCACCGCTCTGACCCACAAAGCACAGTTCACTGACACAAGTGACAGCGATTCTGCCAGTGTAAAGCTCTTGTAGATACCTGCTCCTGTCACACCAGTGTATGCAAATTTATCTTCAAACGGCCTGCCACCCCCCTGTCTGGATTCTACTAATTTGTTTTGACCATTAAGGAAATACTTTTTTCGATCAATTATATGATCAAATATCATTTTCGATCTCTTTCCTTCTGACACATCACTTTTTCAGATTGTGTGTGTGTGGGGGGGGGGGGGGGGGGGGGGGGGGGGGGGGGGGGGGAGGGGAGGGGGGCAGGAAGCCATGTCTAATTTCTGTAACGTGAGAGGAGAAATCCTCAACAAAAAAAAAAAAAAAAAAAAAAAAAAAAAACGTCACTCCCTTTCAAATTTTCTTTGGTTTCAAGATCTCTGTCTTTGTAAAAAGAACATCGGGCAATAATGAGCGAGTGTGGTTTAGAATTTAGATTGTGAATCTGATTGAACTTGGTGTCATGTGTCAAATCTAAGTCATCAGATAGTAGGTCATGTATTTTATATTCATATTGCTCGCTAAATTCGTGTTTACCTCTCAAGATGCCATAGAAAAATTAGATTGTTTACTTCGATATCCCCTCTAAGTCATCAGTTTTCTTTCTAATCGTTCAGTTCTAGCAGTAATATTCGAGTTCTTTTTAGTTAGAACAGAAACTCTCTTTTTCAAAGTCCCAACATCCTCTCTCTTATTTCTCACACTATTCTGCAACGCATCAAACTGTTCGTTTAAATCCCTGACTCTTCTCTATGTTGGTGAATTTATCATTCATCTCTTTATATGTACAGTTCACTGAGACCAACACACCCATGATGTCAACATTGGTAGGCTGTTGAGGAGAAGCCGGGGTCGTGTGTTCGGTGTCTGCGAAAGAAGCTCCAGCATTGAACACACTGTTCCTGCATCCTGCAATGCCAAGCTGGGTCTGCTTGAAGCTGTCAGCCTTCAGTCCTGGGCTCTGCTCCGCATTGCCACAGTGTAGAAAAAGTCCAATTAAATGAGTTAAGAACACACACACACACACACACACACACACACACACACACACACACACACACACACACACACACACACGCACGCACACACACACACACACACACACACACACAGAGAGAGAGAGAGAGAGAGAGAGAGAGAGAGAGAGAGAGAGAGAGAGAGAGAAGTGATGTCAATGAGACGTCCACTAAAGTCAGGTCCAGATTCCCCAGCAGGAGTGCTATGAATCCTTGAGTCCACTGCAACCAATGACGTCAATAAACGTAGAAACCACCTCCATCCTGCTTCCTGATGTCTCTAAAGTTTGGGTCCAGGGACATGATACACAATTGTAAGGCTACCCCTGTACCATAGCTTTTCGTTGGGTTGGTTGGTTGCTGGTGAGTGGCAACAGCAGTGTTTCTGATGAGATCTAATAATCCCTCTTTGTCACATGGGGATGGCGCGGCAGTGTTTCTGATGAGATCTAATAATCCCTCTTTGTCACATGGGGAGGGCGCGGCAGTGTTTCTGATGAGATCTAATAATCCCTCTTTGTCACATGGGGATGGCGCCGCAGTGCTTCTGATGAGATCTAATAATCCCTCTTTGTCACATGTGGATGGCGCGGCAGTGCTTCTGATGAGATCTAATAATCCCTCTTTGTCACATGTGGATGGCGCGGCAGTGCTTCTGATGAGATCTAATAATCCCTCTTTGTCACATGGGGATGGCGCGCAGTGCTTCTGATGAGATCTAATAATCCCTCTTTGTCACATGGGGATGGCGCGGCAGTGCTTCTGATGAAACTGATAATCCCTCTTTGTCACATGTGGATGGCGGGGCAGTGCTTCTGATGATATCTAATAATCCCTCTTTGTCACATGTGGATGGCGCTGCAGTATTTCTGATGAGATCTAATAATCCCTCTTTGTCACATGTGGATGGCGCGGCAGTGCTTCAGATGAGATCTAATAACCCTCTTGTCACATGGGGATGGCGCGGCAGTGCTTCTGATGAGATCTAATAATCCCTCTTTGTCACATGGGGATGGCGCGGCAGTGCTTCTGATGAGATCTAATAATCCCTTTTTGTCACATGTGGAGGGCGCCGGCAGTGCTTTTGATGAGATCTAATGATTCCTCTTTGTCCACATGTGGATGGCGGGGCAGTGCTTCTGATGAGATCTAATAATCCCTCTTTGTCACATGTGGATGGCGCGGCAGTGCTTCTGATGAGATCTAATAATCCCTCTTTGTCACATGTGGATGACGCGGCAGTGCTTCTGATGAGATCTAATAATCCCTCTTTGTCACATGTGGATGGCGCATCAGTGCTTCTG
>CM031623.1:6995227-7007727 GCA_018398815.1 Conus ventricosus | reverse complement strand
CAATTTGATTAATATTTTAAAGGGTTCCTTCACTCTATGTTTGCAGTTTGTCTGAGTTATGTTTAACATCCACGTCCAAATTAAGGATATGCAGGTGGCTGGATTGTCTTAACCTGACACCAGCAGGTCAGGGTGGATATTGGGGGTAAACTATGGTCATTTTAACAGGAAAAATTCCACATGAAAATTTCAAAGACCAACCCGGGGTCGAACCACCGACATATCAGTCATGAGTCCAGCGCCTTATCCACTAGGCTGACCGTGGCCTCCATGTTTGCAGTTTTAAGAGGGTGTTTTCACCCTCGGGTAGACATTTTACAGGTTGACCATGTTATGTACATGTACAGACATATGCATGACACAGATAGTACATGATATACCCATGCACATGCATACATCTGTTCACAAACACACACATTACCGTAGTATGTAAATAACTTTTAAATGATTATGTGATAAACCACATTTTCCTTCAGTTTTTTAGATCTATCAGATAATTCCTTTTCCTTTGAACATGTTTTTCAGCTACTGCATCATCACACTAATTCTCTTCCCTGCTGTAGAAATCTTTTCAATAGCTGTTCACTTTCAGCCCCCCCCCCCCCCCTTTTTTTTCTTTTACATTCCTCATATTCAATCTCACTCTCTCCATTTAAATTCTGAAGTCCCACAATGACAATCAAAATCTGTGAGGTCTTTTACAATATATTGCAGTCAAAGATTCTGGCTGTTATTTTATAAACTGATGCGTGACGTGCCGTATATCAGATTTAAGCTGCAGATCTAAGCTCATTTTTCACAATATCTTTTTATGGGGAACGTCCCACTAGTCCGAGGGTTCACTAGTCCGAGGGTTCACTAGTCCGAGGGTTCACTAGTCCGAGGGTTAGGGTTAGGGTAGTCCGAGGGTTCACTAGTCCGAGGGTTCACTAGTCCGAGGGTTAGGGTTGGGTAGTCCAAGGTTTCACTAGTCCGAGGGTTCACTAGTCCAAGTGTTAGGGTTAGGGGAGTCCGAGGGTTCACTAGTCCGAGGGTTAGGGTTAGGGTTAGGGTGAGGGTTAGGGTTAGCGTTAGGGTTAGAACCCTACCCTCAGACTAGTGAACCCTTGGACTAGTGAACCCTCGGACTAGTGAACCCTCGGACTAGTGAACCCTCGGACTTGTGAACCCTACCCTTTTTTACGGCATCTTGAGAGATAGAAATGAATCTAGCGAGCAGTGTGAATATAGAATACGTGACCTACTATCTGATGACTTAGATTTGACACATGGCACTGAGTTTGATCGGGTTCACAAACTAAATTCTAAGCCAGACTCACTCATCATTGCCTGATGTTCTTTCTACGAAGACAAAGATCTTTAAAGCAAAGAAAAAAAAAATGACAGGGAGTGACGTGTTTGTGGGAGACGATTTCTCCTCTCACGTTAGAAAAACCAACCGTGGCCTTCCACGCCATCTGAAAAAAAGCGATGTCTGAAGGAAAGAGAGTGACAATGATATTTGATATCTCCTCATTGATGGAAAAAAACATTTCCTTGATGGTCAAAACAAATCAGTAGAATCCAGATAGGTGGCTGGCCGGCCATTTGAAGAAAAAATTGTCTACACTGGTGTGACATGAGCAGGTATCTACAAAAGCGTTACACCGGCAGAATTGCAAGTCACTTGTGGCAGTGTCAGTGAACTGTGCTTTGTGGGTCAGAGGGTGAGCTTGAACAATCTCTTAAAAACACGTGCAAACAAGCGAGCGGCACAGCGTGTACAATTGTAAATGACCCTTTTCCTTCTTGCGTGAATGTTTTTTTAAAATTAGTTTTTTTAAACTCACTGATTCCGATTATATGTCGTTCGTTACTGAGTTTGATTTTGTGTGTTTAATGGATGTCGTGCTGATAAGTTTTTTTGGCTATGAAGTATTTTGTAAATCTGCAATAAAATTTTCCAAACAAGAAAGGCGATCAGGATGAGTGATTTGTTTATTTAAAGATGAACAGTTTCGATTTGAACATTTGATTGATGTCAATCATTTAATCTTTCTTGTACTTGATTGACAAAAAAAAATCCATTTGGAACAGATAAGGATGTTATGTACTATTGCACCTATGTACTTCCAGATGATTTGCTTTGTTCCGCCTGCTTTAATACCGATAACGATATCAATTTAGTTGAAAAATGTCTTGTTGATGTATTATTTTTAGGGATGTTTCTGCTAGTTTAAATTGTGATTTAAATAGCAGAACTTCTAATATTCCACAAGACGTATTTGTAAACGATGTTCTAAATGAGAAGTTTCACAGCCATCCTCTCAGTATCAATCAATACTCTGAAGTCTGTACATTGAATACTTATAGAAAATTGTTACTAAATGTATGCCCTGCTTCAAATCTATGCATTCTTAACGGCGTGTGTAAAGATGAATGTATACTTCTGAGCCTTGTATTGTCTATAAACTGTTAAAAGGAATTTTGGAATGCTATTCAGAGAATTTCACTCAAAAGAAAACAGCCCAGAAATGACATTACTATTGGTACATGGTTCAAGCATTTCAAAGCTCTATTAGAGACAGATGTTAGTAATGTGTGTGTTGATGAAGCACTTGATATGAACAATGGCAGTCATATCAATCGACTGATTACACACAAAAAAAGTATTTTTAGCGTTCAGAAAACTGAAAAACCGTAAGGCGGTTGGCCCTGACGGCATTATTGGTGAATTATTTAAACATTCTTTTGATCAAGTAGCTTACATCTTTCTGAAACTGTGTAATTCATTATTTGTAACCAAATCAGTTATTTTGTCATTCTTTCAAAAGGGTGATGTTAAAAACTTCAACAATTACAGAGGGGTCTGTGTTGGTGATATAAGTAGTAAACTCTTCAGGATGATTATTAATAACAGACTGCGAGAATGGGTACAGGAAAATAATATCACAGGTGATCACCAAGAATGACTTAAAAGGGAAGCATTTTTCTTATAGCGGGAAGTTAGACATAAATGTTATAGACTTTGGAAAAGTGGTCGACTCCATTAACAGAAATCTCCTCTGGCCTGTCTTGATAAAAACGGTATTAAAGGTACACTCTGTAAACGTATTAGAAGTATGCATTATAGAGTAAGAACCAGAGCTCGCTGTTGTGCGACATTTACCGACTGTATTAATTATTTCAGAGGAGTCAAGCAGGTAGATGCACACCGTCCTATCTTGTACTCTTTGTTCATTGATGAGCTAGCTCTTGACGTAACCAATGGTAAGCATGGTGCTTTCTTATCACTCAACGCTTTTGAATTGTTTATCTTTCTGTTAGCCGATGATGTTATCTTAATGTCTGAAGCTGTTATAGGGTTGTAAAGACAATTGAATAGTTTGCGTTGAGCCGCTGAATCTCAACAGATGAAAGTTAATATGGAAAAAAAAGCAATATCATAGCATTTCGTAAAGGTGGATATTTACGTGATAGGGAAAGGTGAACATACGATGGTATTCCTATACCAGGCGTTAATGCTTATAGATATTTAGGTATATTATTCTCAACAAGCTTGAGTTTTGTTGAAGCGTGCAAAGAATTTTCAACTAAAGCAAAAAATGTTTTGCTTTGCATCATGAAAAAGATATAGATTCTTGACAATTGTTCATTTACGCTCTAAGCTATGGGACTAGAAAATGCAGCTGTCTGTTGTGAGTCTGTTCATATCTTTGCTCTGAAGAGGTTTCTAGGTGTAGGAAGGTGGATCCCAATTGATCTTATTTATGGTGAAAATGATTGATTTCCCATTTATATTATTTCTGCCATCAGATGCATGCGGTACTGGATCAAACTAATACAAACGGAAAACTTCAGAATTCCTTAATATATATATATATATATATATATATATATATATATAAATATATATATTATATATATATATATATATATATATATATATATATATATATATATGTTCTTTTTATATTTTATACTTTTCACAAGAAAATGTAGCTTGTTTTGCACTTTAATGATTTTCGTTTGCTTCTTAGGTGGCACCTTTGGTTGGCTTTTTGAAAACTCAACAAACATACTACGGTATTGCATACCAGCTTTTTCTGGGATAGCATTCTTCTTAAAACCGAAAAGGCAGAGGAGTCAAATTACCACTTTCTGCGGTCACTGAGCAGAAACAATCAGGTTTCGAAATATCGGTATCTGACCAGGCGTTAAATGTTAGTGAGTTTCCTCCCCA
Source organism: Conus ventricosus (assembly GCA_018398815.1). NCBI lineage: Eukaryota > Metazoa > Mollusca > Gastropoda > Neogastropoda > Conidae > Conus > Conus ventricosus. The sequence continues at coordinate 7,003,505 of CM031623.1, read as the reverse complement.
TTGGAGGCTATAAGCTTGCTGAAGGCTCATTTTGAGAACCATATATTTTATTTTTCCCCATTCACTCTCAAGCACATACTCTTAGTTAGGCAGAATTATCTACCACTGCAGATGTAAATGCATATCTCCCCCTATTTCTTCAATCTAAAACATATGAGCAAGCTTTAATTATAATTGAATATATATATATATATTTGGATTTGTGTTTGGTGGAATCAAGGGGTTGGTAACAATAAACAGTTTTTCTGCGCTTTTTTTCTGCCAACAGCTCGTTGATTGCAGATCGCAGAAATGGTCCAATCCTAGTCATAATAGTGATAGGTTTGATCTTTTCAGGACCTTTCACGATATTCATGACCTGAAACATACCCTTCGACATAGACACGCATCTAAAATATGGAACAGCAAAATTCAAGTTAGGCATATGCATTAGCTATCCGTAATTTTGGATATCTATGTATTTTTCATTTATTTTTTATTTGTACTTTATAGTAATTGTGAGGTGCTTTGCCCTTTATTTAAAGAATCAAGGGAAACGTCGTCCTGTCTTGTCCAGCTCTCACGAGCATTAGAGAAAAGTTTGTTAAGCCCAAATATTACCGACAACCATCTTTGTTTAAATTGAGCCTACTCTGTTCATCTACTTCTGCTTAAAGGGGATCTCACCCATTTTTACAAATCTATTTTGACCAAATACACGGTTTTGGTATGTGGTCGTATTGCGAAACCCGCCCCGAATCAGCCGCCTGTGCTCTCATTTTGCAGTGAGAGCAGCTTTTCCTGCGAATTGGGAAAGGCTGAAACAGGAACGAGAGCCTCGATTTCGATAATAGGGGGGTTTCCCCGATTGATGACGTAGAAAAGCCAAGTCGCTCTTCGTGTTCGGCTGAAGTGAGATATGTGTGCTGTGTCTGGTTGCGGAATTTCATCAGGAAATAAGCAAAGAGTAAGCGTTCATGCTTTTCCAGGTGCTTCTAACCAGTTTAGGCGATTGTGGATAAATTTTGTCACCACAACGAGGAAAGATTTTGTTCTTCGGGACAGTTATCATGTCATTTGCGGTCGTCACTTCGAAGAGCACAGTTTCCAAGACCAACACACATGGAAAGTAAAGGTGGAGGCTGGAATTCGGGTCCGAAGACAGCTGAAAGAGGATGCTGTGCCAACTATTATAACAGAAAAATGTATTAAAGCACTCTCTGTTCATTCGCCAGCTGCAAGTGCAAGCCTCAAACGCAACAGTGACACGGATTCTGTCAGGAGCATGAGAGCCAAACTCAGAGACGTAAAGAAGGTAAGGTTTGTGGAATGGGTGGTTGATCTCTTTGGGTTTCATTTCATTCTCAGTGTATGGTTGGTTGTAAAGATAGTTGTTGGTTTTTGTTGAGTGTTGGCATCAAACTGAAACATACATTGTTACTGTCATTGTGGCAGTCAGGCAGTCACATTGCCTGCTGCCACTGAAACTGTTGCATGTTTGATTTTTTCCCCAGCTGGTACCGTTTCCAACAAAACTGAAGTTACGATTCTTATTAACAAGAAAGTGTCTATGTCAACAAATAACAACTTATTGGACTCTAGTGAATAACAGTTTGGGTTTATATTTTTCAGGACATTGCTGAACATCAGGCACCCCTGCAAGTTCAAGTTTCCGCCCAACAACCATATGCTTTAGTAAGTGAATTATTTATCAGTATTTGGATACAGGATGGTGATTTAGTGTGCATCTTAAGACATATGCAGGTGTGGTATGTCTGTATGTTATACACTGCCCTGGTAAGAGAATAATGAGCTTAGATCTGCTGCTTAGATCTGCATCAGTTTTTACAATAACAGCCAGAACCTTTGACTGCAATATAATGTAAAAGACCCCTCAGATTCTAATTGTCATTGTGGAACTTCAGAATTTAAGTGGAGAGAGTGATATTGAAAATGAGGAATGTAAAAAAATAAAAAAATAAAAAAAGGGGGGGGGGGGGTGAAAGTAAACAGCTATTGAAAAGATTTCTACAGCAGGGAAGGGAATTAGTGTGATGATGAAGTAGCTGACAAACTCCTGTTCAAAGGAAAAGGCATTATCTGATAGATCTAAACAACTGAAGGAAAATGTGGTTTATCACATAACCATTTTAAAGTTATTTACATACTACGGTAATATGTGTGTGTGTGTGTGTGTGTGTGTGTGTGTGTGTGTGTGTGTGTGTGTGTGTGTGTGTGTGTGTGCGTGTGTGCGTGTGTGTGTGTGTGTGCATGTTTATATGATGTACTATCTGTGTCGTGCGTATGTGTGTACCTGTACATAATATGGTCAACCTGTAAAATGTCGAACTGCCTGGAAAGAAACACAAGCGTCTGATGGCGAGGGAGGTGGTACTGTACAAGGAGCTGTTGGTTCAAACTGGTACAGCTGAACTCCAGACACTTAAACAGTAAACAAGTGGGGTAACGTTTGCTCCCATAAGAAAACCTAACACAGAGTAACATTTATTCAAGACTGGCACAGCCTTTTAAACTTGAATAAAGTCAGACAAATACATAGACGAACAGTCTAATAGTGGGGGGAAAAAACAAGTGCAGGCAGTCTTGAATAAAAATTACTCTGTGTTAGGTTTTCTTATGGGAGCAAACGTTACCCCACTTGTTTACTGTTTATTGTTTACTGTTCCCTGCCTCATTTCATTTCATTTCCATACACTTAAGTTAGAATTTCACGTTCAATGTCCTCTTCGTTGGAAATCGACTCGTAGCTGGGAACATCTGCCATTATCGCCGGAAAATAGTTGAGTTTTACGTCCTCATAGCGAAAGCTTTTAGGGACATGTCTTTCATTCGCGGCTGTCTTGGCATTTATAACGTCACTTGCGGAATCCCAGACTCTCGTCTCTTTCCGTACTGTGCTCGGCAATCTCCGTGGCGAGTCACGATTTGGCTACTTTCACGACCCGAAACACGGATAGAAGTGAGTTCCAGAAGAAAAGTAACACAGTACATCGAAACACGCTCGATCATACTTTTGAACAACCCAAACATGCTATTTATGGGTGAGAACCCCTTTAAGTTGTTAAAGCGTTTTCATTGTTTTTATTCAAAGCTTTAAAGTATAGAGACATTTTCACTTCATAAACGTTTCTTTTGAATTATGCGCGTTTCGCTCGGTAATTTAACTCCATGGCTTATGACGATTGTGTAATGAACGTTCACACAGCCCTTTATTAGGGGCCTCAGCCTATTACATGAATAAACCATTTGAATCTCTCTCTCTCTCTCTCTCTCTCTCTCTCTCTCTCTCTCTCTCTCTCTCTCTGTGTGTGTGTGTGTGTGTGTGTGTGTGTGTGTGTGTGTGTGTGTGTGTGTGTGTGTGTGTGTGTGGTGTGTGTGTGTGTGTGTAAGAACGATGACTTCGTCTCCAGCCACCCCTGGGCGAGACATCAAAGCTTGGGAGCACCTCCACGTCCTCTCCCACAACAAGCAGCAACTCTCTCTGCTCTTCAGGCCATACCTCGCCGCCCGGAAAACGTACAGCCGTCTAGGTCATCCCTCCAGCCAGACCTCCAGTCTGCAGCTAGGACCCTCCTCTGGCACGGGCTGTAGACATGGGATAAACCTCCTAAGACTGTGTTCTCCAAACACAAAGAAGCAAGACAAGTCCTGGTCCGCTATATTTAGGAATCATTTAACGTTAACACCACTCTTCAAAGTATACAGCAGACGGACCTCGTTCCAGAACCACAAATAACAAAAATTATTAACCTAACTGACAACACTATTTTCCTCCTCAACACATCGTCAGAAGCAATCTCTCAAATGGTCTACATAATGACATCAATTCTCTTATAAATATCAACAAGTTTCCAGACACACAAATTGATAAAGATAAAAGAACAATAGATATGCTTTCTGATCAGAAATCATTATTCAAAAGAGTTTCATAAACTTGTTATGAAAATTCAACTCCGTCTTTACATTCTAATGCTCCAAAGAAATAACCTTGCACAGCAGTAGTTATTTAACAAGATGCGAGGCATGTAAACGTACTCCCAGTTTTCCAAACTGCTTACAAATCGGCCAAGTGCTTTGTGAGATAAGAAATAAAGGCAAAATAACGGTCTTAACGGTTATTTAACCGATGTACACTTTTGAAACTGGTATTTTAGTCCTCACTGGGCTAAAGCCTGTGGACATACCAAATTTCATTCAAATCGGACAATGTCAAGAATAACAGGTTTTAACGGTTAGATTTTGAAACTCTACATGGAAGTGCCATTTGTGTGAAACAACCTTTCTATATACAAAATTTCATTAAAACCCACCAATAATATAAAAAAAAACGGCAAAATGACGGTTTAACGGTTATATAACCGGTACACACTTTTGAAACCGGTATTTTAGTCCTCACTGGGCTAAAGCCTGTGTACATATTAAATTTCATCTAAATCGGACAATATCTCAAGAATAACGGTTTTTAACGGTCAAATTTAGAAACACTATATAGAAGTGCCATTTGTGTGTGAAAACCTTTCTATATACCACATTTCATTAAAATCCACCTATATATAAGAAATAACGGCAGAATAACGGTTTTTAACGGTTGCTTAATCCATTTTCAGCATTACATCACTTACATATGGACAGAGGCTCCGATTTGTCACAAGACCATCCAAACCGCTTATAAATTGGCCAAGTACTTTCTGAGATAGTCCACTAAAGAAGAAAAACCGTTACAGTCCGTTACAACCGTTAGTAACGGTTATAACGGGGCAAACTAAAACATCAGGCATCATCTGCGACCCATAATGAACATACCTGTTAATTTTCATAAAGGTCGGCCAAGTACTTTCTGAGATATTCTATAAAGAAGAAAAACCGTCACAGGCCGTTACAGCCGTTAGTAACGGTTATAACGGTAAACTAAAACATCGGACATTATTCGTGACCCATAATGAACACACCTACAAATTTTCAGAAAGATTGGCCAAGTACTTTCTGAGATATTCCATAAAGAAGAAAGACCGTTACAGGCCGTTACAGTCGTTAGTAACGGCTATAACGAGGTAAACTAAAACATCGGGCATCATCCGTGACCCATAATGAACGTACCTGCTCATTTTTACAAAGATCGGCCAAGTACTTTCCGAGATATTCCATAAAGAAGAAAAACCGTTACAGGCCGTTACAGCCGTTAGTAATGGCTATAGCGGTAAACTAAAACATCGGGCAACATCCATGACCCATAATGAACATACCTACAAATTTTCAGAAAGATCGGCCCAGTAGTTTTGTCTGGAGCGAGTGGAACACATTTTGACTACGGACACACACACACACACACACACACACACACACACACACACACACACACACACACAGCATTTCTTCGATCCCATTCTAAAGTACTCCCTGTTCTATAAGAACTGGGAGTACAAAAAAGGAAAATACTCATAATAGAAACTCCAACCATCTACTTATCTCCCTGATAATATGTACAAGAAAATTTGAACAAAACATTCCTTATTTCTTTGAACTATCCAGACTAAGCTTTAGGCTAACCAAATCAGGTTTACATAAGTTTAAATTTAAAGTTCTAGACTTACCAAATCCTGAAAACAATTTAGCCTAACAACAAGTCTCACCCTCAATGATGCTACATTTTTTCCTTGTCCTAGGCTAACTAGTCAAACTGTCATTCCTCAAAAAAGCTAAGACTATAGTCAGTCAGTCATACAAACACTTAGTCACTTGCTATAAGAAAACTGAACAAGATATATAATGTTCACAACATTAATTAGTATTCCTCCACTACATAACAGAACACCAACCTGCTATAATCAGCTTATCAAGAAAGTAAAGTCTTCTTCAGCCTTGACTTCATGAGATGTTGATTTCAAGGCCGACTGTTGTAAGACTCAACTGAGTAGATTTCAATTCTGCAGCAAGAAAACTTAACAACTAATGAATAAAAAGGATTCATTCAGCCAGCCAGTGACCATCTTACAACCCAGAATTAACATTTTAAACTTACCCCAACAGCACAACACACACACAACAATCATGCGTAAAAACAGCAGTGAGGACACAACCACGTCTGTCACAAGAATATGTAACTGGTACTTAGCAAAGCACTGTGACACAAAACCTGGCTATGATATGTGTCTTCTATGGAACTGTGGGTCCTCTACCGTAAGTGTACAAAATGCTTTGATAAATTCTGATTCTATAACTTGAAAACCCTTTCAACAATGGATTGTAAAAGGATATCTTCATAAGCTTGCCAATTCCATGAACAGTGAAATCTCCCTAAAGTGTATACAAAGAGTGTCTGATCCTCCGTCATGTTTGGAAATTTAGAATGGAAAGTCTGGACCAGTGATGAAGTGCTCAACTTACTCAAGTGCTTGAATTGTTGTAGGTGTATAATGAAGAAATTCTTAGTGTGCAGTTGTTTGATGAATTATGTGATATCTGGACACTTGGACAGAACGCTAATTCGAAAAGGTGCAGGCCCATAGTGGACAGAGAATAGCAGCACCACCATATTCCCGATTAACTTCTGTTGTTGTGCCTGTCCACTAGTGTCCTTCCTCACCTTGGTCAACTCAGGGAGCCGGCCAGTCTAATGGTGTTCTGCTGTCACAGTGCTTTATGTTCAGTTCTCTTTTTTTTCTGTCCCAACCTCTGCGCCACCTCAGAGGCAGTGCACCCACGCCGCTCATTCCGACACCCCGTCCACAGCCACAGCCCGGTCGGCCCCGCCGCAGCCCCGGCACCGGCAATCCACAGGAAGCAGTCAATGTCAAGTCGTCAAGAGGCAATCCACCGGAGGAGACACTGCACTGCTGCCGAGTCACTTCAGTGGCGCCTGTTCTGATCTAACATACGCAGGACACCACCTACTAAGCCCCTACTGACGGCAATAATTGCTTAGTCGCGGAGCTGGCGTGAGTGAGCTCTCCCTCCGGAGGGCGCCACCACGTCCGTCCAACGACAGCCCCCATGGACTCGCCGAGCACCGGTGACCCCAACGGAACCAAACCAAGGCCATAGACATGGAGAGGACATCGAAATTAAGGTCACCATGAGAGCAGGACATGAAGGGCCACAGAATTTGCGACATTTTTTAATACTGATCGATGAAAATGGGGATGATTAAGATGATGCTATGGAATTCGCTTTATGTCCAGTTCAGCTCAGCAGTCCTTCCAGTCCTGCCTGGTCCTGCTGCTGCCCAACTTGTTCGGTTCCGATGAAAGGACCTACCATTTCTGTTGGGTACTGCAGCTTTCTAACTTGTTCACTTCAGCTGGAAGTGCATAGTAGCTCTGTCGAGTCCTGTAGCTGTTTAACCTGTTCAGTTCAGCTGAAAAGATCTACAAGCCACGTTGGATCCTTCTGCACATGTTCTGTTCAGCTTAAAAGATCTACAAGTCCTGTTCGGTCCTTCTGCTCATGTTCCAAACAGCTGAAAAGATCTACAAGTCCTGTTCGGTCCTTCTGCTCATGTTCCGTTCAGCTGTAAAAAGATCTACAAGTCCCGTTCGGTCCTGCTGCTCATGTTCCAATCAGCTGAAAAGATCTACAAGTCCTGTTCGGTCCTTCTGCTCATGTTCCGTTCAGTTGTAAAAAGATCTGCACGTCCTGTTCGGTCCTTCTGCTCATGTTCCGTTCAGTTGTAAAAAATCTACAAGCCCTGTTCGGTCCTTCTGCTCATGTTCCGTTCAGCTGTAAAAAGATCTACACGTCCTGTTCGGTCCTTCTGCTCATGTTCCGTTCAGCTGTAAAAAGATCTACACGTCCTGTTCGGTACTTCTGCTCATGTTCCGTTCAGCTGTAAAAAGATCTGCACGTCCTGTTCGGTCCTTCTGCTCATGTTCCGTTCAGTTGTAAAAAGATCTGCACGTCCTGTTCGGTCCTTCTGCTCATGTTCCGTTCAGTTGTAAAAAGATCTGCACGTCCTGTTCGGTCCTTCTGCTGAAAACGTGTTCTCCGTTCTGTCGACTCCCATGGCTCACGTGCATGCACAGTTAAGCTGCAGGGGCCTGTTAGCCCTGGGTGATCTTTGTGTTCTCTTCTGTTTAGTCACTTTAGCCCCAAAATGAAAGCAGCCTTGCCAGGTCTCCATCTTACTGTCCTACTTGTTTGAGTTTAGCTCAGGGGAACTGGCCCGTTAAGTTGGGTCCCACTGCCGTTGTCCTACCTGTTCAATTCCAGCTGGGTGGCCTGTCCATTAAGCTAGCGCTGCTGTCATCTTTGTGTTCTGTCCTCTTTGTGTTCTATCCTCTTT
>CM031623.1:6965826-6990127 GCA_018398815.1 Conus ventricosus | reverse complement strand
CATTCTCGTCCTTTGTAACCGCTACCATGTTGTATGCTGCATTCCCATCCTTTATTCAGGCTACCATGTTTTACGTTGCATTCCCGTCCTTTATACCTGCTGCAATGTCATACCCTGGATTCCCGTCCTTTATTCCCGCTACCATGTCATACCCTGCATTCCCGTCCTTTATTCCCGCTACCATGTCATACCCTGCATTCTCGTCCTTTATACCCGCTACCATGTCATACGCTGCATTCCCGTCCTTTATTCCCGCTACCATGTCATACGCTGCATTCCCATCCTTTATTCCCGCTACCACGTCATACCCTGCATTCTCGTCCTTTATACCCGCTACCATGTCATACGCTGCATGCCCGTCCTTTACACCCGTACCATGTCATACCCTGGATTCCCGTCCTATATTCCCGCTACAATGGTGTACGCTGCGTTCCCATCCTTTATACCCGCTGCCATGATGTACGCTGCATTCTTGTCCTCTACACCCACTACCATGTTGTACACTGCATTCCCGTCCTTTATACTTGCTACCATGTCATACCCGACATTTGAGTTGTGTATTCCCGCTACCAAGCTGTACCCTGCATTCCCATACTTTATTCCCGCTACCATGTCATACCCGGCATTGTGTATACCCGCTACCATGTTGTACGCTGCATTCCCGTCCTTTATATCCGCTACCATGTCATACACTGCATTCCTATCCTTTACGACATCTACCATGTTGTACGCGGCATTCCCGTCCTTTATATCCGCTACCATGTCATACACTGCATTCCCATCCTTTACGACATCTGCTATGTTGTACGCGGCATTCCCGTCCATTACACCTGCTACCATTTTGTATGCTGCGCTGGATTACCGTCCTTTATTCCTGCTGCCATGTTGTATGCTGCACACCCGTCCATTATACCCGCTACTATGTTGTATGCTGCATTCCGGTCCTTCGTACCCGCTGTCATGTTGTACGGTGCATTTCCGTCCTTAATACCCGCTACCATCTTGTATGCCGTCTTCCCGTCCTTTATACCCACTACCATATCATACGTTGCATTGTTGCATTCCCATCCTTTATATCTGCTACCATGTTGTACGCTGCATTCCCATCCTTTATATCTGCTACCATGTTGTACGCTGCATTCCCATCCTTTATATCTGCTACCATGTCATACGCTGCATTCCTATCCTCTACCACCTCTGCCATGTTGTACGCTGCATTCCCGTCCTTTACGACCTCTGCCGTGTTGTACGCGGATTTGTCCGTCCTTTACACCCGCTACCATACTGTACGCTGTGCTGTATTACCGTCCTTTATACCCGCTACCATGTCATGCGTTGCATTCCCGTTCTATATATCCGCTACTATGTTGTACGCTGCATTCCCGTCCTTTATACCCGCTACCATGTTGTACGCTACATTGCCATCTTTTATACCTGCTACCATGTTGTACACTACATTGCCATCCTTTATACCTTCTACCATGTTGTACGATACATTGCCATCCTTTATACCCGCTACCATGTTGTACGCTACATTGCCATCCTTTATACCCGCTACCATGTTGTACGCTACATTGCCATCCTTTTTCCTGCTACCATGTTGTACGCTACATTGCCATTCTTTATACCCGCTACCATGTTGCACGCTGTGCTGGATTACCGTCCTTTATTCCTGCTGCCATGTTGTACGCCGATTCCCGTGCTTTATACACGCCGTCATTTTGTACGTTGCATTTCCGTCCCTTATACCCGCTACTGTCATGCGTTGCATTCCCGTCCTTTATACCCGCTACAGTGTCATATACTGCATTTCTGTCCTTTATACCCACCACCGTGTCATATACTGCATTCCCGTCCTTTATACCTGCTACCGCGTCATATACTGCATTCCTGTCCTTTATACCCGCTACCGTGTCATATACTGCATTCCTGTCCTTTGTACCGCTACCGTGTCATATACTGCATTCCTGTCCTTTATACCCGCTACCGTGTCATATACTGCATTCCCGTCCCTCATACCTGCTACCATGTCAAACGCTGCATTCCCGTCCTTTATACCCGCTACCATGTCATACGTTGCATTCCCGTCCTTTATACCCGCTACCATATCGTACGCTGCATTCCCGTCCTTTACACCCATTAACATATACGCTGCATTCTCGTCCTTTATACCTTCTACCATGTTGTAAGCTACATTGCCGTCCTTTATACCCGCTACCATGTTGTACGCTGCATTCCCGTCCTTTATTACCGCTACAATGTTGTAAACTGCATTGCCGTCCTTTCTATCCGCTGTTTTGCTGTACGCTGCATTCCCGTCCTTTATTCCCGCTAGCATGTCATACCCTGGATTCCCGTCCTTTATTCCTTCTACCATGTCATAAGCTGCATTCCCGTCCTTTATACCCGCTACCACGTCATACCCTGGATTCCCGTCCTTTATTCCCGCTAGCATGTCATACCCTGGATTCCTGTCCTTTATTCCTTCTACCATGTCATAAGCTGCATTTCCGTCCTTTATACCTACTACCATGTCATACGCTGCATTCCCGTCCTTTATACCCGCTACCATGTCATACGCTGCATTCCCGTCCCTTATACCCGCTACCATGTCATACCCTGGCTTCCCGTCCTATATACCCGCTGCCATGGTGTACGCTGCATTCCCGTCCTCTATACCCACTGTCATGTTGTACGCTGCATTCCCGTCCTTTACACCTGCTACCATGTAATACACTGCACTCCCGTCCTTTATACCTGCTACCATGTAATACACTGCACTCCCGTCCTTTATACCTGCTACCATGTTTTAAGTTGCATTCCCGTCCTTTATACCTGCTACCATGTTGTACGTTGCATTCCCGTCCTTTATACCTGCTACCATGTCATACCCGGCATTTGCGTTGTGTATTCCCGCTGCATTCCCGTCCTTTACACCTGCTACCATGTAATACACTGCACCCCGTCCTTTATACCTGCTACCATGTAATACACTGCACTCCCGTCCTTTCATACCTGCTACCATGTTGTACGCTGTATTCACGTCCTTTATACCTGCTACCATGTTGTAAGTTAGAGAACAGGGAAAGGGGCATTCTGGGCCCTTCCGCCCTCACTCAGTTGGGCGAAAGTAACCCGAATGCCCCTTTCCCTGTTCTCTGACAAGTAAGACTTAAAAACCACACACACTGCACAAACACACAAAAAATGACCCACTCACAAACCAACACCCACCACACAAAAGACACACAACCACACACTAACCAACACAACCTCTTTCTCTTTCTTTTCCAATTAATGCCTAAAATCCGCACACTTCTTCTGACAAATTCCAACTCAAACTTTGTACTAGACAGGCAGACACGGGTAAAAAACCCGATCACTTAATTTTAGGCTCGCGGCAGTTTGACCTGGGACTTGTGTGAAAAACGAAACACACTCAGTTGGTTGCACCACATTTGGAAAAGTCTGATTCCCACGTTTAAATCAGATCGAGGCTGTGACGTGGCACGACCGGGGCTGTCTTTGTGTTGGGTACTGCAAAAGAAGGCTTTTTTGATTGCGCTCTGGTGTGCCCTTGTTTTTTTTGTGTTTTTTTTAAATGGTTTTAAACGTTACTGAAGAACAGGTTTGTTATTCGAGGCCAAAAGTTTTTTTTTAAACTGCATGTTGAGTTTTTGTTGAAAAAATTAGTTGAGTCAGTCTTTGAAGGCAAGCCAATATTCACATGTCTCCCCGCACAGCGGGTGTGTGCTAAACCGCCCTCGCTATACAGCGGGCCCGCCTTTTTCTTGTTTTCATTGCGCTTTAACTGGTAGTTGTCTTGAAGGTAGGCGAAGCTGTTGTGAAACGGGAGAGATTCTTAAAGGTTTTTTGGGTTTTAAAGGGAAAATTTGAAAAAAGATGTAGCCATTTTTAATACGGTTTGGCTATCCATAGTTTGCCCTTATCTAAAAAATGGCGCTGCATTTTTGAAATTTTGGCCCCGAAGCAAACAATCCATTACGCGTTGTTGTTGGAGCGGCTTGAGACAGCTAAAGCCACGTTTAAAAAAATGGCGTTCTTTTTTAAAGGCGAAGGTAACACGGCTGTTTCGTGACTTGATTGTTTGTTAATACAGATTCAGGTTTATGGGGCAAGTGATCTGTGTTTTAAGATGTGTTACTTTTTACTTTTTATTTAACCATTTTCATTCCCTTTTTAGTGTCCCCTTATGAAAACTGAAGGGGGTTTTTCGAATGTTCTGGCAAACAAACTAGATAGGGTTAGGCGCCCTTAGAATCTACCAGTTTGGAGAGGAGTAGTGTGTGGCCGCACTATCTTCATATAAATGCTTCAAAAATTACAATGCGGATGTACTAAACCTAAAAACTTGTGTAAAGATAGGGTGCCGGGGCCCCAAAAAATTAATCGCTTAATTTTCGGCTGCGAGAGCACGACCCGTTCAACAGCGCACAGAAAAGCGACCAAAAATCAATAAAGCAGGAGTGGGCTTGCCGGTGGGGGGGGGGGGGGGGGGGGGGGGTGTATTCATTTAGGTTGACAGGCCCCGGTGTCGTTGGAATGTTCTAGACTGTTAGGCACCCCCATTTTTGGGCCGCCCACGTCAGCAAGACTGGGTTGATTGTCATTGAAGGTGTGTGGTTTTTAGTGAAAAGATATTTAGGGGGTTTTGTGCAGGTTTTTTTTGTTTATTAATTTTTTAAAATCAGGCGAAAAAAGACGGGGGGGATTTCAAAAGGGGAAATATTGACGGCAGTTGGAGTACCTGAAAATTTGTTATTGCTTTGGATGGTTGAGAGCGGCCCGGCCCTTCATATTCTCGCAAAAAAGAGAGTTGTCGTTTTTTTAAACCATATGCAAAAAGGGTTTCCAGTTGGCTTTCTTTCTGAAGTCTCTCTTGAGGGGGTTTTGTTTTAATGTTTTCAAGCAGTGGGGATGAAATTTTGGACTACTCCCGCACAGAAAATGCAAATTTAAAACACATCCTCTCAAAGTCCCCAGCAGTGAGGGGGCAGCGCTCCACCCTAGAGGGGTCAAAGGGTCACAGTAAAACCCGTTTTTCAGGCTCCACCCTGGGGGTTCAAGGTCACAGTGGCAAGCCGTTTCTTCAACGCTCCACCTAGAGCGGTAAAAAGGTTACGGGGGAAACCCTTTTTGAGAGATCCGCGTCCCCCCTAGAGCGGTCAAAGGTTATCGCAGTGAAAGATTAGACTTTTTTTTTGCGCTTCGCGCTTTGCTGTCTACGCTCCACTTCAATACAAAGGTTTGGGCTATTCAGAGTTTCGCCAGTGGTTTTTTCCATGACAAAAAATAAAGCTCTGTGACACCCCACACACTCCCACCCCAAGCCCCCCAATTTTTTTAAATTTAAGCCCCCAAAATCCTTAATTAAGTTTTTAATTAAGTCACCCCAAGTTTTAATTAAGTTTTTAATTATTTACTTAAAGTTCTTAAAAAGTTCTTGATTAATTTTTTTAATTTAAAGTTCTTGTCAAGTTCTTAATTTTCTTGATTTAAGTCATCCTTTAAGTACAACCAAAGTTTTATTTAAAGTTATCTTATAATTTCAAAAAATACTCTAGTTTTTATCTTAAAAGAGAGTCAAATTAGTAACACAGCCTCAAAAAACGCGTATCGTTGAGGATTTTCTTGCTCAGCGTTTTCTCATAGACTTAATGAAGGTCTTGCATCCAAGAAAACCGCTTTGTTTACAATTCGGGTCTAGGAAAATGTCTTTTATGATCTGGTCTTTATTTTTTTGCACCTCATTTTATAATACGCCATGATCTTTTTTAAAAAAAAAAAAATTTTAAAAATTAAGTTTTTAAAATATTTTCCATTTTTAAATGGAAAAAAGATGCTTTGTTATGGCGGTTTTGGCGTGCGTGGTTGGCTTCTGTTTTTTCGGTTGGGATTGTTTGGGTCTTTGTTTTTGCCGGTTTTTTTATAAATTTTTAAACCGTAAAAACCGCCCCCAGCGCAGCAAGAGCCCCAAAAAATGGCAACGTTTTAAGTTCAATTTCCATGAAGATTTGGGGGCCCTTGATCACATGGAGTTTTTATAGCTGGCATTGAATAATTTTTTTGGGCGTGGCGGGTGTTATGTTTTCATGTGGGGTATATTCTGTTACATTAATTTTTTTTGTCGTTCCACTCTTAATTTTTTTCCTGCTTCAACCGCCCGGATTTTTAGGTTACTTTCCCCACCTGATTCATTGTTTTTGCTGATTTCGGGCTTGGTTACTTTCTCACTGATTCGGTTCGAGTTTTTCCGCCGTTCATTTTGAAGGGAAACAAAATCTATATTTTAAAAAGTTATTAACCATGATCGCTGGCGTAAAATTTTCCCCAAATCTATAGTTGACACATCCTAGAGCTTAAGATTTTGTTAAAAGGGATCTTGGTTAAATCATACGTAAGATCTTGTTCAGAATCAAGGGGAGAAAATTTATGATAGTTTAGTGTACAAACTAAAAAACCGTTTGCCCCCCCACTTTCACCATTTAGACCCCAGCTGGCTTCATCCGTTATGATACTTTATAATGTTTGTGGCGACATCTGTTGAATCTGTTCTATGCTGAATTCGTTCCGAGGAACTGTTTTTTTTTTCCCACTGCTCCCAAAGAATACAGCTTCCTTTTTGGGCAAAATAGCTTGTCATCAATTGGTATTCTAAGTTCAGGAAGGTTTAGGCCCCCTTGTAGCTGTGGGAAAGATCATCGCTGTTCTTTTTTAAATAATTAATTATTTTATTTTTTTAAAAAATGAGCACCAAAAAAATGTTACCAACCCTTGTATACCATTCTGCTGTTTTTGGAGGCTAAGTGTGGATACTCAATCTTGGTAAAAAGCCTGTGAAAAATTTAACCAGCAGTTCTTGGAAAACTGATTTTGGGATTCAGCAAAGTGTTGCTATATTGCAGTTCGGTTCCCACAAAAGTTTTCTAGTTAAAGAAAGGGAAAAATTTCCCAGAAAATATAAATATGTAAAAAAAAAAATAATTTATAAAAAATGGTTTCATCGCAAAATGATGGCGGCGTGTGGTGAATGCGCTTGTTTTTGCGGCATTTAATTTTGCTTTTAGTAAACGGGGGGAATGACGGCGAGAAAAAAAGAAAACAAGTTTTGGAGGAACTAGCGGCTCCCACAAGACCCCTATAAAAAGGCAGGACTTGGAGTTAGTTTTATTAATGACACACTGAAAAGACGGGGCATGCAGCACATATTTAAAGATGTTGACAAGCAATAAAAAAATTTTATTAGTAACGGGCAAACCGGCCCAGCATTGCCCCCCCAAAAATTCAGTGCTTTTATACCCATCAAAAAAAACAAAAGATGAAGAAATCGGGTTTATTGTCGTCGGCATGCCCGTCGGTTTTTTTTGCCTAATATGGTAAAAAAAAAATGAAAAAAATCTATTATTCCCCAAAAAGGATATTGGAAGGGTATCACAGCAATCAAAGCAAAGCCAAGCGGCGGGGGGTAGTGAAAAAACACGAAGGAAGGGTTTATCTAAACAAGCTTTTTGGAAAATTTTATTTCCCTGCCCTAGACAAATTTCGAGCCCACACTTTGTGAATACAATCCCAAACGACCCCCATCAAATGGATTTTATATTTACCCTCTGAAGGATTAGACGAAAAGATTTAGTACCCCCCTTACGTCTTGACATAGCTTCAAGATACAAGATGTGGAGCCTTTAAAACACAAAAGGCGTTTTTCCTGTTGCTGTGATACAACTGATTCCAACGAGGCCCGTAACTTACCCCGCATGATTCAAGTTGTGATGGAAAAAAGAATTAAAAGGCCAAGTGAATCAATTATTGTTAAAAATGAGTTATTTTAAAAGAGGCATTCGGGGAGTTCACGATCACAGGCTTTATTTGAAAATTTAACAAACAGTTAGCCGAAAGATTTTTTTCTCCTACCAGTATCACAGAGAGCTGTTTGGCATTCTCGAAACCCAAAGGGGTTAGAAAAATCCTCGTTTTGCGCGCAATGAAAAATGAAAAATTTAAATTAAAAAACCAGCAAAAACAACAAAAGAAAAACAAAAAAATTTTTTAAAATCTTCACCCCCAACTTTCCTTTTGGTTTAAAAGAAGGTACCTTTTTTTTACCGGGGGAAGCAAAAGGGGCCTGCATCGGAAAACCGATCCGGTTTGGGTTTTGCCCATATGAATAAAAAAAATTGAAAAAAATGAATCCGCCCTGTTTTTTTCAAAAAAAACGAACAACAAAAAACCGCCCTCAAAGATCTTTTTGTGAAGGAAAAAAACTGGTTATTCCCGCCGACACAGTTCCGCTTTAATTTTTTTACGGTTCCCGTCCCAAAATTGCTATAAAAAACTTGGATTAACAAAACACCCGTTTTGTGTTTGTTTATTAATGACTTTTTTGTTCAACAGTTGGTTGATTCATGTAGATTAGATCGCATTTTTTCGTTGTCATGATAAAAAGCTTATTCCCAAAAAAAGTTTTTTTGTAGTTGTAGTGATATGTTTGATGCAAAAAACCTGCGAGATACCCCTTTGCTTTTTTAAGATTTTCTCCTGGCTCAAAATCTGTACTTTTCGACCTTAAAACAAAAAACCCCTTTTGATACCTTTCAGATAATATCCTTCATCTTTCCAAAAACTTCTTGTTAGAAATTAAATGTAAAGGCGAATCTTTAGGGTATAGATGTTTTTTAACCATCCCGCATGCCCTTTCCCACTTGGGTTTTCCATTCTTTTAGTGTCGTCGGGATATCTATAAAAAACTGTCTGATCTGTGAAAAAGATCTGGACTCTGGATACGGGTTAAAGTGTCAAAAAGAAACTCTACTCAAAAGCTTTGAAAATTCTAAACAGTAACCCCAATAAATACGGTTTGCAAATTTTTGATTTCTTTTTTTTTCAATTATCCCAAAAAGTGATCATGAAATTTCTGAAGTCCTGATAATTTGGTTTTGAAGTCGCTTAATTGCTTCTTCTCTTTGGTCCCCAATTGACTCTTTAGTTTGTGCGGTTCTCCATGTCTTTCCAAAAAAGCTGTTGTTCACATTTGAAAAAGTCTTTTCAAAGATCTGTGGATTTAGTTCTAAGTCATGTTCTTCATGAGTTGGTTTCATGAATGTTCTTGATCAAAAGAATTATGCGAGAACAGCCGTCAACTTCAAACCATGTTTAAATAAAATTGTAGAAGCTGTAATGAAGACAAAATTTTTTTTTCCCCCCGAAATTAGGCACAAGTTTAGGGGCTCTCTTGGATCCATTTTAGGTTTTGCTGCTAATGGTAGTCATTATGAGGTCATGGAGTTCTGGGATATTTAAGTCAACTTAGAATGAAAACCCGCTGTTGACGGGCGTTAAAGTTCAACCCTTTAATGCCTTTTGAATATTTTCCGGATCGCCGTGTGTACATTTAAGTTGCGTAATGGAAGTGATTGCGCCTACCCCATCCATACAGATTTTTTGATCTAAATCAAAAGATAGTTAGATTTTACTTGGTCTAGTCGTCCAGAATTTTTTGTTTGCTTTACAGTAATGATGCGACCCCAATAATTCCCCCACGCAATCCGTTTTCAATCATCTGAATCTTGGGTAAATCTGAAAATAAATAAAATTTTTACCCCCAGTTAAATTTAAGAAAGGCCCCCAATCATCCGGGTGCAGAAATATAATGGAGGACCGGCTATAATGTTCATGCGGTTTCCCTAAAATTTTTAAAAAGACGCCCGCCAAAAATGTATCACCCCATAAAAGTAGGGAGATAGTCCCCCATCGTTTTACATTAACTTTTCCCACGCATTTGAGCATGTGGTAATCTGAATCACTGATGCCCTTTTCTCTGAGATAGAAAAGAACGCGCCTTTAGGGGAAGTGATCTTCGTAAAACCTTTCCCAATGTTAGTATCAAAGGATAAAGCCCTTTCAAAGGTTGGGTCAAATATTTTCTGTTATTGGGCAGGACTTTAAGGCATAGCTAGTGCTCTAAGATCCCATCTTGTGTTGCATAGAGTCATAAAAAGACTTTTATTTAGATTAAAGCACTGTACTTTTTTGTGACGTGAAATGATGTCCCCTGAAGGCTTTGGTTTATGTTTTGCTAAAAGATGGAGTCGTAACTCGCAAGTTTGAAAGAAGAGGGCGTTTCCCATGTCTTTGCTTCAAACTTTAGTTGAAGTTTGCATTTGTTATGCGCCGCTCTTGAACTTTCCCCTAAAGTATCATGTTTTTTGTTGGATTCGTGCGTTGATGAGAGGCCCCAAACCACAAATTTCCAACAGTGAGTGGTGATTTATACGTTGTTGGCTTCAGACGTATCACGATTTCAGATAAATTCAGATTATTAGAACAATCATTTCGCACTTGCTGCATGGTTTAAGAAGATTTGCAGCATTAAGCCCTCTTATTTTAAATTTTGGCTTTTAATGAAAAGCCACCCACTAACAATTTTTGAAGGCAAATGAACAAATTGAGATTACTCACATGCTGTTTTAGGAAATCTCTGGGGGGGTTTGGGGCCCAAAGGAAAAATAAGCGATTTTGAAATCTGCGTAAAAAAAGTATGGACTTGTTTGCGCCGTTTCCCCGTTCTTAAAACTAACTTTTTATCCGGGGGGGGCGTAAATTAGTTCTGATTTCAGTCTACAGAACTTTTACAAAGTTTTATATGTTACTCGCAGCTTGCACAGATGGGAAATTTTTGTTAAACTTTTCTGCAGTTTTTTGTTTTTCTATGTTTGTTTGTATTAACTAATAATTACTCATTGTGCGTAAACATGTGTAATGGGGTAGCCCCGCGGTGAAAACATTAGTAGTAAGTCAAAAATGATTTTTGTCTGGTTCGCCCTTTTTTGGATGTTTTTGGCACTTTAATTGGCGCCAAAATTTTTTTCCTCATCCCTGTGTATACATTAAAGTTATTGGGTTTTTTGTTCTTCAAAAAAATCAAAATTTGGGCTACACTAACAGGAAAGGTATTTCCCTTGAAGTTAAAACTTTGGTGTAGCCATAGTTGTCCTCTCTCTCGGGTCGCGGACATGATGCGCCTTGCAAAAAAACGCACCACATGAAACATTTTTTGTCTGAATTTTTTTTTGTTTAAAATGCTCTCTTTAAAACCAAATCCCGGGGGGCGGAATGTAAGCCCTTTCCCCAAATCGGTGTACTTAGCTGTTTTAATCTGATCTCTAAGACTTGCCCTCTGACCAAACCCGAGGCCCCTTCTTTTTGTTCTTCAGCGGCGCGGGCCAAACTGTTTAAGCAGTTGTTTTGCCCAAACCCGGGGGTTTTAATCATTAGAAGAAAAAAATAGTTTTTGTTTTGTTGAGACCCAGACTTCTGATTTTTTTATTTATTGTTACTAGTGATTAAAACAGTAACATTAATTTAACGGTGGGTCTTTGTTAGTTTGCCTGGAACTTGAGAAAAAGCAGAAAACACTTGCCTGTACGTTTGTTGGGTCAAAAACTTTTAAATCAATTTTTTTCATTTCTTTGATAAACGCTCTCTCTAGTTTTTTTCAAACAATTGTTTGTCTTATTATCTTGCCGCTGTCTTTCTTTTCAAGCAAAATATTTTTTTAAATTAAAAAAAAAATACTTTTAAACAGAAACCAAAATCAAAGGTCTTTTTGGCTTAGACTCATAAACTAAAGTTTAAACACCTTTTGGTGTTTTAAGTGAGTGTTTTAGAACAGAGTTTTAAAGTCCGTTTATTTTTTTAAGCATTCCCTTTTTTATCTGTCGGGGTCTGGTGTTGAGAAAAATTTTTCCTCGCCTTTCTTTGAAGATCAAACTTTTTTCTTTTGTAGTCATCAAAATCGGCCCGGGAAAAGATTAAATTCTTACCGTGGTTTTAGTAGCTAGGCTTTTTTTTTTTCAGTTTGAACGAACTAAGTTTAGCCGTTATTAGTTGAACCATAGCTGTGTGTTTTGGAGTTTAGTTTTTTTTTTTTGCTAGCCCGACCTCGGCTAATGAACACAGGCCGAGAGCTAAGACAAACTCCCAGAGGTAAAAACTGCGGGTGCGCCTTGCCCCTTGCTAAGGACCCCCAAAAACCCTTCCGCTGTAGAGCCTTATAGTTTTATGCTCCGTATTTAAATATGTAACAGCATTAAAGGCAGCAAATACCTTCGTTTGGTTTGCTGATTTTTAAAAGGGTTTGCTCTAGACTTGCTGCTTTGGTAAAGTTTGGGTTTAAATTTAAGTTTTTTATGTTAGGGGTTTCTACTTTCTTTTTTGGGGGGCGTGGGGACATTTGGATAACTTGAAAAGACATGCTTTTTATAAAAAAAAATAATTTTTATTTTATATCTTTTAATCTGTTATTTTCAATATTCAGCTGCGATCATTATTTAAAAAAAAATGTACATTAAGCGGGTTTTTCGGTTCTTTTCTTTATTTTAATTGAAGGTTTATTGTCTCTAAAGCTCTCCCCCTTCCATGCAATGATTATCCTCCGTTCCTTAGGGCAATCCATAAACCGTATTTTGTTGTTAATAAAACATCAAGTCTTACACGTGAAGGTGTAGATTTTAGCCCAAGGAATGTTGATTTTACACCCCCACCTCCAAAAAGTTTTTTTTTCATCAAAATGTGATAAGGGTTTAAACCCGCTGATAGATTTGGTTAGGACTGCCCCAATCGAACATTGTACTTCGTTATTTTTGGATTAAAAAACTTTTCATTCCCCTTTTTAATGGTTCTTCTTTCCACAGCAATAAAATACCTTTTTGCGATCTTTCTGGGGGGGACGCTAAAACTAAAAAATTTCCCTATAGTGTCTGCCCTGCTTTTAGGATTGTTGTATGATGAAACCTCTTTTGTAAAATATTGTAATTTTGTGTTTTTGGTGCTCAATCTCCTTGCTAAAATTTGGGTTTTAACAACGTCAAACTCTAACGAGATGTCGAAATGCTTTTACTTTGCTTTGGTGTTGATTATTTTATAACCCGTTTGTATTCATTTAAAAGTTGTTCATATGACAATCTGCTTTTAATGTCCTGAAAGTATGGCGCATGCGTTTTAAAACTCAAAAAACTAAGGGAATGGAAAAAAAACGATTTCCAAACGCAAAAAATTTTCAGCCCCAACTTTTTTTCCGTCTTTTTTTTTCTGCAGCCCTATTCTTGTTTTAGTCTTCTTCATTTTTTTCCTTGAAACGCAAATCGCCCTTTTATTCCCCGGTGCCCTGTCAGAATAGGTTAAAAAATGTCTGCTTGTGTAAAGAAAATATTTCTTGCCCTAATTTTTTTAGAAAATTTTTTAACAATTGCCCCCCCCAAATTCGGAAAAGTCTGTTTTTGTTGTTGTTTTCAAAATTTTTTTGAAAAGTAAGAGGGAGAGCCCGGCACATTTCCTTTATTGTCCTAGGTCCGGAAAATTTACAGTAAGAATTTGCTGCATCAAAAGTAGATGGATTTTTGGAACAGTAATTTCGTTTATTTCCCCTTTACGCCAAAGGGGCTTTCGTTTTCTATGGGGGTCAAGAATAAGCCCTATGATGTAACATTTTTTTTTTAAAACAAAAAAAAAAAATTAATTTTTAAAGAAACATGGCAGGCATTGAAGATGAAAATTATGATGTTTTTGATCGGGACGAATGAGTGATTCCCCTTGGGAGCGGGCATCGTGGGGCTCTCATTTTCTGATGAATTAGCGAAATCGGGGTAATTACCCAAAAGTCGGTTAAATTAACGAAAGTAAGGTCGTCATTATACCAAAGTTTGGCCAAGAACCCCCCCGAAAATTTTTGCCCTAATGTTTTGAAGTAAAAGTGACCATTTGTTTTGAGGAGCGACAAAAGGGAAATTGTTCGTTACAACTAAAAAACCCCATCAAAGTTTTTAGCCGTGGGTTTCAATTAGAAATAGACACAGTGTGAAAAATCAAAATGCCTTGGCCTTGTTAGGGAAAATTAAGGGCGGAGGCGTTTCTAATTCAAACAACGCAAGAACTCCCAACAGATAACCAAATGCAAAAAATGGAACTTAAAGAATTAAATCAATCAGCAGGTGAAATTAAAATGTAAAGAAGCAGAATCCCGTTTTTTAGAAGAAACAGCGTTAAAATTCACGACTACCGTACCCATGGAGAATTTTTTAGCCTTGATCGTACTTTAAAAACCCCAAAAAGGCGAATTAACAAACAATTTAGCAAAATAGGGAACTAGATGAGCATATAAAAAAAAGAAAAAGAAAAAAATTTTTGAGGCTGTGCCGCATCGTGGGCCCGATATTAAAGAAAGAAAACCCCAAAGACTAAAAGATCTTGAAAGAAAGATCAGAAAACGAAGTGTAACTACTAACGAGACCAATACGAACTCAAGTGGGAAAAGAAATAAGAGGGAAACCCATCCGAAAAATTTTTATGAAGACACAACGCTGCAGAACGAATCCGAACGTGTTTAGAGAGAAGGCGTCACTTTTCAAGCGTTATAACGGCCGGGGTTTGCATAATCATGGTAAAGGCTTTAAAAGGGGGCGGTGGTGTGGGTCGTACCCCGCCGCCCCTCCCTCCGCCCATAATCAGGGTAAAAAAACGCTTGACATTTGCAAGTTTATTAAAAAAAAATTAGCTGGTAAAAACCGGGGCGCTTTACAGGAATATTGGGGATATTGTCAGTGGCTTTTGTCTATGAAGCAAAAAATAGTTGGCTTTTGGCCGAGCATTATGGACATTTGTTCTCTTATGTTGGGTTAATTTTTGTGATAAAAACCAATATCCTAGGCCAGTTAATCCAAGAACAAGCGCTGTCTTTTCTATTCATGGTCACGGAAAAGGCCTGCGAGCTTTGCTGGGGCCTTCAATGACTTTGGGGGGGTTTGGACTTGGGAATTAGTGATTTAAACTTGGGGGTTCTTTTTTTGTTTGTAATATTACTGGCTCAGAATTATGTCGTTTTTCCCCCAACCCTTTTCATTGCCTGCTATAAGAATTTCATTATTATGTTTATTATTGACCTATCGGGTTGAGGTCAAAGGCCCGCATGTATAAAACCCGTGCCAACGCAAGTCTACTTTCGATCTTGGTATTGTAAAACTGTTGGTACCTTTGAATACTTTAAGGTAATCAACGTAGAATTAATGGCGTCCTCTAAATTTGCTAAGTATTGTTTTTTTGCATCAAAGCCAGAGAAGGATAGTTTTTGCTCGTCTTGCCCCGTGCTTGCGACCTAGAAACCCCAAAAAGTAAGTACGAAGGTGTTTATTCGTTTTATTCCCCCCCTAGGGTTTGGCCCTTAGGTTTCTAAGTTTAAATTTTTTCCTGCTGTTTTATGCTTTGCTTATGGCAGGCTGAACAATTTTGAAAGAGAACGCCGGTCTAGTTTTTTCTTTCTGTGCGTGCCCCGAAAATAAATGACGCCTGGCCTGATCAAGATCCAAATTTTGTCTAAGTCTGTTTTGTTAATATTTAATTTTGTTTTCAGATCCCTTTTAAAAGCCTTCTTGTTTTCTGTTGCTAAT
Organism: Conus ventricosus; assembly: GCA_018398815.1. NCBI lineage: Eukaryota > Metazoa > Mollusca > Gastropoda > Neogastropoda > Conidae > Conus > Conus ventricosus. The sequence continues at coordinate 6,974,669 of CM031623.1, read as the reverse complement.
GGATTAAAAAGATTTGTCATTGGATTGGAGCTTGCAATTCAGTCCAAAATAGTTGAAGGTGTAAAAAAAAACCAAATAAAAAAATAAAAAAAAAAAAAAAATAAAAAAAAAAAAAAATGGGTTTTTAAAATGAAATAAAACCCATTTTTAATAGGGGGGGGAAATTTAAAAAAAAAAAAAAGGGGTAAAAAAAAAAAAATTTAATTTTTTTAAAAAAAAAATATTTTTGGGAAAATTTAAAAAAATTTTTTTTTAAAAAAAAAATTTTTAAAAAAAAAAAAAATTTTTTTAAAATTAAAAAATTAAAAAAAAAAAAATTTAAAAAATTTAAAAAAAAAAAAAAAAAAAAAAAAAAATTAAAAAAAAAAAATAAAAATTAAAATAAAAAAAGGGTTTTTTAAAAAAAAAAAAAAAAATTTAAAAAAAAAAAAAAATTTAAAAAAAAAAAAAAAAAAAAAAAAAAAATTTTTAAAAAAAAAAAAAAAAAAAAAAAAAATTTTTAAGTTTTGTAAAAATAAAATTTTGAGGGGGTAAAAAAAGGGGGTGGGGTAAAAAAAAAAAAAGTTAAAAAAAAAATTATTTGGGGGGGGGTATTTTAAATAAAAAAAAAAAAAAAAGGGGGTAAAAATAAAATGGGGTTTAAAAAAAATTTAATAAAATTTTAAAAAAATTTAAAAAGGAAAAAATTTGGTTAAAAAATTAAAAAAAATTAAAAAAAAAAAAAATTAAAATTTTTTTGGGGGAAATAAAAAAAAAATAAAAAAAAAAAGAGGTGGGAAAAAAAAGTTTTTAAAAAAAATAATTTAAAAAATAAAGTTGGAAAAATAAAAAAGTTAAAAAAAAAAAAATTTAAAAAAAATGGGAAAAAAATTTTTTAAAAAAAAAAAACCCCCAAAAAAAAAAAAAAAAAAATAAAAAAAAAAAAAATTAAAAAACCCATAAAAAAAAGTAATTTTAAAAAAAAAAAAAAAAATTTTAAAAAAAAAAAATTTTTAAAAAAAAGGGGCCGTTACTTATATTTTAAAAAATTTTTTTAAAAAAAAAAAAATGGGGGGGGTTGTGGTTTAAAAAAAAAAAAATTATAAAATTGGTTTAAATTTAATGGGGTTTTTAAAAAAAATATTTAAGAAAAAAAAGAAAAAAATATGTTTCTTTAAAAAAAAAATTTTTAAGGGAAAATAAATTGTTTTAACTTTACAAGGTCTTGTGGGGTTTTTTTAAAAGACGGTTTTACGAAAAGTTGATAAAAAAAAAAACTGGTTGAAAAAATTCTTTTATAAAACCCTGGAGGTTCTTTTAAAAAAACTCCTCATTCTCTTTTTTGGGGCGCTGGTTGTGGAAAACATTTTATTGACCGTTTCAAAAAAGTTTTTTCGTTTTTTTTAATCTTATTTTTTTTCTGTAAAAATTAAATAAAACAAAGCATTTTTAAAAAAAGGTTTTTTATGGAAGATGATGAATATTTTAGGTTTTTTAAACCCCCAAATAAAGGTATGTTTTAAAAAGTTTTATAGACTTTTGAGGAACCAACCTATTTTATTAAGTATGTTTCCAAAAGAGAATGGTAAAAAAAAACCTTTGCAAATGTTTTCACGGAAGAAGTGGTAATTTTATTTTTAGAAAATATAAATTTTGTTTTAAAAAAGTTTAGAGAACAGAAAAATTATTTTTTAGAAAGCGTCTTTAAATTTAAGATTTTTGCGTGAAAAATATTATTGGGAAAAGATCGGGGAAAAACATAGGATTAAACAAAAACTGAAATCTAAAAGTTTAGTAAATTAGTATTGAAAACGGATAACCCTACGCAGTACGTTTGTTTGTAAATAATCGTTATTTTTTAGTTATTGAAGTCTTACTTGTCAGAGAACAGGGAAAGGGGCATTCTGGGTTACTTTCGCCCGAAACTGGGTGAGGGCGGAAGTGGCCCAGAATGCCCTTTCCCTGTTCTCTAAGTTGCATTCCCGTCCTTTATACTGCTACCATGTCATACCCGGCATTTGCGTTGTGTATTCCCGCTACCATGTTGCACCCTGCATTCCATCCTTTATTCCCGCTACCATGTGTATACCCGGCATTGTGCATTCCCGCTACCATGTTGTACGCTGCTTTCCCATCCTTTATATCCGCTACCATGTAGCACGCTGCATTCTCATCCTTTATATCCGCTACCATGTCATACACTGCATTCCTATCCTTTACGACCTCTGCCAGGTTGCACGCTGCATTCCCGTCCGTTACACCGCTACATGTTTACGCTGCGCTGGATTACAGTCCTTTATTCCCGCTGACATGTTGTACGCTGCATTCCCATCCTTTACGACTTCTGCCATGTTATAATATCGGCATTCCCGTCCTTTACACCTGCTACCATATTGTACGCTGCGCTGAATTACCATCCTTTATTTCCGCTGCCGTGTTGTACACTGCATTCCCGTCCTTTACACCCGGTACCATGTTGTACGCTGAGCTGGATTACCATCCTTTATTTCCGCTGCCATGTTGTACGCTGCATTCCCGTTAGTTACACCCGCTACCATGTTGTACGCTGCTCTGGATTACCGTCCTTTATTCCTGCTGCCATGTTGTACTCTGCATTCCCGTCCTTTACACCCGCTTCCATGTTGTATGCCGAGCTCGATTACCGTCCTTTATTCCTGCTGCCATGTTGTACGCTGCATTCCCGTCCTTTACACCGCTACCATGTATGCTGAGCTGGATTGCCATCCTTTATTCAGGCTGTCATGTTGTACGCCGTATTCCCATCCTTTACGACATCTCCCATGTTGTACGCGGCATTCCCGTCCTTTATTCACGCTAGTATTGTGCACTCCATTCCCGTCCTTTATACTCAATAACATGTCATACACTACATTGCCGTCCTTTATACCCGCTACCATGATGTACACTGCATTCCCGTCCTTTACACCCGCTACCATGTTGTACATTGCATTACCGTCCTTTATTCACACTACGGTGTTGTACGCTGCGTTCCCGTCCTTCATTCACGCTACCGTGTTGTACGCTGCGTTCCCGTCCTTCATTCACGCTACCGTGTTGTACGCATCATTCCGTCCTTTATACCCGCTATCATGTTGTACGCTCCATTTCCGTCCTTTAAACACACCATGTCATATGCTGCATTCCCGTCCTTTATTCCCGCTACAAAGTGGTACGCTGCATTCCCGTCCTTTATACTTGCCACCTAGTTGTACGCTGCATTCCCGTCCTTTACACCCGCTACTATGTTATACCCTGCATTCCCGTCTTGTACTCCCACTACCATGTTATACACTGCATTCCTGTCTTTTATTCCCACATACCATGTTTTAAACTGCATTCCCGTCCTTTACACCTGCTACCATGTTGTACGCTGCATTGCCGTCCTTTATTCCCACTACCATGTCATACACTGCATTTCCGTCCTTTACACCTGCTACCATGTTGTACGCTGCATTCCCGTCCTTTACACCTGCTACAATGTTGTACGCTGCATTCCCGTCCTTTATTTTTACCACTACCATATCATACGCTGCATTGCCGTCCTTTATTCCCACTACCATGTCATACACTGCATTTCCGTCCTTTACACCTGCTACCATGTCTTGCACTGCATTCTCGTTCTTTATATCTGCTACCATATTGTACGGTGCATTCCCGTCCTCTATTCACGCTACCATATTTACCCTGTATTCTCGTCCTTTATTCCCGCTCCCGTGTCATACCCTTCATTTCAGTCCTTTATATCTGCCACCATGTCATACCTTCATTTCAGTCCTTTATACCTGCTACCATGTCATACGCTGCATTCCCGTCCTTTATATCTGCTACCATATTGTACCCTGTATTCTCGTCCTTTATACCCGCTACCATGTCATACCCTGGATTCCCGTCCTTTATTCCCGCTACCATGTCATACCCTTCATTTCCGTCCTTTATACCTGCTAAATGTCACATGCTGCATTCCCGCCCTTTATTCCCACTACCATGTCATATGCTGCATTCCCGTCCCTTTATTCCCACTACCATGTCATACACTGCATTCCCGTCCTTTATTCCCACTACCATGTTGTACGCTGCATTCCCGTCCTTTATTCCCACTACCATGTTGTACGCTGCATTCCTGTCCTTTATTCCCACTACCATGTTGTACGCTGCATTCCCGTCCTTTATTTCCACTACCATGTTGTACGCTGCATTCCCGTCCTTTATTCCCACTACCATGTTGTACGCTGCATTCCCGTCCTTTATTTTTACCACTACCATATCATACACTGCATTGCCGTCCTTTATGCCTGCTACCATTTCTTGCACTGCATTGTCGTCCTTTGTATCTGCTACCATATTGTACGGTGCATTCCCGTCCTCTATATACGCTACCATATTGTACCCTGTATTCTCGTCCTTTATACCCGCTACCATGTCATACCCTGGATTCCCGTCCTCTATACCCGCTCCCATGTCATACCCTTTATTTCAGTCCTTTATACCTGCTACCATGTCATACGCTGCATTCCCGTCCTTTATATCTGCTACCATATTGTACGGTGCATTCTCGTCCTTTATATCTACCACCATATTGTACGGTGCATTCCCGTCCTCCATACACGCTACCATATTGTACCCTGTATTCTCGTCCATTATATCTACCACCATATTGTACGGTGCATTCCCGTCCTCCATACACGCTACCATATTGTACCCTGTATTCTCGTCCTTTATAGCCGCTACCATGTTGTACACTGCCTTCTCGTCCTTTATACCAGCTACAATGTCATATCCTTCATTTTGAGAACTTTATACCTACTAACATGTCATACGCAGCATTCCCGTCCTATATTCCCGCTACCATGGTGTATGCTGCGTTCCCGTCCTTTATACCCGTTACCATGCTGTACGCTGCATTCCCGTCCTTTATACCCGTTACCATGCTGTACGCTGCATTCCCGCCCTCTATATCCATTACCATGGTGTAAGCTGCATTCCCGTCCTTTATACCTGCTACCATGTAATACACTGCACTTCCGACCTTTATACCTACCATGATGTACACTGCATTCCCGTCCTTTATACCTACCATGTTGTACACTGCATTCCGGTCCTTTTTACTTGCTACCATGTTGTACGCTGTATTCCCGTCCTTTACACCTGCTAACATGTTGTACACTGTATTCCCGTCCTTTATACATGCATACTACCGTGTTGTATACTGCACTCCCGTCCTTTATATTTGCTACCATGTTGTACGCTGCATTCCCGTCCTTTATACTTGCTACAATGTTGTTACGTTGTATTCGGTCCTTTATACCTGCTACCATGTTGTACACTCAACTCCCGTCCATTATACCTGCTACCATGTTGTACACTGCACTCCCGTCCTTTATACCTACCATGATGTACACTCAACTCCCGTCCTTTATACCTACCATGATGTACACTCAACTCCCGTCATTTATACCTACCATGATGTACACTGCATTCCCGTCATTTATACCTACCATGTTGTACACTGCATACCAGGCCTTTATACTTGCTACCATGTTGTAAGCTGTATTCCGTTTTTTATACCTGCAATCATGTTGTACACTGCACTCCCGTCCTTTATATTTGCTACCATGTTGTACGCTGCATTCCCGTCCTTCATATTTGCTACCATGTTGTACACCATGTCATACCCGGCACTGTGTTTGCCCGCTACCACATTGTACGCTGCATTCACATCCTTTATATCCGCTACCATGTTGTACGCTGCATTCCCAACCTTTATCTCCACTACCATGTTGTACGCTGCATTCCCATCCTTTATATCCACTACCATGTTGTACGCTGCATTCCCATCCTTTATATCCACTACCATGCTGTACGCTGCATTCCCATTTTTTTATATCCGCTACATGTTGTACGCTGCATTCCCATCCTTTATATCCGCTACCATGCTGTACACTGCATTCCATTTTTTATATCCACTGCCATGTTGTACGCTGCATTTCCATCCTTTATATCCGCTACCATGTCGCACGCTGCATTCCATCCTTTATATCCGCTACCATGTTGTATGCTGCATTCCCATCCTTTATATCCGCTACCATGTTGTATGCTGCATTCCCATCCTTTATATCCGCTACCATGTCATACGCTGCATTCCTATCCTTTACGACCTCTGCCATGTTGTACGCTGCATTCCCATCTTTTACACCCGCTACCATGTTGTACGATGTGCTGGATTACCGTCCTTTATTCCCGCTGCCATTTTGTACGCTGCATTCCTATCCTTTACGACCTCTGCCGTGGTGTACGCGGATTTGTCCGTCCTTTGCACCCGCTACCATACTGTACGCTGTGCTGTATTACCGTCCTTTACACCCGCTACCATATTGTACACTGTGCTGTATTACCGTCCTTTACACCCGCTACCATGTTGTACGCTACATTACCATTCTTTATACCTGCTACCATATTATACGCTGTGCTGGATTACCGTCCTATATTCCTGCTGCCATGTTGTGCGCTGATTTCCGTCCTTTATACACGCTGTCATGTTGTACGCTGCCTTCCGTCCTTATACCCGCTACAATGTCATGCGTTGCATTCCCGTCCTTTATACCCGCTACCATGTCATATACTGCATTCCTGTCCTTTATACCCACCACCGTGTCATATACTGCATTCCTGTCCTTTATACCCGCTACCGTGTCATATACTACATTCCTGTCCTTTATACCCGCTACCATGTCATACCCTGGATTCCCGTCCTATATTCCTACTACCATGTTGTACGCTGCGTTCCCGACCCTTATACCCGCTGCCATGGTGTACGCTGCATTTCCGTCCTCTATACCCACTGCTATGTTGTACGCTGCATTCCCGTCCTTTATACCCGCTGCCATGTTGTACGCTGCATTCCCGTCCTTTATACCCGTCACCATGCTGTACGCTGCATTCCCGTCCTCTATACCCACTGCCATGTTGTACGCTACATTCCAGTCCTCTTTATCCATTACCATGGTGTAAGCTGCATTCCCGTCCTCTACACCCACTAACATGTTGTACGCTGCATTCTCGTCTTTTATACCTTCTACCATGTTGTACGCTACATTGCCGTACTTCATACCCGCCACCATGTTGTACGCTGCATTCCCGTCCTTTATTCCCGCTACCATGTTGTAAACTGCATTGTCGTCCTTTATTTTCCGCTACATTGTTGTACGCTGCATTCACGTACTTTATACCCGCTACCATGTCATACGCTGTATTTCCGTCCTTTATACCCGCTACCATGTTGTACGCTGTATTCCCGTCCTTTATACCTGCTACCATGTTGAACGCTGTATTCCCGTCCTTTATACCCGCTACCATGTTGTACGCTGTATTCCCGTCCTTTATACTCGCTAGCATGTTGTACGCTGCATTCCTGTCCTTTATACCTGCTACCATATTGTACGCTCCATTTTCGTCCTTTACATCCGCTTCCATGTTGTACGTACCTTTGGCATACCCTGCTTCCACATCCCACATGTACCCACATGACATACTCTGTATTTGCTTCTCAACCCCCCACCCCCACCCTTGTCACGACCACCATCCCCGCCCCTTGTCCCCTACCCACGTCACGACCACCATCCCCGCCCCGTGTCCCCCTACCCACGTCACGACCACCATCCCCACCCGTGTCCCCCTACCCACGTCACGCCTGCATCTGTGTCCCACCATACGTCCGCCAATTGAACGAATGACTGACCGAGCGAATCACTGAACGACCGACTGACCGAAAGAATGACTGAACGACCAACTGACCGAAAGAATGACTGAACGACCGACTGACCGAGCGAATGACCGAACGACCGACTGACTGAATGACTGACTGAACAACCAAATGAATGACAACGACCGACCGACCGAAAGAATGACTGAGCGACCGACTGACCGAAAGAATGACTGAGCGACCGACTGACCGAAAGAATGACTGAGCGACCGACTGACCGAAAGAATGACTGAGCGACCGACTGACCGAAAGAATGACTGAACGACCGACTGACCGAATGAATGACTGAGCGACCGACTGACCGAATGAATGACTGAACGACCGACTGACCGAAAGAATGACTGAACGACCGACTGACCGAAAGAATGACTGAGCGACCGACTGACCGAAAGAATGACTGAGCGACCGACTGACCGAAAGAATGACTGAGCGACCGACTGACCGAAAGAATGACTGTGCGACCGACTGACCGAAAGAATGACTGAACGACCGACTGACCGAATGAATGACTGAACGACCGACTGACCGAATGAATGACTGAACGACCGACTGACCGACCGAAAGAATGAGCGACCGACTGACCGAATAAATGAATGATTAAGCAACCGACTGAATGACTGAACGACCGACTGACCGAATGTACGAGTGAACGACTGAACAACCGACTGACCGAATGAACGACCGACTGACCGAATGAACGACCGACTGACCGAATGAAAGACTGAACGACCGACGGACCGAATAAATGACTGAATGACCGACTGACCGAATGAACGACTGACTGACCGACTGTACGACCGACTGACCAAATGAACGACTGAGCGACCGAGGGACCGAATGAACGACCGACTGACCGAATAAACGACTGAACGACCGACTGACCGAATGCACGACCGACTGATCGACCGACTGACCGAATGAACAAACGACTGAACGACCGACTGACCGAATGAAAGTCTGAACGACCGACTGACCGAATGAACGACTGAACGACCGACTGACCGAGTGAACGACTGAATGAACGACCGACCGACCGAATGAAAGACTGAATGACCGACTGACCGAATGAACGACTGAACGACCG
>CM031623.1:6959353-6964353 GCA_018398815.1 Conus ventricosus | reverse complement strand
AAACTAAAAGATAGTTTAATGCCATAATAATGGCAATTAGCTCTGCTGTGAATACAGAGATATTTTTCTCAATGTGATACGATTTCTCTATTTTTAATGATGGAATAATGAATGCAGCACCTGAAAATTTGGGTTTTTCAAGTAGAGAACCGTCTGTATATCTTTTAAGTTTGGGTTTTTAATTTCATTTATATGTGCCTTGACTATGTTGGCAGCTGGTCCCATCACTTTTCCTTAAATCTGTATAATTTAAATATCGTAATTAGGCTTACTAAGCTCCCATTGAGGATATTACTGTAACTCGTTTGTGAGCTACTGTTTGGGGTTCAACCCAGCATCTGTAAATAACTGGGACGTATGGGAAAGCCTATGTTTTTACAGAGTCAAAACTCCGTGCTTCCTTTGGAAAATGTATTCTGATTTTAACCATTTCCTTGCTAAAATGAATTTGTGTTGAATGACCCCTTAATATATTTTTTTTTGCTGAAGCAAGTTTCATATTTTCGGCAAAATTTCGGTTTCTGTGTAGGTTTTGTGTTGAGGCATCGACGGGACCCCGAGAGCTATCTTTAAGCTTTGCTATCGATGATTTGCATCTTTGTTATCAAATATTTTGGAGCTGAAAAGAATTTTTCCCTGAGCATAAGATAATTTTGATATCACAAGTGCGTTGCTAAATGAATAAGTACCTTTACTATCTTTTCCCCACGACTGTCGACTTATCATTTTAAAAAAATTCAATCCTTTTCTGGCTTTTGTTAGAATGTTTTCCCAAATGGTAGTTCTAATTTAATTTAGAAGTCATGCTTACTCCTATAAATTTGAAAAACTTTTTTATATATTCAAGCGGCATTCCTTTTATTTGAAAAGTGGGTGGAGGTTTAGGATCATAGCCAGAGTTGAAGAGAACCATATGCGATTTTTCATGTGAAAGGGTTAGTCCGTTTTCAATCATGTATTTGCTGATTTTGTCTAGTTCATTTTGATATATCTTTTTAATATAGTTAATTGATCAAATCGGTGTAAGCTTTTTAGAGTAACTGTCATCCATATGCAAATTTTCATCTTGCATAATTGTACTAGCTCGACATTTTTTGAGACCACTTTTGGAAGATCATGCATCAAAATGTTGAAAAGGATCGGGGCTATTACCCTCCTTGTGGGTTTCCCCATCGTATACGTCCTTTGATTAGAGTAGGCATTACCAACCTTAGTCTGTATTGTTCTTTCACTTAAAAATGCCTTTATATGGTTTTACATACAGCCTGAAATACCTATTGATCTTAGTTTGTTAGAAGTTTGATGCCAAACTTGGTCATACGCCTTTCAAATGTCACAAAAGTGGCAAGTACGTTTTCCCTACGTGAAAACTGATGTTTAATCTGTGTGGAAATTTTTTTACTAATGGATAACTGATGATTTACCTTTTCTAAAACCCCCCTGTTGTATTGGTATTATACCATTTTTTTAACCAGAAGTGTTTCAACCCTTTTTTAGAATGATTCTTTCATAATTTTTTCCCACTTTGTGATGAAGAGCGACGGTCTGTAATTATTTTTTTCTGATTTGACTTTCCCTCCTAGGGAAAGGGGTAACAGTAGATTGTTTCCATAAAGATGGCTGAATCCCTTCAAACCAAATTTTTGAAGAAATAAACTTAGAAAAAGTTTTACTTTAAACTGGTAAATGCTTTATCATTTCACTGGAAATTACATCTGGTCCCACCGATTTTTTCTTTGACCCAAAGGGTTTGAAATTGCATCTTTTTTTTCCTGAAAAGTAATAGGAGCATTTGTATAGTTATTGTTTTTGGGGACTTTTTTCATTGTCTTCGTTTTCGTCCATTTTTTCTCTAAGCAGTTTTTGTTCTTCTGAGGGGCCTTCAAATTACTATTTTTGCAAATGCATCTGCAAATGCTTCAGCCTTTTCAAAATCAGAAGGAAATTCGTTATTTTCCAATTTTAAAGGGGTACCCAGGAAGACATTCCATTTTCCATTTTTTCCCCCCAAGTTTTTGGAGATCTTGTGATTTTGAACCTCATTTCACAGAAATTGACCAATATTCTTCCTTTGCTTTTTCATTCACTCTTTTTACTTGATTTTTTGCTTTGTTTTTTTTTTTCAGCAATCTTTTCTGGATCTGTTTTATTTTTTAGATGCATTTTATAACCCTCCATTTTTGTTCTCTTGCTTCTTCACGGGAAACATTCCACCAAACATTTCCTGTATATTTTCTTGATTTATCGGATTACATTTAGGGATGGAAAGCTCAGCTGCACGCAAAACAGTATCAACAAATTTCATGTAGCTTGTATCAACATCATCAGCCATCATTTCCTCGCATTGAAAATAGAAAGTATGTTTTCAAAACTATCCCAACCAGCTCTGTTGAGTTAATTTTGGGATTTGATCTTTTGTAAGATCAGAAATAGTGTGTTTTACTTTGATGGAAATAACTATTGGTAAATGATCACTGGCCTAGGGGGTTTCAGTGTGTCCATTACAACTTGGAGCGATGCAGCAGACATGAGAGTTTTGGTCTATCGCTGAAGCCCGATGATATGAAATATCCGGGATTCGAGTGACACTACCATCATTCAGTATACAAGTGAACAGTATACTCATTTTCAAGGAAACTGTTATGCGTTATGATTTTGCACTCATTATCCCAAAAGGGGTCGTGTGAAATTTAAATCACCTGCAATCAGCCACTTTTGGTCTTTTAAAGAACGAATCCAATCTGTGTTTTGATTGTCAGGACCTTTTGGCAAAAAAACGACGATATGTTCAGTATCAATGATCCATGGAATTTTTGCTTTTTACTGCACAAGCATTATGTTTTTAATGTCTTTTGAAAAAGGGGTATCTATTTCGAGGGATTCTACATTTGCGATGTACAATGCGGTACAAACCCTTCCCGTTTCATCTTGTTTTGGTATATTGGTGGGGTAGTAAAAGTTTTGGGTTTCTGGAAACTTTTGGGTTTATGTACATTAAGAGATTGTAATACTAATGCTTGGTAGATATGATCTGAAAGATGTTGATCAGCTCCCGAATATTTGTTGATATTGATCTGCAATTCCATTGCAGTATGTTTAAATTTTTTGGGGCTTGTCATGTTCTTTGTAATTGAAACTATATCACCAATTTTTTAAAAAGAAAGAAAAAAATGTAACAACATAAATATACAACAAATTTTAACAAGGATAGACAGGGGGAAAAAAAAAAAAAAGAGGGGGAAATATTTGAGGGATTGTGAAAAATGGCACAAAAAACTGAATGTCAATCTCCAACGATCAAAACATTTCTGATGCTGAATAAATAACAACTCTACAAATCATTGTACTAGAATAATGTCTTCCACATCTTAGACTGTTTGAAAGTATTTATTCCCACTCTGTTACACGTCAAAATAGTTCCACCAGGGCCATGGAAGGGGCGGCCGAGATCCCTAGGATTGTAGTGAAAGGAATCTTTCCCCTGATGGATACCGTGCGGGGTGTTGTTTCTGGGGCCTCTTGGGTTTAGACCATAACATTCTGTTGAGGTGTCTGCTGATGTTTTCGGGCAACGACGCGGGGTTCCCGTTTAAGTCAGATGAATTTCTATCACGCTGGGTTCCTGTGTTTGCCCGAAGAGTGTCGTGACTGGGCGAAGCTCACGTTTGGGTGTCAAATGGTCTGCCGTGGTGGTCGCATTGAACAGGTTGCGTTTCATCTCCAACTCTTTGTGTTTAACAGGGGGATTTTTCTCACAACGATCTTTGAATGGGGGTTTTCTTTGATATCTCCTTGATTTTTTCAGTGAAGGTTTTGCTGTCTTGGTAGCATCTTGGGTTTTTTTTATTTCGTTTATGCCACAATGGATTACGATTACTTCTGGGGGTTTGGCTGTTGCTTGTTTTCAGGGACGGTAGGATTTCTTTGGTCGTAAAAGTTTTCATAGATGTTGATTGAAAACCATATGAGGCTCCCCGTCTTTCCCCTCCACTCTTTTCAGTACAGAGTGTGTAATAGAAGAACATTTGGCAAATCCTGCTTGTTTTTGTTTTTCTTTTTTTTTCTCCACTTTCCTTCCTTCCAGAGGTCGAATTCGTGACCCTCATTCTTCTTCTTTGCGTCATTTTTGGAGGACATTTTTTGTCGTAGTGGTCGGAGTAGTTCGATGTGTCGTTTTTCTTTATCTTTTGCGCTTTTATTTTGTTTTTCTTTATCACATCTTTTTCTGTTGGGAAAACCCATGCCACTATCTCTGCAAATGTAGGCTTTCATTTTGAGGGACTCCAACTCGAAGCAGTAGCTTTTGGATTTTTTAGGTGGGGTTACAGGAGTGTTGAATTTTTTGATCAGCTCGTTTTGATTCGCTATTGTTTTCTCAAGCACTGAAATTCATTCGTACATATTTGTTATGAGTGTTTTTAAGTCACCAATCTCATTTCTCAGATCAGGCAGTGCATGAACGAGCAGATGTTGTCACTCCGGGTGCCTGTGGTTTGGCAGGCCTTGGTTTGGGTTGATCGCTTGGTTTTGGGGTTTATCGCTCCGAAATTTCATTTCCCAAATTCAGAGTTGTTGTAGTTTTTTTGGGCACCTGCATACATATTCTGATTTCAGGTTAGAAGCGTGACTACACGAAATCATTGATCTCCGGGATCTCTCATGTTAATTGTAGAGCTGCAAAAATTCAGCAGAGCAGCTTACATTTTTTGTTTTGATGTCGCCATCTTGATCACGTTCAAGAGGTGTGGTGTGTGTGTGTGTGTGTGTGGGGCGTGTGTGTGTGTGTGTGTGTGTGGGGGTGTGGGGTGTGGTGTGCGTGTGCGGTGCGTGCGTGCGTGCTTGCGTACGTGCGTGCGTACGTGCGCGTGTGTGTGCGCGCGTGAGTGTGTATGTGTGTGTGTGTGTATGTGTGTGTGTGTGTGTGTGTGTGTGTGTGTCGTGCGTGCGTGCGTGCGTGCGTGTGTGCGTGCGTGCGTGCGTGCGTGCGTGCGTGCGTGCGT
>CM031623.1:6951853-6954353 GCA_018398815.1 Conus ventricosus | reverse complement strand
AATTTGTATCCTCCCAATTGGCATGGTTTGAAAAAAAGGTTAACTTATAAGGTTGCAACAGAATTTCCAATGCATAATGTTAATGTCAAGAATGCCTTGCCAAAAATGTATGTTTTTTGTTTTGATTTTATTCACCCACATTTCCCTGTGGGAAAATACAATGTACTTGTCTCAGAGCTTCTGAAAACAAAACCGGGCAGCGTGTGTTTAGATCTTCGTGTAATTGCTTGAAATCAAAGCTCATGAACTGGCGCACAACAGGAAAGGTGTGCACAGGAACTGAGACAGCTTTTTTCTTAAACCAGATTCTCTGCAATTTAAATTTTGGTCCCTCGTATGCATTAGCAGAATAGAAAGTTGTTGTTCTCTACATACACTGGCTTTTAGTTCTTCACCACAATTATTTCACAGACCAGGGCCAGGTGCCCTGTTTATGTGTCCCTCTTACCCCCCCCCCCCTCCCCCCCACTCCCTGAAAGCCAAATAAAACAAAATTCACCAAGTTTTATCATCACAACGGAGATAACAGGTGTAATGTGAATTTGCCTCTATCATTGTCATCGACGTTCGTTTTCCTTGTCAATGACGATGAACCGGTCTGCGTCCCAGTTACGTAAACTGCGTCACAAAGGAATGATTTCAATTGTTCTATTGTAAATAGTGAAGTTCTACTTGCTGTGTGAGACTGCAAAGAAATGATACATGAAATGGATACGTCTAATATGAATTAAACTTTCGTCATTCAAAGTAGTGACAGACCAAATGGTCTGTATCTTTCGTGAATAAAACATCTATCAATTAAAGTAGTCACAGATTAAATAGGCTGTCTTCATACAAATCAAGCATTTTTCAACCAACGTAGACGGAACGGGGTGTGCCCCCATGAATAAAACAGCGATCGAACAATTACATAAAAATGATATGTGAAATGGGAATTTCCTCAGCATGTTTCAACCATCCACTCATGGAATTACGGAAAAGGAAGTGGACCGTGCCTCATGTTAGCGCAGCTTCCATGCACCCTGCACTGAGGGTTAGGGACCTGTGCGTTTTAGGCAAGGCACCTGGTCAAGTTTCTACAGAGAGTTCAACACAGTGGAGACACCAAGATTATTAAAAATAAAGGCCACAAAGAGAGGAAAACAATGTTGTTTATAGCCCAGCCGATCGCAAAGGGCCATATTTTTGCTGTCACCTCGTCGGCACAACATGAGACGCCCATATGATAAAGAAAAATTCGGCAGCGCCTGGGAAAGGGGAAATAGAGACAGCAGGGCTTCTTTTTTAGTTTTTATGACGTGGATGCGACCTGGCCCCTAAGAGTGTAAGGTCAGGGCCAAAAGACTTCTCCGTGGGGAGGGGAGGGGGAAGGGGGGGGGGGGAGAGGGGGTGGCGCGAGGGGGTTCTATCAAGATCTGCTGTCAAGCTCTCTGCAGGTTTGTTTTCCTTCGCGGACACACTGCATGTGTGTGTGTGTGTGTGTGTGTGTGTGTGTGTGTGTGTGTGGTGTGTGTGTGTGTGTGTGTGTGTGTGTGTGTTGTGTGTGTGTGCGTGGGCTCTCTCTCTTCTCTCTTTCTCTCTCTCTCTCTCTCTCTCTCTCTCTCTCTCTCTCTCTCTCTCTCTCTCTCTCAGATACTGAAAACAAAGACAAGGAATGCTCTTGCATGTTTTATTCTCTGTGGTCGTTTCAAACAAGCAATCAGCAGATAATATGGATATTCTTGAAATGGACATCTTATTTACTCTAAGTGTGTATTCATAATAACATGACATCACATCAACGCACCAATCAACAGAACACTTGCTGAAATTGCGGGGTAGATTTTGACGGATCCATCAGGTAAAAATTTTGACTAACTTTGATCTCAGCCTTTTGGTGTCTGGACCTGGTATGACCGAAGGTGTGGTTAGAGACACGAAGTGTTCACAGAATGTAAAGCTAAAAGTATTCCCACGATTTTATTTCTCAGTCTCGTTTTGAAGCGTCGAAAGCACGGAGCCCTTAAACTCGACTTTTGCTGTGAAATCTGCTATTTTTGACTCGTCAGTCGCGCTACTGCAGCAGCATTACTCCCAAGCCATTTATTCTAGCTCGTAGTTCCGGTTACAATCTGGTTTGTCCCATTTGCAGCCCTGGCGCCGCTGTCCTATATAATACTGTCGCTCATAAAATCGTGTCGCAGCGAGAGAATGTAAATATGTTTGTTCAAGACCACCCCTCTTATTTTGCACGAAAACCCCCCTTTTCACATCCAAGTCACGCCCTTCTCATGTCAGTTTTGGCCCAAACCGACACCTGTTTTACAAAAAAATTAACACACAAAAACCTCTAAAAATCGACGCAATCAGTACATTAAAATGGGGGCTTGCGTGCAAGATAAGATATGGTGATCGTGAACCCCATATTTACATTCTCTCCAGGGACATAAAAATTAATGGTTTACAGTACACTTTCTACTTCCAGCACACATCATAAATCTGAACAAACAACTTGTCTTCC
>CM031623.1:6939472-6950853 GCA_018398815.1 Conus ventricosus | reverse complement strand
GTCAGTTAAGGTCGACTACCTTGAGAGAGTCATAGCTACTCCAGCCGTTTACCCGCCTGCCTTTTTTTTTTTTTTTTTTTTTTTCTTTCATGCATCTTCAGGCTTAAGTCAGCGGCAAGGAGACATGTGTAAAGTGGTTTGAGCAAGTGGTGGAATTTTGTTTCCCACCCTTCTCCTTCTCACTTATTGTTCTTCTTCTTCAGCTTGTGATGATCAGCACGCCTGAAATGTACATCTACCATGTATATAGCGTCAGGTACACATCTTCAGCCTCCTTAAGGTGTTTGCTTCTTCAGCCTTAAGCTGAGACGGTTTTGGCAGCGAATCTTCAGACCTTAAGGTAGGTCTACATTGAGAGAGTCAGTTAAGGTGTCTAACTTGAGAGCGTCATAGCTACTACCCGCCGTTTACCCGCTGCCCTCTTTTTTTTTTTTTTTTCTTCTTCCTGCATCTTCAGCATTAAGTGAGTAGCTCTTCAGCCATTAAGTCAGGGGGCAAAAGTGGAACTTGTGTACAAGTGGTGAGCTAAGTGGTGGAATTTTTTTCCACCCTTCTCCTTCTCCTTCTTGTTCTTGTTCTTCTCTTGTGATGTTCAGCACCGCACCATGAACATCTGAAACATTTACATTGTCTATTAGCGTCAGGTACACATCTTCAGCCTTAAGTGAGTAGCATCTTCAGCCTCTTATGCTAGTACGGTTTGCGCCTGCGCATCTTCAGCATTAAGGTCGTCTACCTTGAGAGGTCAGTTATGGTCGACTACCTTGAGGGAGAGTATAGCTATCCCGCCGTTTAACCGCATGCCCTTTTCCTTTTTTTTTTTTTTTTTTTTGTTTTTTTTTCTTTCTGCATCTCGACTTAAGTCAGCGGCCAAGGACCATGTTATACAAGTGGTGAGCAAAGTGGTGGAATTTTTTTTCACCACTTCTCCTACTCATTTTGTTCTTCTTCTTCATTTGTGATGATCAGCACGGCCCCTGACATGAACCATAACATGTCTTAATAGCGTCAGGTACACATCTACAGCTGACAAGTGGAGTAGCATCTTTCAGCCTTAAGCTAGTACGGTTTTGTGCTGCGCATCTTCAGCTTAAGGTCGTCTACCTTGAGAGTGTCAGTTAAGGTCGAACTACCTTGAGAGAGTACATAGTACTCCCGCCGTTTACCCGCCGCCCTTTTTTTTTTTTTTTTTTTTTTTTTTTTTTCTTTCCTGCATCTTCAGGGGCCTTAAAGTCTGCGGCAAGAGAGTACTTGAGTACAAGGGTGAGCAAGTGGTGGAATTATTTTTTCCCACCTTCTCCTTCTCCTTCTTGTTCTTCTTTTCATTCTTGTGATGATCAGAACCCGCCCTGACATGGAACATATACATGTCTATAGCGTCAGGTACACATCTTCTGCCTTAAGAGTTGAGTAGCATCTTCAGCCTTAAGCTAGGATACGGGTTTGGTGCGCATCTTCAGCCTCTAAGGTCGTCTCCTTGAGAGAGTCAGGGGTTTTTTTTTGTAAAAAAAAAGGTCGTTGTCACGACCGACCCCTGGAGGTATGCCTGACAGGTTTCGGTCTAGGTGGGCTGTTGACAGGCGAGTGACTGACCTCACACGCTCCGCAAGGTCCACCCAATAAAGATTACGATACCAACACCCATTTATTTCACACCAGCAAAATATAATTCCAAACATATGCCACCATGCCGATCACAATAAAGCACTTACAACGCTACACAACCTGCACAATCCCGATCAAGCAACTCAACACACAACAACATGCACGATCACGGTTCAAGCACTCAACGCCACACAACATGCACAATCACAATCAAGCACTCCGCCACCACAACATGCACGATTATAAATAAGTATTTCGCCATACGAGCACATGGTCCACACTTACAGCATTCCAGCACATATGTACAAATACACAATTATAAGTTATTATTCC
Source organism: Conus ventricosus (assembly GCA_018398815.1). Taxonomy (NCBI): domain Eukaryota; kingdom Metazoa; phylum Mollusca; class Gastropoda; order Neogastropoda; family Conidae; genus Conus; species Conus ventricosus. Next base: position 6,948,915 of record CM031623.1, on the reverse strand, counting down.
ACGAATTGACCCTTCCCAACACCATGGAGTGCGTTGCACACCCCTGCCCCTGTCGAGTATGCTGGGAGCACCTGTAGCTTAGGTGATCCGAGGCCGGGTTGGTTCTCGCCCAGGAGTCGCTCAAAGCCGACACCCTCGACTACCAAGAGGGCCAGTGAATGAAGAGCGTGTCCCGGGGGGGGGGGGGTGGGGGGACGGGGGGGACGTAGCTGTTACTCGGAGGTCCTGGTCGGGAGGTCCAGGCGGGCCAGTCAAGACGGCGGGCGTATCTACCAGCTCACGGTCCCGACCAAGGCGTGGCCGCGATCAGCGTTTTGTGGCACCATCCCGTCCGTGGTCTCGACCAGATCAGTGTGCCTCGACAGTACGTGGCACCATCCAGAGCGTGAACTCAGGTGATGGCCCCGGGAGGGGGGCGGATGTTAGCTGGGAGGAGAGTCGAAGAAGGGTGGAGAAAGAAGGCGGAAGGAGGAAGGGAGAAGGGTACGCTACCGTGGGTGACCACGAGGGGGGTCAAATGGACTCTCTCTACCCTCTGTCAGTCGAGAGGACAGAGGGCGAAGTGCGGGAAACGAAAGAAAGAGCGATGTCCCTCTCCCTATTCAGGCCGACTGCAGTATTGAAAGTACCGATGTACTCTGACGATAAGGGTAAAGAACTGGACTGGAAGCAGGCGGCGTCCACAGAGACATCTTCCCGCTCGAGTGAAGAGCTAACCTCCGTCAGCAATGGACGGCCAACATGCCATGCTGCGTCACGACGTGAGCATATTTCAAACTATAAGAAACGAAGCACGTTGCGGCAGGTAAAAGGACAGGGTAGAGGCCGATAGATCAGAAAGTTCGAGAGGAAAGGTACGGACCACCCGTGAACTTGCAGGATGAATAGCACGGAGCGGTGGAATTAGAGAGAGAGAGATGAGAGAAAGCAAAACCGAAGTTGAGTGAACTAATTTCCTAGTGCAACGCACCACAAGCCACACTAGGGACGGATACACGACAACAGCAACGACAATTAACAAAAATAGTAATTCCGCCGCCCTAGCGGTGGGTCGAACGTCGTAGGCCTCGTTGACAAACTCGTGACAAACCCCCCTATAAAAGCATGTCTGTTTCTCTGAGATTAACAGTGCTCCTTTGAACCTTGTCGCATGTGCAACTTCACACCTTGGGGACCGACCCAACTCTCTGTGATCGGACAGAGTACGATGAACCCATACAAACATTCTACGATAGAATCACACGAGAAATACATTAATACTTACATTTTTATCAAACAACTAAGCGAACCTTCCAACCACGAAAAGTAACAATCCGAACCATGCGGTGATTCACTATCTTTAACATCACTGAAGTGAAAACTGTCACTACACCTGATACAGAGGACCTACAAAAGGGGAATATAATCCCTGGTGAGGGGGAGTGTCCCTCTGACGGTTTACAACGTGCTGACTACGGAGCTCAAGGCTAAGTTAGTCAGCATCCGTTATTACAGGAAACCCTTGAATAGGTACACGGAAAGGTGAACGCCATGCTCTGCAGTTCCACTGGCCTAACCATGTGTCGACGACTGACTGGCGGATCGGTCCGGTACTGGAGAGGATGATGATCCGCTCTCAGCACAACTCACGGCCGTACAAATAGGATTAAACTTCCGGGTGCCCCACCACGACTGCCTAAACTCTCTTGATTCAATCGTTGTGGTTATAGTTCGGCATCAGTCATGGAAGTTTTTTGCACGCATAAGCAAGCGGTTGGAGTCCCTTCCCTGATCTTGAAGCAACACAGCCCCAATCCCACCGAAGAAGCATCAGTCGCAGGACAAAAGGGGAGACTAGATCGGGGAGAGCCAGGGGGACTGGGAAGTAGTGAGGGCGTCTTCAAGGCGTTAAAAAGCCTGTTGGCAACTCTCATCCCAACTCAGACGTTCTGGCTTTTTCCCTTTGGTCAGGTCAGTGAGGGGCAAGGCAAACCTTTGCGAAGTCATGGATGAACTTTGCGGTAGTATCCGCAAGTTCCAAGGAATGACCGCCAATTCCCTTTGGTACCAGGAGGTTTGGCATAGAACTTTGGTCACTTGTCCTCTCGGAGCAATCAAACCCGCTGCAAATTGATGCCCCAGAAAGGAATTATCTCGTCCTGACCAAGCTGACATTTGGCAAGGACGAGCGACATCTGAAACCTCGCGCAGACGAAGAACAGACGACGGAGGAGCGAAAACGTGCGAGCTCCAATCCACTGGCTGAGTAGCAGGTCGTCCTTGAAAGTGTTCAAATCTGGCGTATCGAGCGGGAGAAGAAACTGTCGCATGACGCCACTGAAAATTGCTCCACAGTTTTTGAGGCCAAAAGGCATCCGTTCCACTGGAACTGCCCTCTCAGGCGTCGTGAATGCCGTTTTGGGTTTGTCCTCTCTGCGCATAGAATATGCCAGTAAACCCTTCGCGAGTCGAACTTGGAGAGTACTTTGGCCCGAACTCTGCTGAGCGAAGATTGGTCGAACATCCGGCTTAGGTTCAGCATCGAAACCGGAGAACCTTATTCAGTCGGACGAAAACAGAAAAATCGAAGCAGAACCTCTTTTTGAAATCCTTCTTCTTTACCAGAAGGATGGGGGATGTGTACGGAGAACTCGCACGTTCGATGGACCCCAAAGGCTCAACATGGCCTGCCACCTCCTGCTGGGATGACATACGCCTGAGAGTGAGGCAGAGGGTATGTTTGACCCTAACTGGGGTTCGGTGGTCAATGCCAGTGTACATTCGCCCACGGGTACTATGCAGGGGCCGATCTGTAAGCAGTCCTGGAACTCCTGGCACAGCGTGCAGTGGTCAGTCTGTGCTGAGGAGAGGTTAGACCCGAAGCAAACATCCTGCCACGACTCTTTCCTCAACGAGAGGAAACGGTGGGGATTTGTCCTGGGCCACCGGACCACGGCGTTGTCATCGCCACCTCTCCAACCAACGACAGGGGTGAAGCCTGCCTGGCACTGAATTCGTTCGCTACGTATGCCTTAAAGAGGTTGGCATGATACAGGCGTTTCATTTGCCTCGCACCGCGAATCCTATAGTCACAGTCACCCACCACTTGCAGACTACTAAGGCCCTGCCAAGTAAAGTTGAAACTTTGTTCTTCTTTTGTGGAAGGAGAAGAACACACCTCATCACCCGGCCTCCAACCAGCGTTCAACACTGCGTCGGTCGTACAAAGCCTTGTACTTGTTTGGCTCCGACTGACAAGTGCTCTGAGCAAGGCTGGCAAGTGTCGCGATGCGGTTTGCGCAGATTCGACCACGTAACGCTTCTTCCTTAACCACCGGTTCTACATCGTCATGGTGTCCACATCTGATCAGGATGTCGGTGGGTCCTCGTACTGTTCTGCCATTAACAGGAGTTCAAACGGGGGGAAAAACCGCATGCTTTCCTGCGGAACACCTCCCTGGTGGCGATCTGTACAGCAGGAACAAAGCGCATCCCACTCACGAGGTTGCTCTGCACAGAGGAGGACGCAACATCTGCTTCAACGTCCCATGAAAACTCTCGACAAGGCCATTGGCCTGCGCATGATAGGGCGACGTTGTCTCCTATGATCTTTAAGCAGAGGTTCACCTCCTTCATGACATCGGACTGAAACTGCTGGGTCCACTGGTCCGTCAGGATCTTTATTGGGCCACGCCAGTGGCGTCCAAATCTGCCAGTAGAGCCTCAGCTACCGTAGGGCCATCGATAGTCCTAAGTGGGACGGCCTTCTGGATACGAGTCGCGTAGTCCACCACTACCATGATGTAGCGGTGACCGCGATCGGTGGTGGCTTACTGGGCCCCACCAGGTCGACCCCCAACATTGCTGAATGGTTCCCAAACCAAGTGGCACTGATCCAGGGGAGGGAACACGCCTCAAGGTCCCCTTAGGCGTTGTCCGTTGGCAAGGTATCGCAACGGCGGCAGTCTGCCTAACCTGTGAGTTCATTCCCGGCCAGAAGAAATTCCTGCCTACTAGCTCGAGAGTCCGCTTGGAGCCCATTTAAAAACTGACCTGCATGGGGGAATAGTGGGCCTGCCGGAGGAAGACTCTCTCAGGCTTTGGGGAACTCGAAGTGCTTGCGCCACACGATCTGCCGGGTTAAAAACCTAAAAGGATCCCTTGTGGAGCTTGAAGCTACCTTGGGGCATGTGGGCAGACTGAGCAGACGACTACCAGTTTGTCGGCAGGCGTTGACATCCAAGTCCCTGGCCTGAGACGGGACCATCGGTAGGCAGGATCGGGCCTGGCCAGAACCTCGTCAGAGAACCGGCTGAAAGAACGGGACGCATGCATGTTCCTGCTTATTAGCTTTGGCGCGTGTGGTGACTCCCACACCGCCTGTACGGGCAAATCCGTAGACACGGACTGACTGCGTCCGTCAGCAAGGTGACTGTATTCCCCTTGAGAAGGGTAATACATAGGTCGCTCCACCGCATGGCCCATATACTTCGCCACTAGAAGTTAGGGGGTGGAGATAGGAATAAGCCACCAGAACAGGACGGGTGGAGGTTAAAACCAGACCTCCAACCCGCACACATCATAACTAGCGCCCCGCCGGGCCTCAGGGGAAACCAAATTCTTATCCACAAAGATCGTTGATGCTCCGAATACATGATGGTGTCGACCAAGGAGGTACCGCTACACCAGAGAGAACACTGGGCACTCTGAATCACGAAAGCTGGGATGGAAACCCCCGTTAGCTGAGCACGAGGACCGTTGGATAGGACCAGCCCCACGAACTTACCAGCGGCTTTAGGACAATCTTCCTAATGTGGCCAGGACACGACACAAAGAAAACACAGTCGGGGCGCTGAAAAATACCGATGAACTGCCTGGCCTTGTTCCCCCCACATAGCAGTTGTCGGCACCTTATGCTATTCAATCCTGCGGAGGGCATCCTCTCCGTGTCTGGGCGATGCCCATAGCCCTGCGAGCTGCAGCAAACACCTAGCTGTGTGAATCGCAGCCGCGAAATCCTGAGGTGCTGTCTCGCCTATCCGGTCCTCCAACTCTGGGGACACAGTGTTGGTGAGCTGTTCAATGAGGATCAGGATCCTCCAGCTCCACACTTAGCTAACTGACGCCAGTACCTAGCGTTTTGCGCAGCCCCCTATCACCCCACCCCCCCCCCCATGCACGAAGGTCTATCATTATTCTTTTCATGACCTAAAACTTCTCCTGTAGGTCTCAGGGTAAGGTGGAAACGCTTACGCAGAGCCAACTGCATGTCTGCATAAGACGCATACCTTCATTTAGACGTGCAGCACACACTCCCTTGCAGCACCAGATAATCCAGAAAAATGGGCATTGCCTTTTGCTCCCTCAGACAATTGGTTATGAACAAGCAACCTTGTCGAAATGCTATAAGAACATATCAATCCTCACTAGGTCTGAACTCTGGAAGCTTTAACTTTGGGCCTTCTAACTCTATCACCTGCGCTGGTGATTAACCCCCTGGTTTACAGAAGCGGGAGGCCGCGAAAGACAGTTGTTCAATCTCCTCCCTACGCAGAGCCTCCATCCTGTTAGTTCTTCACTACGGAGGGATTCCTGTGTCCCAGCCTCTCCCTACGCCGATTCCTCCTGTCTAGGCAGCCTTCCTCTTACGCTGGAGCAGACTCCTCCCTACGCTGCGAGCAGCCTCCTCCCTAACGCTGAGAGCTCCTCCCTACGCTGAGCCTCCTGTTTAGCAGATCCTCCCTACGAAGAATGCCTTTCCTTTAATGCATAATCTCCTGCCTGTCAGTCTCCTTTCTCACACCACCCCCCCTGCGCAGAGCAGGCCCTCCTCTTGCGCTCTCTCCCCTACGCAGAGCTTCCTGGCCTAGCGGCCTTACTCTCTGCGCTCCTTTCCTACGCAGAGCTTCCTGCCTAGCGCCCTCCTCTCTGCGCTCTTCCCTACGCAGGGGCCTCCATCTCCCGTCGCTGACGCCTCCAGAAACAGTAAGGACAGAGTGATATCCTGAGCGGGGTTCACCACTCCCACACAGGGAGGATGGATCCGGTCTGACCCGTCCCTTGGGTTTCGACTTTCCCATAAGGAAAATTCTTCTGGCGGGCATGCCCCTTACGGAGGTGGAGCCTGGAGAGGAGAAGGTTTCGGTCTCTGCTGATTTCAACAGAAGCCCACAGTTTGACTTCGCTATACTTGGCACGCTTCGAAGCGGGAACAGTGCCAAGTAGGGGTCTCGACAGGGAGACCCCCTGCGAAGAGGTAGTAAAAGTACTCACTGGGACTACCTGAACAGCACTGGAATAGGTGTAGAGTTACCGTAGTCGAAAAGTATGGTTACTAATAGTAGGGGACTACAGTAACTTTTTGGAATACCTTGCTTCTTTGAGCACGCGTCGCCACACCACAGCGCCGGACGTCGCCATCATGACCCCCCCCCCCCCCACTCACTCCCCCCAGTTTTCCAAAATACTGGGGAAGAAAAAACAATTCCACTAGAGGAAAAAAAAAACAAATATTTTAGGGGCATGTGTATATGTGTGTATGGTGTGTGTGCGTGTGAGCGGGACAAGTTCCGGCTGCTCCCACTCTGGCACACGCGCTCTACAGCCCGAGCAACAGTGCGGTGGGGCTCACCGTGAAAAAAAAACAAAACAAAAACTATGTCGGCTGCCCCACTCTGGCAACACCGCGCTCTATAGCACGAGCAAACAGTGCGGTGGGGCTGGCCTCCCCCCCCCCCCCCCCCAACAAAATATAACAAAAACTAGCAGACGGTATCCGGAGAGAGGAAAAAAAAAACACTAGCGTCCGATAAACCCACGTACCAACAACCGGTAGAGAAAAAAAAAAACAAGAAAACTGGCTAAATACAAAACAGGAATGGAAGACTGAGCGGCAAAAGAAGGCAAGGACTTACGGCCGTCTGCGTGAGGTACCGGCGGATGGAGGTCTGGACGCGGTCGACTCCCTTGGTCCCACCTCGACTCCCGGAGTCACACGGATGTTCACTCAGGCCCACCAAGACTCCCTTCGAGCTAGAGTCACCCAGCCAACAACCACGTACCAAACACGACAAACTGGACTAACCATATACAAAACAGACAAAAACTAACAGGTACTATGCGAAACGGAGGGAGAGAGAAAGCCAGACCCTTCCATCCCGGACGAGCCCCCACAAATTGTCACGGACCGACCCCTGGAGGTCTGCCCTGACAGGATCGGTCTAGGTGGGTGTGAAGGGAAAGTGACTGACCTCACACGCTCAGCAAGAGACACTAATAAAGATTACGATTACAACACCCCATTTTATTCACACCAGCAAAATAAACATTCCAACCACCACCACCATGCACGATCACATTAAAGCACTCCAACCCACACAACATGGCACAACACGGATCAAGCACTCAACGCACTCAAACATGCACAATCAGATGCATAGCATCCACGCACACACATGCACATCACAATCAAGCACTCCCGCACCCACAACATGCACGATTATAATTAATGTTTTCGCCATTACGACGCACAAATGATTCACACTTACAGCATTCCAGCCATATGACAAAACAAATTATTAGTGAAATATTTCCAGCATTGACCCTTCCTAACACCATGGAGTGCGTGCACACCCCTGCCCCTGTCGGTCTGCTGGGAGCACCCTGTCGCCTAGGTGCTCCGAGCGGGTTGGTTCTCGAAGGGAGGTCGCTCAAAGCCGCCCCTACGACTTCCAAGGCGGCAGTGAAGAGCGTTGTCCCGGGGGGTGGGACGTAGCTGTTTACTGGAGGTCCTGGACGGGGGTTCCCAGGCCGGCCAGTCAAGACGGCGGCGCGTCTCTACCAGCCCCGGTCCCGAAAAGGCGTGGCTCGATCAGCGTTGTGGCACCATCCGCGTGGTCTCAACCAGAACGTGGCCTAGACAGTACGTGGCACTCCCCGATCGTGCTCCAGGTTGAAGCCCCGGGAGGGGGGGAGGACGTAGCTGGGGGAGAGATCGAAGTGGAGGGAAAGAAGAAGGAAGGAGGAAGGAAGAAGGGTACAGCTTCGTGGGTGACCCGAAGAGGCGGGTAAAAGGACTCTCTCTACCTCTGTCTGTCGAGGAGGACAGAGGGCGAAGATGCGGAAACCGAAGAAGCGATGTCCCTCTCCTACAGGCCGACTGAAGGAATTGAAAGTAATGACTGTACGCTCGTACGGATAAGGTAAAGAAACCCGGACTGGAGCAGGCGCCCCAGAAGACATCTTACGCTCGAGGTGAAAAGAGTAACCTCCGTTCAGCAATGGCGGCAACATGCCATGCTGCGTACAGAGTGAGCATATTTCAAACTAAAAGAAACGAAGCACGTGCGACAGGGTAAAAAGGGACAGTGCGTGAGGCGATAGACTGAAAAGTTCGAGAGAAAGGTACCGGCCACCCGTGAAACTTGCAGGTCATGAATAGCACGGCGGTGGATTAGAGAGAGAGAGAGAGAGAAAGCAAACGAAGTTGAGCTGACTATACAAGGTGCACCGCACCAAAGCCACATAAGGGACGGATACCGACAACAGCAACGACATTAAAAAATAAGTAATTCCGCCGCCCTAGGTTGGGTCGAACGTCGTGGCCTCGTGACAAACTCGTGACTACAGCGGAGGTAAACACGGCTGTGATTAGTATGCTAAATAACTTATATTTGAATCATTTTTGCTTTCCTCCCATGTAAAAATTTCCTAGTCATTTGTATCAGGCTTGTTTTGATTGTAACTACAGATGCAGTGTTCATGTAGCAAGCTGATCTGTGTTAATATGTGGTATACTTTTCTACTTTCTAATTCTAACCAGTTCATCTGCCTTCAAGTGTGTCCTTATGCAATGAATGCGATTTTCGAATGTTTGGCCAAACAAAACTAGATTAGGGCTAGGCAGGACTCTTAGTACTTCTACCAGTAATGGAGAGGAGTAGTGCGTAAGCCGGGGAGGCGGTCTGTGGGGAAGTCAGCCCTTGATATAATAGCCGTTTATAATGAACGGCTTATTTTTAGCTGCAAGAGGCTTTGGTGAAGTCAGCCTTGGCGATAAATAGCCGTTTATACATGAAACGGCTATTTTTTAGCAGCAACAGACGGCCCTGTGGGGGAAATCGCCTTGCTATAAATAGCCGTTTTATACATGAACGGCTCTATTTTTAGCAGCAAGTGGACTGTGGGGAAATCGCCTTGCTACCTATATACTAGCCGTCTTATACATGAACGGCTATTTTTAGCAGCAAGAGGACTGTGGGGAAATCCGCCTTTGTGACCTGCTACTATAAATAGCCGTTTATTTACATGATCGGTATATTTAGCAAGCATGACGTCTAAACAGGATGTAGTGGTGTCGTAACTGGGACAGATGTGCCCCACCCCCACCACACGCATGACACAACATCCTCCTCCTACCCCCACCCCACGCATGCACACCTCATCCCCACCCCACGCATGCACAC
>CM031623.1:6911972-6934472 GCA_018398815.1 Conus ventricosus | reverse complement strand
TTGATGCGCAAAACACAGCAAAGTTTAACTGGTTCTGATAAACTGCATCGGATGACTAAACCACGCTTTCTGGATGTGCTCGTTTTCAATAGGGGGGTTAAGATAGCTCTTCAATGGAGTACTCACCTTTTTATGAAAAGAGGCAGTCTGGGTCACAGCAATGTCGAGGGTGTCAGTTGCTATATTTTTAAGATTGTAGTGCGGCCCACAGAATATTTTGCGCCAGTATATTTGAATGCACTCATTTTTAATTTGTTTTAAAAAAAATGTTTGTAACAATAACAACTCAAGACAGTCCTTCGTTTTTAGAACATGCTATTGATAACAATTGCGGGGCCAAAACGGTCGCGCTACATGAAATATTTTACAAAGTCGAAGGGTTTAATATAAGCGAAACTAAGGGAGATAATAAGATTACAAAGTTGTGGGGCTCAAAGCTAACCAGTTAAACAATACCTGATTGTTATTACGGGTTTTGCTCACTAAAAGAAGCAATGAGTAAATTCGGCATTACTCTCAAACTTAACAATGCAAATCTAAAAACAATATTAACATTCGAACCTGAAAATGCAGATTACTTATTTGATAAAGAGCTAGCTAAAATGTTAGGCTTTAAAGTTGACACTCAGGTCACTAAAAGATTTGTTGTTTGCGCCAAACAAAACTACTTTTTAAGGGGGAAAATCCGCTCGATCTTGCATTACATTCATTACTTTATGTCATTTGGATGAGCTGAGCACTGATGAAAACTTATATGATGGAAGGCCCTCAAATGTTTTAAGTGCTTTACCGGCGGGAAAGCTGCATATTGCGATTATGAAATTATACAATTCCCTAATTTACAGTTAAAAAGATTAGTTTGTGGAGGGGTTGGATCATTAATATAAAAAATTGCAGACAAAGCAGGGAAAGTTGTGAAATGCAATAACCTACACATTGTTTTGGAAATAAAATAATAAACTGTACTAAAAAATGTCGCGTGGACCAGAAGAACCGGGAGTTACATTAGCGCCTGTGAGGTGTATAACCTTAGAATTAAAAGACCTTGCAGACGTTGCGGACTTTGAACAGAACGGTGAGATAGGCGCTTTGTATGGTTTTTGAGTACACTAAAGATGGTGATTATAAACGCAAAGAGGTTGGCGACAGTAAAAAGTTTCCTAAACTAGAACAACTGCGCAATCTAGAAGCAAATAATGTTGGCCAGTATGAATATAAAATATGTTCGAAAGCCTGACCTCAAATGGCACTTAGAACCATATTTAGAATGGGAAATAAAATTTGAATTCATAAGCCCATTTACATATTTTAGCCGACAAAAAAGTTTCAGAAAAGCATTCAACTCTGGGCCCTTTACATGTAAGTCTTATGCCGGACGACAATAGTCGGAAAGAAATTGAAATAACGCCGTATGGGAAAAAGCAGTACATCCTCCACAGAAGAGAATCAGTTTTGAAAGTGCTTCTACAAAATTACAGTTTCATTCCGCAAATGAAATTAGGAGACACGTTCACAATGATATTTGAAATTTCTGTCTTAAAAGATAAGGAGAGGGATTGGGGTTGTGGGCGTTAGTGACGTCCTTCTAAAGGGAATTCTAATTAGCTGGCAAAACTTAGACGTTGAAAACTTAAAGTTACCGTCGTCATTCTTCACAATGGCGAGGATATTAAGGTCATAACAACAAGCAACAAAATCAATATTAGTCTAAATAGAAACAATCTTACAGAACTGAATTGGATTAATCTTACACATTTAGGCCTCGTAGGGTTTTATTACACTGAACAAGTTTTGACGGAGAGTATGATAAAAATAATAAACTGGATTAGATTAAATTCTGTTATAAAACTATGGAGCAGTTAACTTTATGATAAAATCCCCTCATTGTTCAATGATTTGTGGGCAGACTGGTTGTGGAAAAACAATATTTGTCCTAGACTTATTACAAACAGTTTATCGCTATAATTTTAATCATATTGTGATTTTCTGTTCCAACACTTAAATGGAACAAAGCATATCATGATAGAAGGTTTATATGGACAGATGATGACATATATTTAGTTGATCCCAGCAATAAACTGAGTGAGTGTTTAGAACGCTTTTTTATATTGTTTGAGGGAACGCAAACGCTATTTATTATAGATGACTGTTCAGCAGAAAAAGACATAGTTAAAAAGAGAAACACTTTGTCGAAACTAGCTTTCAGCGGAAGACATGCTCGGATAAGTGTGTGGATTTTATGTCAGAAATATAACTCAGTTTTAAAAGACTTTAGAGAACAGTTAAAGACTGTAGTGTTATTTCACATGAAAGACAGAGACTCATTTGAAGAATGTTTGCGTGAAAATGATGTTATTGAAAACGATCAGGAAAAACACAGGATTAAGCAAAAACTGAAATCTGAAAAGTTTAGTAAATTAGTATTAAAAACAGATAACCCTGCACAGTATGTTTGTTTGTAGATAATCGTTATTTTTTGGTTATTGAAGTCTTACTTGTCAGAGAACAGTAATATGCTGATTCTAGGGCACTTTCGCCCGAAAACTCGGTGGAGGGTGAAAGTGGCTTAGAGTCGGCTTTTTACTGTTCTCTAAAGGTGCACACATATGGTCTTAAAAAGTTCTTAGGTGTAGATATAAGAACACCGAAACGATTTCTTGTATGGCGATCTAGGTAGATATCCTATATACTTAAACTCTTATGTACGTTGTATTAAATTCTGGTTAAAGCTGACCCGTATTGGGGAACATAGATTACCATATAAGGCATATAGAATGTTACGTTGTCTTGACGAAAAGGGGAAGTATACGTGGGTTACACATGTTCGTACAGCTTTAGACAAATATGGATTTTCTTATGTTTGGGATAATCAGGGTGTAGAGTCGGTTTCAATGTTCATTAAAGAATTTAGACAGAGAATAACTGATTGCAGTGGCAGGAATTGGACAATCATACGCAAACAAGTGAGAGATACAGTTTTTACAGAGCGTTTAAAAGTAGTTATCTGAGGGAGCCCTATGTGTCTATGAATATAAACAAATTTGTAAAGAGTGCCCTAAGTAAATTTAGATTTGGAGTTTCACCTATATTGACACATTCTTTAAGGTATACAAGACCAACTGAGTCACAGATGTTTTGTCCAATGTGTTCATCTGCTGAGGAAGATGAGACCCATTTTGTCTTCATGTGTCCAGCTTATAGTGATTTAAGAAAAGAATTCATTCCCAAAAAATACTACATTAATCCATGTATGTTCAGGTCATGTCTTTTACTTTCATCGTCTAACATTGTAACGATGCGAAACTTGTCATTGTACTTATATAAAGCCTTTGCAAGACGTGCTGTAATCATTAGCTAGATGCCACTATTTTGCATTGTACTGGTAGACATGTATTTACACTGTGTGATTATAGTTTGTAACTGTATTTTGATTGAGGCCCCATCAGAATGGGCCAATGGCCTTCTGATTAAAGAATTCATTCATTCTCTCTCTCTCTCTCCTCTCTCTCTCTCTCCTCTCTCTCTCTCTCTCTCTCTCTCTCTCTCTCTCTCTCTCTCTCTCTCTCTCTCTCTCTTTCTCTTTTAGAGAGAGAGAGAGACACTTTGACACTTTGATATATTATTGTCATTACCAAAGAGGTCTTTTGACAAGGGAGGAGGGGTAACAGAACAGTAACATTTCCCTCTTCCTTTCCTGCAAATGGTACACATTCATTCTTAGTGTGTATCAAATCAAAGGTTAACAAAAACAAATAAATTCGTTACATTTGCTATGTCCTCACGCACAGGAGTAATGCAGTAAGGTTAATAAAAACTTACGACTGACTCGACTATCCACTCAATCACATGATGACTTTGTATCTTACTGATCTCTTCCACATGCGATTGAATGATAACATTCATTCATGTCTCTAATAATGCATTATCTTAGATTTCACAATTTCCCTATCCTTCCTCTATCTAATTTTCAATGCTTCCACGATGAATTTCGCAACTGATTTAATTACAAGTTCATCATCATCTGAAGAGAGAGAGAGAGAGAGAGAGAGAGGAGAGAGAGAGAGAGAGAGATGAGAGAGAGAAGAGAGAGAGAGAGAGAGAGAGAGAGAGCATTACATTACATTACATTACAACACGTGGGTATTTTGGTCCCTTGATTCAAGAGTGCACTTGCAAGCCCATGTACGGGGCAGGGGAGAAAGAAAGGTGTGTGTGTGTTGTGTGTGTGTGTGTGTGTTGTGTGTGTTTTGTGTGTTGTGTGTGTGTGTGTGTGTGTGTGTGTGTGTGGTGTGTGTGTGTGTTGTGTGTGTGTGTTGTGTGGTGTGTGTGTGTGTGCGCGTGCTAGTATGGACGTGCCTCCGAACAGCAGGTAACCAGGAATCAGTAGCAAGCCTGATGAGTACTTCACTGAACGATACATTTTCAGTTCAGTTCAGTGGTTTATTTAATGTCTTTTCATCGCCAGATGATATTAGACACTTATTAAAAAACAAAAAAAAACAACAACAAAAAACGCCACACTTAATTTATCATCCACGTGAGTACTTTCAACCCACATTTGATATGCGCATGCTTACATAAGTGAAATACCCTAGTATTGATCTTTATAAAATATTGCAACCGGTAAACTGCGAAATAACCATGGCAATTTCAGCAACATGGGAACCATATAAGACAGTACTAACATTATCAAAGTTTGTCATCTCAATACCTTTCTCCTAATAGAGCGTGGTCAACACTGAGCATTCAAATAAAAGATGATGTACAGAAATGTTTTCTCTGCAGACACAAGTAATACCATGAGAATATTTTTTTATTTTTTTTCTTTCTTTTTTTTTATTATTATTTTTTATTTTATTTTATTAAATGCATTTTTTATTTCTTTCCTCATTCCGTCTTCCATTCCACAGTTCCTTCTTTCTCTCTTCTCCATTCTTTCATCAACATGATCTTTCTTTTTTGCTGTACATTTCCGGATGCAAATTACCACATGTTTGTGTGTTATAATCATATCTGTACATGTTTGACAATATTGTAGTAAATAATCAGTGAAACATATTACAAATGAGTTATCTTTTTCTTCGGTTTGAATGGATTTGAGTGCGAGTTCAATGTATGCGAGGAAAGGTTGTTTTCTTTTTGTTGGGTATACAAACACATACACAAACAAACAAAAATCACTAAGCACAATCCTCTGTGTTCTTACAAAACTACAAGCACATAATGGCAAACAGACACACCCGCTCACTCCACTTACACCCCCTCCCCTCCCCACCCACCCCCACCCCACTCTCTCCTTTTTTGATTTAATGTATACACATACATATGCGTATGTTAAATCCAAGTAACTTATGATTTTGTTTATTCATTTTCAAATAATACTTCATAATTAATACAGTTAGTGTTAAATTTCAGCAGATTCAGTTGTACAGCTGCTATGTATTTTTCAAGATTATATCTTCTCTTTAGTATTTTTAGAAATACTGTTAATGAAGGCTTACATTTGTTTATTTTACAGCTAAAAATGTAGTGTTTGGCTATCAGAATTATAAGATCGAATGTTGTATCAGTTGTGGAATTGTCATCTGCTCCAAATAGTATAGTATTTTCAGTCAGAGACAGATTATTCGCTGTTAAACACTTTCCTTTTATTAATTCTTGCAATGATTTCCAGAATTCATTGACATGTATGCATCTCCAGAACACATGTTCGATGCTGTCTTTTTCCTCTTCACAGAAACTACAGTTATAACTTTCTACTATTCCCATTTCTTTCAGAGCTACATTCGTTGCAATTATTCGATGCACTATTCTTATTTGCATCCATTTTAGCTTAATATCCTTAATTTGATGCATTTTTCTAAAGCATTTCTTCCAAGGTATCTGCCGATTTAGCTTCTCCGTCCATTTTGCACAACAGTTTGGTTCCCAGTTATCTTTTACTATAACTTGTAATACGTTTGGAACCTTTATCTACAGAATATATTTTCTTTAGTGCTGTGTTGACTTCTGCTTCAATGTTATCTTTTATCTCATTCTCAAACCCTTGTTCTCTGATGTATTTTTTAATGGATAATATGCATCCACCATAAGATAGGAAATCTATTTCAATATTATACTTTGTTCTGAATTCCTCATGGATAGTGAATCTCCATTGGTTTGAAAAAAATCAGATACTCTAATACATTTCTGTTGTTCCAGTTTTTGTGTTTTATCAGTTTTATTTCTATTTTGATATGTTCATTGTAAAGAATTGGTTCTGCAAGTAGTTCTCTAGCATTTTCTGGTTTATTTTGTAGTAGAACTGCGTATACGACATGAATACATGTTTCCAGAAAACATTGTCTTGAGTGATGTTGCACAGGTGATTTGGGAGTAATTCTCAATGTTCTCAATAATTGGGTATGAAAAAAATCAAATGTCTCCTCCATCTGTGTGTTGTTTGTCTCAGTCTTTTTATCCATGTTAATTTTAATGCAATGATGAGAGCATGTATGTCAGGTAGATTTAACCCACCATCCTGTACATCTTTAATAACCGTTTTTTCGACTAATTCTATCTTGTTTTTTATTCCATACAAACCAGTAACATAAGTCTTGTAATTCTTTAACAAATGTGTCAGGTGGATTTGGAAGCATCAACCATAGGTAAGTTAGTTTTGACAGAATTAATGATTTTAAGACAGCAATTCTTCCTAAAGGGGTAATGATTCTCTTGAGCCAAATTTTAAATAGTGCCTTCACTTCTATCATTCTATCATTGTAGTTTCTTTTTTCCATTTTGTGTTAAGTCCTGAGTAAACCAAATTCCTAATATTTTGAATTCTTTTGGATTCCAGATCATCTTTAAATGTTCCATATATCTTATTTCACTATGCTTTGTCTTCCAAGCCAAATTACTTGTGTTTTCTCTTTGTTTAAGAATAAACCTGATGTTTTCCCAAACCTATCAAGAATCTCGATAGATTTTCGAATGATTTCTTTTTCCCTGTGTTCATCAGTTGAGTGTCATCGGCAAATTGTGATATCTTGTGTTCTTTCTCCCCGATTTGTATACCTTCAATACTATTTTCTTCTTTGATCATTACGGATAATATTTCTGCACACATACGAAGATATATGGCGAGACTGGATCTCCTTGCCTACAACCCCTTTCTATTGAGAACCATGAGGATGTTTGGCCATTTACAATAACAGTAGACTTAATGTTTTTGTAGAATACTTCTATCCATTTACATATGTCTTTACCTAAACCTACAGCCTCTAGCACTTTGTGCATGAAATCCCAATCTAACGAGTCGAATGCCTTTTCGAAGTCTAAATTAATTAGCATCCCTGGGATATTTTTTATGTTGAGATGGTGTATTATGTCATAAATTAACCTAATGTTACTACCTATATATCTGTTTGGGACAAATCCTGTCTGGTCTTCACTAATCAGTGATGGAAGAACTTTTTTAATCCTATTAGCAATACAAGATGAGCCAATTTTGTATATAGGTTTAAAAGTGAAATAGGTCTCCAGTTTTGTACATATTCTTTTGGTTTTCCTTCTTTGGGTATACAAATTATAATACCTTCTTTCTGGGTGTTTGATAGTTCACCTTCTCTAAAACTTTCATTTAAAGCTCGGGTTACAAACACACCAATTTGTTTCCAAAAACATTTGAAAAACTCAGCTCCAAACCCATCCGACCCAGGGCTTTTTCCGTTCTTCATATTTTTCAATGCAATCCCTGCTTCTTCTATTGTTATTTCACCTTGTAATGATTTAGTCTGTTCTTCTGTTAGTTTCGGTATCTTATTCACCAAATCTTCAACATTGCATTTCACAGTTGGTCTTTTTCGGTATAGATCTTCATAAAAGTGTTTTACTGTAACTTTTATGTCTTCTGGTTTGTCCAGTGTATTACCTTGTCCATCCAGTAGTTTTACAATTTGTTTGCTAATGAAGTTACGCTTTTCTAAGCTGCAGAAATATTTACTAACCTTTTCCCCATCTGCAACCCACCCTGCTTTTGATCTTAGTAGTACACCATTCATGACCTTTTCTCTTAGTAATATCAATTCTCTATTACTCTCTTCAAATGTCTTCAAATCCTCCTCTGATTTAAGTTTTTTACTCTCAATATCTTTGATAGTTTGCATAAGGCTGTTTTCTTTACATTGTGATTCTCTTTTTTAAATGTGGCATACTGGATGGATTTTACTCTTATCTTCATTAGTAAGAAGTCAAGAAAGACCCGATCAGACACTGTTAGTTTAGGGTCTGAGTTTTTCGACTGGTTTTCATCTTGGCTATTGTGCAGACACAAGTAATACCATGAGAATATTTAGTGTTCCAAGTATTCGGCCTTAACTTATGAATTAATCTGACAATGTGCCTGGGACACGTGGTAAACTAGACATTTTTTCACTTAAATTCTTCTTATGTATATATTTTTCCATGATTTGGATTAATTCACAAGCGGATAAATCTAAGGGACTGTTTAATAAATTTTCAGCATTTCTAGTTGCTCCTTCTTTTGCAGACTGTCTGCTATTTCATTCCACTTTATACCACAGTGAGATGGGACCCAACAAAAATCAATTCTTATGCCTAGAGTTATGACACAATGCAGTAGATGTTTTATTTCAAAAAGCAAATCTTTTCTAGCTTTGCAGTCCCAACGCTCTAGTGATTGTATAACAGATTTGGAATCAACACAAAGTAAAATTTTAAAGAAAGCAATTGGTGTATCACATATGTAAGTCAAAGCCTTCAGTATTGCATATAATTCTGATGTATAGATGAAAACCCTTTCCTAAATAATATGATTTCCTGACATTTAAAGTTGGTATAATAAAACCAGAACCACAGTCAGAGGATTCCATTACAGACCCATCTGTAAACACTTTTAAATGATTTGGATAGCTGTTTTCTAAATGTTCACGAAGTTCAGTTGTTAAAATATTTACATTATCACTTTTCTTTATCGAAGTATTTTGTAATCAAAAGAAGCATTTAGGTGCTCCCAAGGAGGCATTGTAGGTACCGCAGGAAATTCTGGTATAGCAGTAATATCAATGTAACAATGTGACATAAAGTCAGATGTGTAGTTTCTAATTGGAATGAATATGTGACATGTTTTTAGACCTCTTAGGCAAATCTTTACTGGAAAACTATCAGTATTTCTTCAGTAACTGAATTTTCAACAGAAAGACTTCTGACAATATATTTGGATACATCCAATATTTGCTTCCCATTTAGTGGTAATATATTTGTTTCTTTATAATATCTATGAGTGTTTGTATGAACTGGGACTCCCAGAGCTAATTTCATGGCCTTACTGTCTAAGCTTTGCAATCTATTCAAAAGAGAATTAGGCGCAGAGAAATACACTTCCTGCCCATATGTCAATTTTGATCGGACTAAAGAGATGTATAGATGTAAAGGGGTATGACAGTCCTGACCCCATGGTTGACAACATATAATTTTAAGAACGTTTAATCTTTTTCTTGTTTTATCAATCAAATGTTCAATGTGTGTTTTCCAGTTCAGCTTAGGAGTTAAAAATATGCCCAGGAACTTAACGTTTGTTTATATTCCAGAATCTGACCATCTAGAAAAAGCGAGGGTAGTATCTTTGGGTTCTCACCATTGTTAAACAACATAAGACATGTTTTTTCTCCAGATAGTTCTAATCCGTTCTTCTTCATATATATATATATATATATATATATATATATATATATATTATATATATATTATATATATATATATATATATATATATATAATATATATATATATATATATATATATACATAGATAGATAGATAATTCACCCAATTCCTTTTGGTACAACTTCTGTACAAAGTTTACTGTTCTTTTATTGGAATGCTTCCTTAATTTACAGTTAATCCAAATAGCGAGATCATCTGCATATTGAACTACCTGCGTTGCTTTTGACATTGATTTAGGAAGATCATGGATTAGGATTGTGAACAACATGGGAGCAATAACTGATCCCTGAGGAATACCCATATCTACATTCCTATAGGATGAGAAAGTTCTTCCAATCCGTGTACATATGCTGAGCGATACAGCTATGGCTGTTGGTACTATTGACCCACCTTTCAGTGGAACGACAAAAATAGAACAGCATTCACTGGAGAAAGATAATTTCCTATGCCCCCTCCCTCTTACACGCACATCCGTCTTGTAAAGTTATGTATTTTACCTGATACGTATCCTGGTGTTTGCTCTTTTGTGTATTTGAAAATTGAAGGCATCAGGGTCCAGGTTCTATCATTGTTATTACAATACATATTTTTTGCAAGTTCTGTATCAACCTCTGTGCCCTTTATGTTTGTGGAGCGGCGTCCAGCGTTTTAAACCGGAGAGAAAACATTTGAGAAAATGCCACTCTCCCCATATGATTCCATCTGACGCATATATATATGTGTGTGTGCGCACGAGTGTGTGGCTTTTTGTCTTGAAATTGTTTCTTGCTTGTTGTACTTGGTTGTAAGTTAGACAACAGGAAGAGTGGTGTTGGTGTACAATTTCTGAGAAGGGTAAACACATCGTTACAAACAGTTCGACTTTACGCTCGATAATTACCACCATCATCCGTTGAATCAGATGTACATGTCTTGAGTTGATTGCTTTGTATGTCTTCACTTTCTTGTACCGTTTTCTTTCTTAAACCAAATGACACGTGTACAAATCGAGCAATGATTCAGGGGGTCTTTTTAAAGTACTAGAACAAGGTAGAAAGGCCAAGAAACTTTCAGAGAGCATTTTTATTGACTTGTAAAACATGCTGGTTCTCAATTCTTCCAGGCAGCTCCACGTATTCTGATCGGCAGTGCTATACCATGATTCTTGAACCTTCTAGAATTCTCCATGATTTTTGATTGGCTGTACTGCCTTATGCTTCGTGAACTTTCGATGTGATGATCTATGAGTAATTGAGAAAAGGAAGAGAGCAGGAGTGATGTGAAGATGCCGAATGTAGAAGCGTTTAAGAGGGGCACTTCTTTTTGTTTTGCGATAGGCTTTGAGTGTGGATTCGTGAGTCTTCTGCAATTACTGAACACTGAACTTGCTGCTTGAGTGAACGTTTGCTCTGCGTGGAGCGATTCAGTAAGAGAGAGAGAGAGAGAGAGAGAGAGAGAGGAGAGAGAGAGAGAGAGAGAGAGAGAGAGAGGAGAGAGAGAGAGAGAGAGAGAGGAGAGAGTCAACGAGTCAACGAGTTTATTGCTTTTAAGCAAGGAAGCCCATAAAGCGTTCCAATTATTCAAATAATGTACACGATTCAATGGTGACATTGACCTAGCAGCACAAATTATCAAGTGAAACGTTATATATAAGCCGTATAGTGTATACATATATAAACAAACTTAGGTAGAAAGGTAGATAGACTGACACAGAGAGAGAGAGAGAGAGAGAGAGAGAGAGAGAGAGAGAGAGAGAAGAGAAGAGAGAGATGAGAGAGAGAGAGAGAGAGAGGAGAGAGAGAGAGAGAGGAGAGAGAGAGAGAGAGAGAGAGAGAGCGCGATAGGAGGAAACATACACTTGAAATGTCAAAACCCGCAAACTTTTCGAAGACCATTTTGCCCTGTCTACCCCTAAGGCTCAGTTTGATACCGATTCCCAAAATAGTCACGAATAAACAAGGAAATTCATCATCATCATCATCATCATCCCCCCTCCCCACACACACACACACGCATACACACAAAACCAATGAGTTGCAGCCCCTTATAACGTCAGCAGTAGCATTGTACTGTTCGGTGTTATTGTCCTTTTCTCCTTGTTCTCGTCCTTCTTCCTCTGTTTCTTCCTCCCCCCCTCCCTTCAACAGTTCTTGTTCTTCCTCCTGTTCTTCTTCTGTTATTATACCGATATCACTATCAATATCATCATTAAGGAAAACAGCATTCATCCCCTGAAGACGGAGTATGGCTGCCCATATTGCGGGATGAAGATGGGTTACACACACACAAATCCATCCCCCTATGGGGGGTGCCTAAAGGAGACAGCATCTTGAGCGTGTGGAAGGCGAAGATAATTCAAACTTAAGTTAGTACTATACGAAATTACATGGCTAACTGTAAATGTGCAAAGGCAAAAGTATTAACAACCGAGCACGATGTTCATGTAAACGGCATAACACGAAGAAACGCACAGTACACAATAGATAACTTCTAAGATGAGAGCATGGTATACTTGTAATGCAGTGCACCAAGACTATTATAATATAAAGAAATATGGACTACACTATGTGTTCATTTTTCTCTCCCTTTTCTTACTCAATCCCAATCCCATTCATCAAGTAGCCACAATTGAACAAGTCATTCGTCCTGACCCGGAAGAGGCCTCCTACAACAAAGCAAACTTTCAAACACAACATATATAGTAGTAATTGATTTTCAATTATACTTAGTTATTTGGTATTTACTGATTTCTTAGTTTAAATGATTTGGGACAGGAATAGAGCCAGTGGCACACACATCCTTGAATTTGATAATAATAAAGAAAGTTTGAAAGAATTTGGATGTATATAATATTTGGAAGATATATATCTCTCCCGCAATAGTTTATACTTGGGACAAACTAATGTAAAATGAAGTTCTGTTTCAAGTTCGTTGAGACAAAATGGGCATGTCATGCTTTCTTGGCTTCTCGAATATCTGAACCTGTGGGGTTTTAAGTTGGGAAACACCAAGCCGAAGTCTGGTTAGGTGTTTTCTAAGTGCGTGATTTTTTATCTCCACTAGATAACCAGGAATATTTTGTAGTTGACGAAATGTGAATAAAGTTTGTATCTTTCTTGGATTGCAACAAAAGCGTCAATATCTTGGAAATGACAGTCATAAAGCCTTTGCTTAAGATAGATATAAATGATTTTACATTTTCTACCCCTTGATTCTCCCACACGAATCCAAACCCATACCTAAACAATGTAATGCAAACCTTGCTTACCCAATTTGTCTTACCTTGACAGTGCATTGTGTACAGCATTTTGTGTGATTTCCTTGGAATACGATATTCCTCCCATTTTGTTTAGTCTTAACCAGTACTTAATAGTTTTAGTAAAAGTTTGATGTAAAGCGGATATCTGTTAGCTTCGTAATATGCAAGTGGATTAGGTGTTGTGTATGCTGATATTCAATAAACGTTTTATGGCAAGAAGATGTACTCTCTCAATAGGGGTGTGATCTGCAATCAACCCCCAAACTTCCGCCCCATATGTCAGAATAGGTTGTACTTGAGTGTCAAATATCTTAAAGAAAATCTTAGGAGAATTTTCGCCTATAGACCAGAGAAATCTAAAGATACTGAAAACACATTTTTTTGCTTTACGAGCCAAATCTTCTAATGGTAAGAAATGTCAACCCCGTGGAGAAAAATATTCCCAAATACTTATATGATTTACCACTTCCATTTTTACATTTCCATAGAACCATTTTTCTCTTGCAGCAAGGTAACCCCCTTTCCTAAACACTACTATTTTTGATTTTTCATTATTAACTGTAACACCTAGTCTGTCTGCCGTACTTCTTAAAATGTTCAGTTGGTGCTGGAGCCCGACTACAGTGGTAGAAAGGAGGACAACATCATCAGCAAATAACAAAACCAGAATCTGCATCAAATCAGGTGACAATCTTACCCCATGTCTACCATGTTGTGTTATATCATTTGCAAGCTCATTGATAAAAAAAGCAAATAAATTAGGACTACAGTTATCGCCTTGTTTCATCCTCTAGGACACATTAATGTTTTTTGTAAGACCACCGTGAGTTCTGACCCTAGCTTTAACTATTTCTACATACTTTGAATAGCTTTGAACATTTTCCCTTTGATACCATTTTTGCGGAGTATAAGCCAAAGATGGTTTCTGTCTATGAGATCAAAGGCTTTCCTAAAATCAATGAAAGCTGCATATAATTTTGTTTTGTTGGTTGAAATTGCTTCTGAACTAGTGCAAGTAGAGTAAATATGTGATCGACTGTACTATAATCTTTCTAAACCCTGCCTGCGTTTCACTTAACAAATTATGTCCTCTGCCCAATTTGTCAATCTCTTATTAAGTATGAATGTGTACATTTTGCTGCTGATATTCAACAGCGAGATACCCTGTAGTTGTCAGGGGAATTAATGTCCCCTTTTTTATGTAATGGCTGTATAATTGATTCTGACCAATTTTGGGGAAATATACTTGAATCCAAAAGTTTGTTGAAGAGCTTAGTCAGGAACAAAATGACCTGAGGAGAAGGTTTTTTATAAAATTCACTGCTAAAGCCATCTGGTCCTGCTGCTTTTCCATTCTTTAGTGCTTTCAAGGCATTATATACTTCTAGTTCTGATATTTCTAAACTAAATTGGAACAATCTGTTTCACAAACAGTTAGAGATTCAGTATCAGATAACTTCGTTAGAAAATGAACTATTTACTATTTAGTTTATCATTCTGTATAGATGCATCATTAAATACTTTTTCAAAATGGTCATACCATTCTTCACTTGATGTACAGTTGTTAATCTATTGTTAATACGTCTTTTTATGGTACCCCAAAATGTTTTAGGATCAGTACTATTGCATTCAAGCGTTACAAGAACATTTTGTTTGTCTTCTAACTGTTTACTTTTTGAAAATAATTTGTAATCCTTTCTCAAAGTGGCGTATTCGCCCCTAAGTACGTCTGCATCGTATGAATCCACACATTTATTCAAATTTCTCAGGGACTGACGAAGTGCTGTTCGTTTGTCCCTGCATTCCTTATCGAACCAGTACAATTACTTGTTTTCCCTAATATATCTTTTCTTCATACACTGCCCAGCATCAGCAATACCTGTTAAAAATTTTTCTACAGCTGCATTGATATCAATGTTAATCAATTCAGCTGCTTGGGTGAAAATTAATCAAATATCTTTGATAACAATGCTTGTCTATATTCATTCTCAAGCTCTTGATGCCAAACATACTTTTTCAATAATGTTTTTTTTCCAACTTTTCACAGGTTTTTACCGCTGCTTTTGAAAATTAAGGGTTAGTTTCACGGGCATATGTTTGGATTCAATTCTTGAGATAACTTGTAAACATGAGGCATATCCAAAGATAGACCGAGAAATAAGGAAATAATCGATCACACTTGATCCATTGTGAGCAATGTATGTATATGCCCCATAACGGTCTCCTGGTAACAGACCATTCAATATAACAAGAGAAAATTGTTCGCATAACAAAAGTAGACAACGACCGAAGTCGTTTGTTGAAGAGTCCTTCGATTCCCGTTGGTACTCCTTTTCAGGCAGTAAATTTTCGTCATCCTTATCATCAGCATCAACTTCATATGGCAAAGAAAGCTCTTTTGCGTTTGCATCAGCAGTCCTAGCATTGAAATCACCCATAAGCATAAGGGGACATTCCCCCATCAATTCATAAACATCAAGTATACACTGCTCTAGTAAGTCAATTCCAATCTCGATTTCTGTGTCAACATAATAGACGCTATGGGCAGGAGGAACGTACATGCTATCATACACATTCGTTTCGTAAATTGGCAAAAGCTTTGAAATCTTGAGCACGATGCAGCTGTCGTATTCAACTTGAATTTGTTGTACTAAACTAGAATACATTTTCTTTACTAACATGATAGCACCGCCAGAGAGGCGAGCTGTGGTGCTGTCTGATACACTCACGCCTGGGGAGACAAACACATCAAAGCAGGAAATAAATGAGATGGAAAGCTTGATGAAAATGTTTCTGTAAGAAAAACAATATCATAATTTGACAAGAATTGTCTAATGTCAGGCTGATAGATAGTATTTAGTCCTTCTATGTTATATGTTAAAAAGGATACACTGGACCATCTATGTTCGGTTGTTTGGGCTGGCCATCAGAGGCAGGGTTGATGACATGGGCAGGGTCGTATCCCTAGGTTGTTGGAGGCTGAGCTCCCGATTCCGTTCGGGCGGAGTTAGTTTTGGCATGTGGAAATAACTCTGTGACGTGCTGTTGCCTTCCTTGCTGTTGTGTTGCCTGAGCTTGTTTTGCCCTAGTTTTGCTTCTGGTCAACCTACTTTTTGCTGTTGGGGTTTCAGTCTCTAGAGAGAAGCTTTGCTGGGCTTGCTCCTGCACGTCTTGCTGGCTCTGCCTGAGTTGGTTTTGTCCCCTAACTCTGTTCTGGAATCAGAAGACTGACTCCCCATAGCATCTACAGCAGTCCACGGGTCGGCAAGCTGTTTGACAGAGGTTTGGCTGCTATCGTTCTGGACGTCTGTCCAAGGATCAGCAAGCTGTTTGGCATAACTTTGACTGCTATCTTTGCGGGGTCCTCTTCGTTGGCTTGTCTGGCGTTGGTGAAAACTGAAACTTGTGTTTTGCCATTGGTGTACTTTGAAGGTATATTGGACTAGTCGGATTTGCTTACAGCATCTTGCGCTGGGGGGTGCTTGGGTACGGTTGCTACTCTTATATCAATGGTTGTCTGGGATGAATTGCTGGGTAGATTTCTTCTACACAGGTTTGGTTAGTTCCATCGACTGGCAGGGCACAGGGGACACCATGTGGCTGTGTACTTTACTGGGAGTGGGTGTGGCCTCTCTGCTGTTGGCTGTGTGTCAGCAAAGACTGGATGGGTTCTGTCCTCAATACTGTGGGAAGGGCTTGCAGGCAGAGACTCATCACTGCTGTTTGAGGCTGGTACCAGCCTAATGCCCCGTGCATCCACTATTTTCCTGTGTCTTGTTGGGAGGTGGCTGTTTGACTTTGGATGACTCAGTCTCTCTAACGGAACTGAATCCTGCGTCTGATATTTTGTCTTGGTGGCTTTACAATCTTCTGGTGTTGCGCTGTAATTGCACCGGTTTGGTTTGATGGCCTCTGGCTTCCGGTCTTTTGATGGGGGGCCACATGTCTTCTTCCTTTGTCACCAAGGCGTACGTTTCGTCTGGGTTTGCCTCAGTAGTGGGAATGTGTTCGTATCCCAAGTCCATGGTGGTCTCTCGTCTGCTTCTCTTGCAGGCTGTTGTCGATGTTCAAAGGGATCATCCTGTGTAGGCCTGTCGGCAGGATCACTGCTTTCTTGTCGACTGTCTATTTTGCTGCTTCTCTGTTCTGGTGAGCTATGTCACGTCTCTGGTTGCGGGCAGGTTTATTGCGTTTTCCCCTGCAGTGAGACCTCTTTGGTCTCTTCTGCTCTGTCCTTTCTGAGATCCATTCTTGTAGTACAGACGGCCCTTCCAGACATATGCGTGTCTGCCTGCATCTTTTTCTGCTTGGATGGCCTGGCTCTGGCGGTTTGTTAGATCAGAGGCGACTCGGATTCCCAGATCGTTTGCCATCTCCCTTCTGCACTCCTTGGCTTGAAGGATGGCCAGTTTGTCCTGCCATCGGAACAGACGTGCAATGATGGGACGTGGATTATTGTGGCTTTCAGTTTTAGGTCCAAGACGGTGCGCACGCTCGACATCGTCAGTTGTCCATGACTTGCACGGAAAGTACCTGTTCAGTAGTTGCACCACCTTCCGAATGCACTTTGAATTGTCTTCATTGGGGCCTTCAAAGACGTAAAATAATCTGATGTTGTTGCGTCTTGAGAAAGATTCTAGTTTATCCATGTGGTCATCTATGTTTTTTGACATCTCCATGAATGAGTCTTTCCACTGGTATAACTCACTGCAGTATTGTCTCCAGGAGTTGGCACTGACTAGTCAACCGCTGCACGTCCTGCTTCAGTTGCTGATTGTCTCTTTGAAGGGCACCACATAGTGACTCCAGTCTCAGCGCATCGTCTGTTGATTCTTGTTTTGAATTGTCGGATATCCAGCTAGAGTGAGTAGATTTCTGTGAAGATCTGTTGGGTTGGTGTTGAGGGCTCAAACCCTGGATTCTGAAAGTACCCAACCCGTGCCTTTTGCCTATACCTGTCTGAGGGGCCAAAGCTGTGACTGTCATACGCCTGGTCTTGTTGATGCATCCACCTCACTGGCCCTGGATTTGATTCCACGTCCATACAGAAGAGAAGGTACCATCCGATCCAGATCGTGTATGTCTCAAGGATGATAAGCTGGAGGATCACCTGGACCTCTTTCGTTGTGTGGATAGTCACTCTATACTGTGGCCTTTGGTACAATCTCCATCTGGTGGCTGCTTCAAATCCAGTTGCTACAGCTAACATGAGGAAAAGGCGTCTAAGGTGGCAAATGCAGATTTGGATTGTGAAAGGCAGACCTTTGATGTTGCTAAACTGCAGGGTTTTGACACTGACACAGTCGTTGCACTGTAGAGGTTGACAGGTCACAGTGTTATGACAGCCACAAGACAGGTTGGTCGTTCCCTTTATTTGACACATGAAGAGGAGCAGGCAGGCTAGTAGCACTGTTCTCAGTACTGACATAGGCCAGAGAGTTTAATTTCATATCCTAGTGTCCGGTACTTCAGCTTTCTATTACTTTCGCGACAAGCGCGGCGTGAACAGCGGGCTGCAGTCATGTTTATACATCTGTGTTGTTCTGCTTCTGCTACAACCACTGATAGTCCCTTCCACTGAATCGCCACTGATAGTCACTTCAACTTCTCTACCACTGATAGTCACTTCAACTGGTTCACCACTGATAGTCACTTCAACTGAATCACCACTGATAGTCACTTCAACTGAATCACCACTGATAGTCACTTCAACTGAATCACCACTGGTAGTCACTTCCACTGAATCACACTGATAGTCACTTCCACTGAATAACCACTGATAGTCTCTTCAACAGAACCAACCAGTCAGCCAGTGAGTAAGGAAATCTTTCAAAGTGCTCACGTGTCGTATGTGTTAGCTATGGCATACGTTCACTTCATCTTGTAAATCGTATAATTCATCACACCAGAGAATCCAGATGACAGACGTTTGCACAAAGTTCTTTGAGTTGAAAACAGGATTTCCTTTTGCTTCCCCCCACTTCCTTCAAAAGCAGACTACTTTACAACAACCATCCTTTTATGTACAGCCGCGGAATAAGTTGAAAGCAGGATTTCCTTCGCTTCCCCCCACTTCTTTCAAGAGCAGGCTACCTGACAGCAACCATCCGTTTATGTACAGCCACGAGCTGAGTCGACAGCAGGATTTCCTTTCGCTTCCCCCCACTTCTTACAAAAGCAGACTACATTAAAGCAAACATCTGTATTTGTACAGCCACGGTATTACACAGCGTTTAAGCAGTTAAACAGTTTAAGGCAACGATGCTGGTGGTCGAAGTCCAAACTTGTAACTAGAAAACATATACTGGAAGATTGGAAGCGATGATATGTTTGGAGGAGGGTGTCCGAGATAATATCCTACCGTTCACTGGTTTTCTCTCTGTAGAGAGAGAAGAGAGAGAGAGAGAGAGAGAGAGAGAGAGAGAGACGAGAGAGAGAGAGAGAGAGGGGGGGGAGAGAGAGAGAGAGAGGGAGAGATAGAGAGAGAGAGAGAGAGAGAGAGAGAGAGAGAGAGAGAGAGAGAGAGAGAGAGAAGAGTTTGTGTGACAGTAGTCTTTTTTCGGAGGGGTGGGGTGGGGGTGGGTGGGTGGTGGTGGTGATGGTGTGTTGCTGCCGCAGATTCAGTCGACACCAGAAAAGCTGGAGGACGGTCAGTGGAACTGCTCAGTGCCTTATTGGCCCACTTCCAGCCCCACTGGCCTGTAACCTTAGAGTACAGTGCACTGGGGGGAAGATGAAGAACGCTGTTGGCACCAGACCTGCGGCCCCAACGGCTTCATGGTGGACGACCACTGCTATGTACTGGTCAGACCAACCGCACCCCTCGCTCACACCGACGCCAGGGAGGTCTGCAGAAGGATGGAGGGTCACTTGGCGATGTTCACTTCCATGGAGAAAATGGAGGCACTGAAGGAAATGGTGTGGGGTCGCAGCCGCAAGTTCGATTTCTATGTGGGACTGAGCACTGTTCCGTTCAGTGCTCCGTTCATGTACGTTACTTAATACATGGCATCTAGCATGCAATTATTTACCAAAGTAAGTCAAAGGTTATAGCTTAAATAATTAAGATGCATCATTAGAAAGTTTTTGTCAAGTAATCGAATGTTACATTCATACGTTGACCTCTCATGACAGATCATGAAATGTACACTATTTATTGCACACCTTAAACATAAAATGTTTAGTTCCGCCGCACGATGCAGACAAACAGATTACAAGACCAAACAGAAGAAATACCGTTTATTTTCAAATTTGCTCTTCATTTTCCGCCCTCAGTCACCTCGTTTTTAACATAAAAATCAATGTTTAGTATGGTGCCATCTCTATCACATACGAATTAATTGAAGGTGGGCTAAAACCCTAATGTATTTCAGCTGACCGTGTTGTAAACGTTCCGGCAAGATATTTCTGTCTTTTGGGGAGAAAGCTTTGCGTTTGTAAGTACCTCTGCAATAATGAGACTCAACAACAACATGTCTAGAACACTAATATCCAGTAACAATTTTTAAAATAAATTAAACGTATATGAATGCTTAAAGGAAATGACACGATAGGGTATGAACAGTTATAGGTAATATCGCTTTACTAGTTCATTTTTCCCTCTCAAAAGCTATACCAAAAGAACCTGCCTCTTTTCTGTTCTGGCCAGTCTTTTTATAACATTTGCTAAACGTACATTTGGTCATCTCATCTTCTGAGCTAACTTCCCCCGTCTTCTCTCCCGCCTGTCATTCAGACTCCCCATCCGTAGCCATGCCCTTCTTGTCTTACTGCAACCTAAGCTCTGGCATTCACAGGGAGCAGTCAATAGCGAGCAGCCAAGAGGCAACCCATCAAAAGGCATTCTGCGCTGCTGCTTCGGTGGTGTTCAGTGGTGTCTGTTCTGATCCAACACACGCAGCGCACCCCCTGCTAAGCCCGGTATTGAAGATCATAATCGTTAAGTCGCGCGGCCAACATGAATGAGCGTGCCCTATCGGAAGGCGCCACCACGTCATCCAACCATAGGCCATCCAACCATTGTCCATCCAACCATAGTCCATCCAACCATAGTCCATCCAACCATAGTCCATCCACGCATAGTCCATCCAACCATAGTCCATCCAACCATAGTCCATCCAACCATACTCCATCCAACCATAGTCCATCCAACCATAGTCCATCCAACCATAGTCCATCCAACCATACTCCATCCAACCATAGTCCATCCAACCATAGTCCATCCAACCATAGTCCATCCAACCATAGTCCATCCAACCATAGTCCATCCAACCATACTCCATCCAGTGTGCTTACCAATTTTACCACCACGTCATCCAACCATAGTCCCAGTGAGCTGACCAGTTTTGCCGACCACGACCTGGACTCACCAAGAACACAAACATGGACAGAAGATCGAAACTGAGGTCACCATGAGCGCTGGGCATGGACAGCCACATAACTTTTCAGACTTTTCCCCATGCTGATCGATGAGGATGAAGATGATAAAGATGATGTTATTGAGTACCATTGCAGTCTGAGACTGCATGACAGGGCTGTAATATACGCCTATTTTCATAATGTATCTCGACGTCAGCCAGGCCTGAGAAATATTGACACCTGCAGTGTTGTCAGAACATTTTAGCCATACTCTCAGAGACACGTCCAGTATATGGGTGAATTTCGACTGTGTGATCCTAGTCTTTTCATTTGAGCCTATTATAAACACAGCCCTGGGTTAAAGTCAGTCGGGACAAAAACAAATCTTTGGATTGTTACAATACAAGCTTACACAGAATGGACAAATTTATTCTCCACAAAAGTCAGCCGACTTCTTTCACCAAAAGATCTTATCAATGATTTCATATTTTTTTTCTCCCTTCATAAGTAAAGTTACATTTTCTTTTTTCTTCCGGAAATCACGACAAAGAAATCCATTAAAAATTGGTTATAAGCAATACAGTGACTTTGAGTCTTCGTTTTAATCTTTTTGAATTGATACCGCACTCCCTCCACACACACACACACACACACACACACACACACACACACACACACACACACACACACACACACACACACACACACACACACACACACACACACACACACACACACACACACACACACACACACACACACACACACACACACAAACACACACACACACACACACACACACACACACACACACACACACACACACACACACACACACCACACACACACACACACACACACACACACACACACTTTCTTTTTTTCCACAGCACAATTTCAGAGAGGGAATGTGTGACTGACGTAAGTCGCAGGAATGCAGTAGCCAAGATGTTGCTGACTGGATGTCAACTCAAAGTATTGAAACTGAAACTGTTCAGTGTTGCCTCTCCGAAGGCAGTACAAACCTGGAATCCTTTCCTGACCTAAGTCACAAAGACCAGGACAGGAAGAGGAACATGAGAACAGACACTAAAGTCAAAGTTACAACTTAGTTATTAAGTCCTTCACCACACCGTATGGGAACAAACTACTTAGTAAGCTTTTCACTAGCAGCGTATGG
>CM031623.1:6904472-6906972 GCA_018398815.1 Conus ventricosus | reverse complement strand
AGCAATAGATAGTCAGCGGTAATAACTCGGCCCATGAAATTAAAGAAAATGTCAAAATATATGTAAAATTCTAACCATTGCATCCTGCATGGGCAGACAAGTTGGATGTTCTTCCCCGAGTATCTTGCTTATGGAAAAGGACGTGTGTGTGTGTGTGTGTGTGTGTGTGTGTGTGTGTGTGGTGTGTGTGGGGTGTGTGTGTGTGTGTGTGTGTGTTCCCTAGATTATTTAAGTGAATGGTCTAAACGCTGTTTGTGCAGTCGTTTTTTACACACACACACACACACACACACACACACACACACACACACACACACACACACACACACACACCACACACACACACACACACACACACACAGAGAGAGAGAGAGAGGAGAGAGAGAGAGAGAGAGAGAAGAGAGAGAGAGAGAGAGAGAGAGAGAGAGAGAGAGAGAGAGAGCTTTCCTGGTGTGTCTGCTGCATGAGTGATGCTTTTCTCCTCCCTATTCGTGTATCCTTTTTGTTTTCTTTCGACAAAAGATAACAAAACTATTTAAACATCTGAATTGAATCTACAGTGTTTTTCTACCAGTGGTGGTGCTCTGACGGGGCAAACTGCTTGAATTCCGCAGACGAAGAAATATGTACCCGCAAGGTGTTCTTTTTCGCCCACAGACTGCATGAATACACCAGGGCTCCGTGGACCCCTGCTATTATTAAACTTTACAACTTTCGCGTGTCTTTACCGTTTTTCGGTCGGCTTCTGAGGTCCTCCGGTGACCCAAACACGAGTGACGTCACATGGTGTCCAACGACCCACTTCCAGTGTACCAGCGAGGACTACTGTCTGCCAGTGTTTCTGCGCTGCAATGACGTGCACGACTGTCCAGGTCACGAGGACGAGGCCGCCTGTGGACAGTCCAGGTGTCCAGGTTATTACCGGTGCCGGGGTTCCCACGTGTGCCTGCATGCTGACTACATGTGTGACGGGTTCAACCATTGTCCGCAGCATGATGACGAACGATTCTGCCATCACCCCTGTCCCATGAGCTGCACGTGCCAGGGTCTGTCTTTTCACTGCAGGAGGGGGGTCGGTGTGGAGGACTATCCTGACGTGCGTTATCTGGATGCCAGCCACAGTGGACTGAGGCTGGAACATCTGTGGAAGAACACCATGTTGGTGTTCGTGGCTCTGCAGCACTGTGACCTCATCTCCCTCCATCTTCCCCG
Source organism: Conus ventricosus (assembly GCA_018398815.1). Taxonomy (NCBI): domain Eukaryota; kingdom Metazoa; phylum Mollusca; class Gastropoda; order Neogastropoda; family Conidae; genus Conus; species Conus ventricosus. The sequence continues at coordinate 6,905,760 of CM031623.1, read as the reverse complement.
ACTGTCAAACCTGGTGATTCTGGACGTCAGTTATAACGAGATCCGCAGCGTGACCTTAGACCAGGTGAAACAAGCAAGTCAGCTGAAAGTGCTGCTGCTGACAGGTAACCCACTGGGTGGTATGTTTGAAGGCAGCGAGTCATTGGTGTCAAACTGTTCACACAGTCTGCGCATCCTTCACCTGTCTAACATACCCATGCCTCACCTGTCTGTCCAGGTGTTGAAGGGGTTCCCTGCTCTGACCGTCCTCAACCTGTCAGGCAGTGGTGTACGGCAGGTGACCGGGGTGTTGCCCACACCACAGCTACAGACACTGGACGTGACAGGCTGCGGGCTACACCAACTCCCACGTCACTGGCTCAGCTCCCTGAACAAGCTGCACTCTGTGTACACCGACGTCCCCACACTGTGTTGTCTTCAGCACCTGCCGGCAGGCTTCAATCTTCCACACTGTCACTCCCCTGCCTCACCCCTCACCTGCCACAATCTGCTGCGTTCGTCTGCTCTACTCGCTATGACAGCAGTCTTGGCAGCGTTGGTTCTACTGGGCAACGTGTCAATCCTCTTCCTCCTCAGAAGACCACAACACGTGGGCAGGAGAATGGACACCAACACAGGAGTTGTCCTCTTTATGTCACAGCTGTCCGCGTCGAACCTGGTGATGGGCGTGTATCTGTTGGGGCTGTGTCTGCTGACAAGCTGTTCCATGGTCAGTACCTGTGGGAGGACAGGTGGTGGAGACATAGTTCCTGGTGTGCTTTGTCCAGCTTCCTGTACTTGCTGTCTGTCCAGGTGTCTGCTTCTATCTTGACGTGTCTCACAATGAATCACTGTTGGAATCTGGCCTGGCCAGACCTACAGGTGTGGGGCAGAAGACACCTGGTCAGCTTCAGCGTCCTGTGTTGGGGGATGGGCTTAATTCTGTCCCTTGCAGCACATCTTTCTCCTTGGTCTTTTCACCATGAAACCAGCTTTTGTGTTCCTTTCCCAGTGAATTATGTTCCAAATGCTCTTCACACAGACACGCGCGTTTTTTGTCGTGTTGAACACTCTGCTGATGGGGCTGACACTGGCAGGTCAGGTGTACATCTACAACGCCGTTCATGCCGACCCCATTGTGTTTCTGGTCGACCCTCAAAGATCTCACCGGCTGAACTTGGCTCGTCGTACCATTAACATTTCTGTGACTGACGCCTGCAGCTGGTTTCTGATGGCTGTCCTGGTGTTGCTGTTGCCTGCACAGCAGTCTATGCCTCAGGGAATCCGTTCTGCTGTGACAACGTTCGTC
>CM031623.1:6871972-6901972 GCA_018398815.1 Conus ventricosus | reverse complement strand
GCTATGTTTATACGCATTTTGCCCAACAAAATGACATGATTAACTAACACAGACTCTTTTTTGGTTCAGTTCCCTTTTACAATCACCACATAAAACATCCAAAACCAATGATTTTACTGATTTTCCAATTTCAAGCCGTAATAGTACTTCTATTTTTGTCCAAAATAGACTTACATTTGGGCACTCAAAAAAAAACAAAAAAACACCTCAATGAATCAATCTCATCAATACAGTAATCGCATTTATTAGAATCTGTTACTTTCATTCTTGAAGGATGGTATTTGTAGGATAGATATTATTGTTTATTTTGCATTGTAGTTCGTGTAACCGAACTTCTTTTGAGACTTTTCTCAGCAAAATCCAAAAATTGAATTTTCTTTGCCAGACTTCATAAACATGAGCTTTTAGGTTTATGTCATCACCCTCTTTGATAATAAGCTCTTTAGTTTCTTTGGTTTAAATTAAACTCACTTGCAATACAGGGTCCACATGGATGTTTTCATGACTCAGTTCACCATGTTGAATCCAGATCACCCATTGTCTTGGAACTGCGTTGCAAAGAGAGTTGTATTCAAAATTACATTTGCTTTATTTCTACATATTACAGTTGAAACTTCTTCTAAACTTGAGAGCCGATTTTTATATGCATGCATTAAGTTTTGAATACATTCAAATCCCTTTTCAAACCAATTTTGAAAATACAAACCCTTGCCCTTATATTGTACTAGAGTGTTATGAAATAACATTTGACTATGAACGTTCTTGATGTTTACACCCTCTAATTTGTTTTTTTTTAATTATCTAGATATGTGATAATGACTTCTTTCCAAAAGTCGTTTTCAATTTCACTCATGTTTTTTAACTGCTAATGATCTGCACTTTATCCTGAAGATATTTCGTTCTGTAGCAAGTTTACCCAAGTGCCATTTGGGTATAAAGGTCCAAGTCTCGTTACTAGCACAGAACAGCTTTCCAGCCCATTGTAAATACAGACATTGTTTTTAAAATTCTAACATATTGATCATTTTAAGTTCTCCTACACTGTAGTCATTTTGCATTGTTTTTTATTTTTAACCTTTCAAAAGCTTTACGGCTACTAAATTTTCTTTGCCAAATAAGCCTGTACAACAATGTGTTCAACTGACTAAGAATTACTTTCGGGATACCTATACACTGCATAACGAATGTCAATTGGCTGACAATACAGGATTTAACTATGACAATTTTGCATGTAATACTGAGATCTCTTCTAGTCCATTGTTTTATAAAATTATGGAGTCTTTTAACTCGACTTTTCCAATTATCTTCAATATTTCTAGCCATTATTCTCTGGAAAAAAATGCCCAGGATCTTTATTTTATCACCGATAGAAAACGGTAAGTTCCGTTCTTCTTCTCCTTTACCTAGTTGTATTGCTTTGGTTTTGTGCAAATTCAGTTAGGCTTGGAAAGTTTTTGAACGAGTTAAGTATGTTTAAAGACATTATCATATCATCTCTATTTTTAAGAAATAGTGTCGGGTCATCACCTAATTGTTTTATTTTAATACAGCGTTAACATTATTTTTCGGTATTATAATACTTGAGATAGGACTGTTTCTTAACTTTATTGCCAAAATATCTACTGCTAAAGTAAAGGCAAGGGGAGAGAATGGGCAGCCTTGCCTAATTCCACAGTTAACATCAAAAGCCTCAGAGATCCATCCACCATGGCTAATGCTACTCTGGCAGTTGCTGGTTAAAACCGATATCCATGTCTGAAAGCATTTGCCAAAACCAAACACTTTAAAAGCATGCAAGATGAATTTTTTTACACATGGAGTCGAAAGCTTTGGAATAATCTGGAGCCACAAGGTATCCTGATTTACCTGTTATGTTTAAATAATTTATCGCATCATCTATCATTCTTACAACTGTTGCTATGTTTCTACCCTTTATGTACCATACCTGATCCTCGTTAACAAATTTCGGTGTCACCCTTCCTAATCTCACCGCTAAGCTGTTTGCCAATGTTTTGTAATCAGTGTTTGCTAATGTAATAGGTCGCCAGTTATTTAACTTATCTCTATCTAAATTATTACCTTTGTGAAGTAATGCTATGACTCCTTGCTTTTGTGTAAAAGACAGTTCTTCTCTGTTAAATGAATCATTGAACGAATCGGTTACTAAACGATCCACTTTGCTCCAAAAGAATTTATAAAATTGGGTGGGTATTCCATCGCTTCCCGGAGCAGAACCATTTTTCATCATCTTGAGAGCATCAGTTGTTTCTTTCAGTGTTACTGCACCTCCACATAATACAGCATCTTCTTCCTCTGAACTCGTCATGGTCTCTTCCTCTAAGAAACTGTCTGTAGCTGCCTTTACATCTGCAGCATTTGTTTTCTGATTATATAGAGTTTTGTAATATGACACTTGTTCCAGTAGAATTTTTTTCTGGCCAGTGATAATCTATCCCGAGTCACTAACAAACCGAGTGGTTAAATGTTTTCTGCCTCTGGATTATCTAAGCCCCAAAAGTATTTTGAATTCTTTTCACCTTCCTCAATCCTTTTAATCCAAGACCTTACTTGTGCATCTTTTGTTTTTTCTATCTGTATTAATTCTAGTTTTGTTTTGTAGTCAAGAAGTCTGTCTGAAGTTGTTCATTTTGGGGTCATCTGTTATTCTTCTCTCTGTTGCTGAAGGCGACTCTGTAGTTGAGGAAGTTTGTTTGTTTGCTCGCAAGACAACTTTTTTTTTTTTTTACCAGATTCAATGCTCAAGTTCCGTATTTCTAAATTACATAACTCCCATTTCTCTGCACTGTTCACATGATCATTCTCTAACCAGAAGGTATCTAATATATTGTTCATTTTCTGTACAAAATCTTCATTCCTCAAATAACTATTATTGAAACGCCAGTAACCAGGACCGCGGATAAAATTTCCTTCATTAAAATCCAGTACAATTGACTTGTGATCTGAGTTGGGAGAAAGTGCATGTTGGCATGATACACATGAACTCAGAATACTTTCGGAAGCAAGACAGTAGTCTAAACGGCACGCAATAAATGGCTTATATCGACACCAAGTGTAGTCTTTGTCAAATGGGTGGTGATTTCTCCACACATCTGTTAAACTTAATCTGTCGATTGTCTCATTTAATACATTAACTTCTCTGATGTCATGTGGTCTGCCAGATATGATATCAAGTTCGTTGTTCAGAACACAATGTAGATCTCCAAGGATAATGAGATCTTCTTCATTAAACTCACCAGAAATATTATTCATGCTTTGAAAAAAAGAAAGCTTATCGTTTGGTTCATTGGGCGCGTACACATTTGCTATTACAACACTGCTTTCAAGGTGTGCAACAGAAACAACAAGCATTCTTTTCTGTGACCTTATTAATTTTACTTCACCATGAAAATTTCTTGAAATCAAACTCACTTCCCCCTGACTTCGTATTGTTCCTTCATTATAGATTTTACCAGCCCGTTCTTTATTCCATCTTTCAATTTCATGTTTTGTTACATGGGATTCCTGTAAACGAATAAGATCCATCGTTTCTTTTTTAACAAATTAAATACCAATCTTCTTTTGATTTTGTTTCGTAACACTCTTGCATTCAAAGAGGGGATACATATACTATCCATCGTGACATTTTTTTCTTTCAATTTCCTTTTGTACCCCTTTTGTTTTCATGGACACCCATAAAAACAAAATTGACATGTATATCGTATAAAAACATTACCATCAATGACACATTTTAAGCAGTATTCAAACTCACAGTCCATTGGACAATAGCAAATCCATCGTCATAAGTTCGATGGGTCACACACAGCAACTACTGCCATCGTTCAGCCGTCGCCCTTTAAGATTCGAACCTGACTCCTCCCATCTGGGCACCTTTCCCGTCCCCTCTCTCAGGCTGTGTCACTCTCTCTGGAACGTCCACGTTTGGGGGTGTCTGACCGTACGCGACGACCCTGCTCAAGAGAAGATAGGAAGGTAGACTGGCGGGTTGATGATCGACTCCTGTCAACACGCTTACCAGGCTTTGTACCATCGTTTGTAGCTTTTTGTTTGCTGTTTGTCTTTACTTTGCTTTTGGTCTGTGTCGGTTGGTCATTGTTTTGTTTGTCAGTGCAACTGTCAGAGAGTTGGCATGACTGGTCACCCTGTTTACAACCAGTCTGTTTACATTCTCTGCAAACTACATCATTCTTGCACCCTGACAAATGATGACCAGATTGGAAACAGCGACAACAAACAACTGCCTTTTGTAAAGGCTTTTGTTCTCTGTGATAAATTCTTGCAGAAAAAATATTTATCTTCATGAGTTTTTCAAGTGGAGACTGGGGGACGGCAATAAAAAGAAATCTTCGGCCCGTTAAGAATCTTGTTAACTTGTTATCTTTGTCTCAGGCTTGCTCCATTCTTATCTGTAAACGCAGTTCACAGCCAGCCTGCGCAAGGGCATGTTCAAGCTCAGAGTCTGCAACTGTGATAGGGAGGTTGTCTATCCACACTTTTGTGGTTGTTTTTTCCTCACCTGTATCTCAAAGAATGAAAGGGTTGGTGTTCGATACCTGGAGTGAGATGTCACGTGAAACCAGACCTTTCACTGGAAGTTCCGTATGGGCCCCCTTGGGTTGCTGGATAGATACGCCACAGAGCTCTGATGTTTTTGGCTCCAAGGATGGAACCCTGTCCCGCCACACTTTCGGCAGCCAAACATACCACCAGTACCGAAGGTCGATCATCGAGGTTGTCCAGGATGTCTTTCTGTTTCAAAAAGACTGGATTTACAGTAGGAAAAATTTCATGATTTCCGTAACAAAACAAGATGCAAGGCATATAAACGTACTCCCAGTTTATGTTGCATGTGCGTGAGATATTCCATAAAGAGGAAAAACAGTCTTGGGCTGGTGTAAACGTTAGCAATGGCTATTCTGGTAAACATCGGCCATCATCTGTGACCGATAATAAACAAGCTTACAAATTTTCACAACGATCGGCCAAGTTTCTAAGATTTTCTGTAAATAAGAAAACAATTATGGGCTGTTAGTGACGGCTATAACGGTAAACTAAAACATCGGGCATCATCCGTGACCCATAATGAACATACCTACAAATTTTCAGAAAGATCGGCCATGTACTTTCTGAGATATTCTATTTAAAAAAACGTTATGGGTCGATATAGCCGTTAGTAACGTCTATAACGGTAAACTAAAACGTCGGGCATCATCCGTGACCCATAAGGAACATACCTACAAATTTCAGAAAGATCGGCCAAGTACTTTCTGAGACATTCAATAAAAGAGAAAAACCGTTATGGGCAGTTATAGCCGTTAGTAACGGCTATAACGGTAAGCTAAAACATCGGGCATCATCCGTAACCCATATTGACCATACCTGCTAATTTTCACTAAGATCGGCCACGTACTTTCTGAGATATTCCATAAAGAAGAAAAACCGTTACAGTCCGTTACAGCCGTTAGTAACGGCTCTAACGTGGTACACTAAAACATCGGGCATCATCTGTGACCCATAACGAACATACCTGCTAATTTTCACAAAGATCGGCTGTGCACTTTCTGACATATTCCATGAAGAAAAAAAAAACGTTGCAGGCCGTTACAGCCGTTAGTAACGGCTATAACGGTAAACTAAACATCGGGCATTATTTGTGATCCATAATGAATATGCCTGCAAATTTTCAGAAAGATCGGCTGAGTAGTTTTGTCTGGAGCGAGTGGAACACATTTTGACCATGGATGGACGGACCGACACACACACAAACACACACACACACACACACACACACACACACACACACACCACACACACAAAACACACACACACACACACACACACACACACACACACACACACACACACACACACACAGAGCATTTCTTCGTTCCCATTCTAAAGTACTCTCTGTTCTATAAGAACTGGGAGTACAAAAAGAAACGGTTGAAGCACTGTGACTGACGAGAAAAAAACCCTGTGCTAAGAACTGGCTTCAAACTCAAATTCGGTACGAGCAGAGAGCGACCGCTTCGTGTCCACACGCAGTGAACATCACTCACCGAATCCAGTGCATAATGTTAATGTCATAAATGCCTTGCCAAAAATGTATGCTTTTTATTCACCCACATTTCCATGAGGGAAAATACAATGTACTTGTCTCAGAGCTTCTGAATACAGCGTGTGTTTAGATCTTCGTGTAATTGCTTGAAAGCAAAGCTCATGAACTGGGTACAACAGGAAAGGACTTAAAGGTGTGCACAGGAACTGTGACAGGTTTTTTTCTCACACCAGATTCTCTGCAAAATTAAATTTTTGTTCCCTCGTATAGCATTAGCTGAACAGAAAGTTGTTGCTCTCTACATACACAGGTTTCAGTTCTTCACCACAATTTTTTCGCAGACCAGGGCCAGGTGTCCTGTTTATGTGTCCCTCTTACCCCCCCCCCCCCCCCCCGCCCCCTTCCAGAAAACCAAATTAAACAAAATTCACCGACGTGTTATCATCACAACGATGATAACAGGTGTAACGTGAATTTGCATCTGTCATTGTCATCAACGTTTGAGGTCTTTGGCAATGACGATGAGCCAGTCTCCATCCCAGGTACGTAAATGACATCACAAAGGAATCATTCCAACGTGTTCTATTGTAATTAGCATGGACAAGTGAAGTTCCATTTGCTATGTGAGACTGCAAAGAAATGATACATGAAATGGATTACGTCTAACATGAATTAACTTTCATCATTCAAAAGTAGTCTGTCCAAATGGTCTGTATCTTTCGTGAATAAAACATCTATCAATCAAAGTAGTCACAGATTAAATAGGCTGTTTTCATACAAATAAAGCATTTTTCAACAGCGTAGATGGAATGGGTGTGCCTCCCATAATAAAACAGCATCGAACAATACATAAAAATGATATGTGAAATGGGAATTTCAATAATTCTAGCCATTATTTCTCTGAAAAAAATGCCAGGATCTTTATTTTATCACCGCTAAAAACGTAAGTTCCGTTCTTCTTCTCCTTTACCTAGTTTGTATTGCTTTGGTTTTGTGCAAATTCAGTTAGGCTAGAAAGTTTTTGAACGAGTTAAGTATGTTTAAAGACATTATCATATCATCTCTATTTTTAAGAAATATGTCGGGTCAACACCTAAAATTGTTTTATTGTTAATTAACACGTTAACATTATTTTTCGGTATTATAATACTTGAGATTAGGACTGTTTCTTAACTTTATTGCCAAAATATCTACTCTAAAGTAAAGGCAAGGGAAAGAATGGGCAGCCTTCCTAATTCCACAGTTAACATCAAAGCCTCAGAGATCCATCCAACCATGGCAATGCTACTCGCAGTTGCTGGTTAAAAAAAACCGAAATCCATGTCTAAAGCATTTGCCAAACAAAACACTTCAAAGCATGCAAGATGAATTTTTAACACATGGAGTCGAAAGCTTTGGAATAATCAGGAGCCACAAGGTATCCTATTTACCTGTTATGTTAAATATTTATCGCATCATCTATCATTCTACAACTGATTGCTATGTTTCTACCCTTTAATGTACCATACCTATCCCGTTAACAAAATTTCGGTGTCACCCTTCCTAATCTCACGCCACCGCTAAGCTTATGCCAAAGTTTTGTAATCAGTGTTTGCTAATGTAAATAAGGTCGCCAGTTATTTAAATTATCTCTATCTAAATTATTACCTTTGTGAAGTAATGCTAATGACTCCTTGCTTTGTGTAATAAGACAGATCTTCTCATTTAAATGAATCATTGAACATCGTTACTAAACAATCCACACTTTTGCTCCAAAGAATTTTATAAAATTGGGAGGGTATTCATCGCTTCCCGAGCAGAACCATTTCATCATCTTGAGAGCATTCATTGTTTCTTTCAGTGTTTACTGCAAACTCCACATAATACAGCATCTTCTCCTCAGATCGTCATGTCTCTTTCCTCTAAGAAACTGCTCTGTAGCTGCTTTACATCTGCAGCATTGTTTTCTGATTAATATAGAGTTTTTGTACATATGACCTTGTTCCATAGAATTTTTTCTGCCATGATAATCTATCCGAGTCACTAACAAACCGAGTGGTTAAATGTTTTCTGCCTCTGGATTAGCTAAGCCCCAAAAAGTATTTTGAATTCATTTCACCTTCCCAATCACCTTTTAATCCCAAGACCTTACTTGAGCATCTTTTTTTTTTCAATCTTATTAATTCTATTTTTGTTTAGTATCAAGACTCTGTCTGAATTGTTCATTTGGGGGCCATCTGTTATTCTTCTCTCTGTTGCTGAAGCGACTCTGTAGTTGAGGAAGTTTGTTTGTTTTGCATACGCAACAACTTTTTTTTTTTTTTAACCAGATTCAATGCACAAGTTCCGTATTTCTATTACATAACTCCCATAGTTTCTCTGCACTGTTCCACATGATCATTCTCTAACCAAGGATCTAATATATTGTTCATTTCCTTATCAAAATCTTCATTCCTCAATAACTATATATTGAAACGCAGTAACCAGACCGCGGATATCATTTTCCTTCATAAAATCCATAAGGGGTGATTATGGGACAATTGACTTGTGACTGAGTTGGGAGAAAGGCATGTTGGCATGATACACATGAACTCAGATACTTTCGGAAGCAAGACAGTATCTAAATACGGCACGCAATAAATGGCTTATATCGACACAAGTGTATCTTTGGTCAAATGGGTGGTGTTTCTCTCACACAATCTGTTAAACTTAATCTGTCGATTGTCTCCATTTAATACATTAACTTCTCTGATGTCATGTGGTCTGCCAGATATGATACAAGTCGTTTTTGTTCAGTAACACAATGTATGATCTCTCTTCTCATTATTAGTAATGAGGATCTTCTCATTAAACTCACCAGAAATATTATCATGCTTTGAAAAAAAGAAAGCTTATCGTTGGTCATTGGCGCGTACACATTTGCAATACAACCCACTGCTTTCAAGGTGTCAACAGAAACAACAGCATTCTTTTCTGTACCTTATTAATTTTACTTCACCATAAAAATTTCTTGAAATCAAACTCACTTCCCCCTGACTTCGTATTGTTCCCTCCATTATAGATTTTTTAACAGCGCCCGTTCTTTATTCCATCTTTCAATTCATGTTTTGTCACAATGGATCCATGTAAACGAATAAGACCATCGTTTTCTTTTTTTCAACAAATTAATAACCATCTCTTGATTTTGTTTCGTAACACTCTTGCATTCAAAGAGAGGGATACATATACTATCCATCGTGACATTTTTTTACTTCAATTCCTTTTGTACCCCTTTTGTTTTCATGGACACCCATAAAAACCAAATTGACATGTATATCGTATAAAAACATTACCATCAATGACACATTTTAGCATAATTCAAACTCACAGTCCATAGGACAAATAGCAAATCCTCGTCATAAGTTGATGGGTCACACACAGCAACTACTGCCATCGTTCACCGTCGCCTTTAAGATTCAGACCAGACTCCTCCCATCTGGGCAGCCTTTCCGACCCTCTCCTCAGCTGTGTCACTCTCTCTGTAAACGCCCTTGGGGGTGTCGACCGTAACGGCGACGACCCGCTCAAGAGAAGATAGAAGGTGACTGGCGGTTGATGATCGACTCCTGTCATCAACACGCTTACCAGCTTTTGTACCATCGTTTGTACTTTTTGTGTTTCTGTTTGTCTTTACTTTGCTTTTGTCTGTGGCGTTGTCATTGTTTTTGTTTGTCGTGATACTGTCAGAGAGTTTGCATGACTGTCACCCTGTTTACAACCAGTCTGTTTACATACTCTGCAAACTACATCATTCTTGAGCAACCCTGACAAATGATGACCAATTGAATACAGCGACAACAAACAACTGCCTTTTGTAAAGGCTTTTGTTCCTGTGATAAATTCTTGCAGGAAAAATATTTATCTTCATGAGTTTTTTTTCAAGTTGAGACTGGGGGACGCAATAAAAAAAGAAATCTTCGGCCCGTTAAGAATCTTGTTAACTTGTTATCTTTGTCTCAGGCTTGCTCCATTCTTACTGTAAACGCAGTTCCACTAGCCCCCCTGCGCATGCAAGTTCATGCTCAGAGTCTGCATACTGTGATAGGGCAGTTGTCTATCCACACTTTTGTGGTTGTTTTTTCCCACCTTATCACAAAGAATGAAAGGGTGGTGTTCGATACCTGGAAGTGAGATGTACCACTGAAACCAGACCTTTCACTGAAGTTCCTATGGGCCCCCTTGGGTTGCTGGATGAGATACCGCCACAGAGCACTGATTTTTTGCTGCCAAGATGGAACCCTGTCCTCCCGCACAACTTCGGCAGCCAAACATACCACCCGTCCGAAGGTCATCATCGAGGTGCCCAGGATGTCTTTCTGTTGTCAAAAAGACTGGATTTAAACAGTAGGAAAATTCATGATTTCCGAACAAACAAGATTGCAGGCATATAAACGTACTCCCAGTTTATGTTTGCCTGTGCGTAGATATGTCCAAAAGAGGAAAAACAGTCTTGGACTGGTGAAAACGTTTAGCAATGGCATAATTCTGGTAACAACGGGACCATCATCTGTGATCCGATAATAAACAAGCTTACAAATTTTCACACGAACCGGCAAGGTTTCTAAGATTTGTCCTGTAATTAGATAAACAATTAGGGCTGTTAGAGACGGCTATAACGTAAACAAAAACATCGGGCATCATCCGTGACCCATAATGACATACCTTCAAATTTTCAGAAAGATCGGCCATGTACTTCTGATATATTCTAATTTAAAAAAAACGTATGGGTCGATATAGCCGTTAGGTAACGTCTATAACTGTAAACTAAAACGTCGGCTCAATCCGTGACCCATAATTAACATACCTACAAATTTTTCCAGAAAGATCGGCCAAGACTTCCTGAGACAATCAATAAAAGAGAAAAACCGTTATGGCAGATAATAGCCCGTTAGTACCGGCTATAACTAAGCTAAACCATCGGGCATCATCCGTAACTCCATATTGACCATACCTGCTAATTTTCACTAAGACTCGGCCACGAACTTTCAGAATATTCCATAAAGAAGAAAAACTCGTTACAGTCGTTACAGCCGTTAGTAACGGCACTAACGTGTAGCACACTAAAAAACATTCGGGCACATCTGTGACCCATAACGCACATATACCTGCTAATTTTCACAAAATCGGCGTGCACTTCTGACTGACATATTCCATGAAGAAAAAAAAACGTTGCAGCCGTTACAAGCCGTTATAACGGCTATAACGTAAAACTAAACATCGGGCATTATTTGTGATCCATAATGAATATGCTGCAAATTTCAGAAAGATCGGCTGAGTAGTTTTGTCTGGACGAAGTGAACACATTTTGACCAAGGATGGACGGACCGACACACACCCAAACACGCACACACACACAAACACCACTCACACACAACACACTCCACCCATCACACACACACACAACACACACACACACACACACACACAACACACACACACACACACACAACACACACAGAGCATTTCTTCGTTCCCCATCTAAGTACTCTCTGTCTATAAGAACTGGGAGTACAAAAAGAAACGTAGAAGCGCTGTGACGACGAGAAAAAACCCTGTGCTAGAACTGCTTCAAAACTTCAATTCGTATCTAGCATAGAGCGACCGCTCGAGTCCACACGCAGTGAAAATCACTCACCGAATCCGTTCATAATGTTAATGTCAAAATCCTTGTCTTGCAAAAATGTATGCTTTTATATTCACCCACAAATTTCCCATGCAGGGAGAAAATACAATTGTACTTGTCTCAGAGCTTCTGATACAGCGTGAGTTTAGATCTACGTGTAATTGCTTGAAAGCAAACTCAGAACTAGGCGTACAACAGGAAAGACTTAAAGGAGTGGCACAGGAACTGTACGGTTTTTTTCTCACACCAGATCTCTGCAAAATTAAATTTTGTTCCCTCTATATCATTAGCTGAACAGAACGTTTGTTGCCTCTACATACACAGGGTTTCATTCTTCACCACAATTTTTTTCTTCGCAACCAGGGCCAGGTGGTTCCTGTTTATGTGTCCCTCTTAACCCCCCCCCCCCCCCCCGCCCCCTTCCAGAAAACCAAATAAAACAAAATATCACGACGTGTTATCATCACAAAACGAGATAACAGTGTAACTTGAATTTGCAATGCTGGCATATGTCATCAACGTTTGAGGTCTTGGGCAATGACGATGAGCCAGTCATCCAACCCAGACGTAATGACACACAAAGGAATCATTCCAACGTGTTCTATGTAATTAGCATGACTATGAAGTTCCCTTGCTATGTGGGATACTGCAAAGAAATGAATACATCAATCGGATTAACGTCTAACATGAATTAAACTTTCATATCCATCCAAAAGTAGTCGGGCCAAATGGTCCTGTATCTTTCTGAATAAAACATCTATCATCAAAGTAGCACATATTAAATAGGCTTTGTTCATACAAATGACAAGCATTTTCACACAGCGTAGATGGAATGGGTGTGGCCTCCATAAATAAAACAGCGATCGAAACAATTAACATAAAAATGATATGTGAAATGGAAGTTCCTCAGCATGTTTCAAACATCCACTCATGGAAATTACGGAAAAGGAAGCGGAACCGTGCCTCCTGTTACGCAGCTATCCATGCAACACCCTGCAACTGAGAGTTAGACGACCTGGCGTTTTAGCAAGGCAACCTGGTCCAAGAGTTCTAAAGAGAGTTCAACGCAGTGGAGAACACCAAGATTTAATTAAATAAAGGGCCACACAGAAGAAAACAATGTTGTTTAGAGCTCAGCGATCGCAAAGGGCCAAATTACCTGTCACCTCGTCGGACACAACATGAGACGCCCATATGAAAAATCAACAAATACGCGCAGCCCAGAAAAAGGGAAAATATTGTCAAGCAGAAAGGATATCTAGTTTATGACGTGGACGAGGCTGGCCCCCTAAGAGCGGTAAGTTTAGGGCCAAGAGACTACTCCGTGAGGAGGTAGGGGGCGATGGGGTTCTTCTCTCAAGATCTCTGTCAAGCTCTCCCTACAAGTTGTATTTTCTTCACGGACACGCTGCATGTGTGTGTGAGGTGTGTGTGTGTGTGTTGTGTGTGTGCGTGTGTCTGTTGTGTGTGTGTGTGTGTGTGTGTGTGTGTGTGTTTTGCTCATCCTCTTTCGTCACTCTCTCTCTCTCTCTCTCTCTCTCTCTTCTCTCTTCTCTCTCTCTCTCATCTCCTCTCAAGAACTAAAAACAAAGACAAGGAATGCACTTGCAGCGCGCGATATTCTCGGGGTCGTTTCAAAACAAGCAATCAGCAGATAATATGGATATTCTATGAAATTGTACAACTTAGTTACTCTAATGTAATAACATGACATCACATCAACACATCATTCAATTGAACACTTGAAAAAAAATCGCATCGCAGGTGTCACGACCGACCCCTGGAGTCTGCCCTGACAGGAACGTCTAGATGGAGTGGAAGGATGACTGACCTCACAACGCCCCGGGCCCCCCCAAAGAGACCACAAAAAAAGATTACAATATAATAACCATTTATTCACACACTAACACCACATACACAAAAAACATTCAACACACACAACTGCACAATCACAATTAACATTTCAACATCACACAACATTCACATAACACAAATACCGTATTCCAACACTCGTTCCATTTGTGCTTCATGTGGTTCCCCTCTCACCCCCTGTCCTCTCTCAAAGTCCTCTGAGAGTACCGTGTCGAATCAGTGTCCCAACGCGGGGCTGTTCTTGAACAGAGTGTCTTTCCAATGTTACTACCAACTTGACACACTCACACACCAAAATGCACGACAAAGAGCTAACCACAACTGGTCGCATGAGCTGTAGGAAAGTCCGAGGACAGTAGGAGAACGCTTCCGTGAGACGAGGCGTTGGGTCGCTGAAGGTCCGACAGGTTAGGACAACCAGCAAGGTCCACGTGCTCCTCACCTGTGGCGGCCCCAACAGCGCAAGCTTTCGTGTGAAGCCCCGGAGGAGAAGAAAACGGAAGGAAACTGGAAGGAACAGAAGGTTAACATAGAACCCCGCATCAGTACGGTCCTGAAAATTTACTGCTTAATCCTAACAGCCACCCGCATGTGGGCGAGGGAGGTGTCTGCTGAATACATTATAACACCAAGCTCAACACTAGACCGAACATAACACAGTAAACAAACCAAATGAGGAATGTTCGCTAAAGGTCTCTTCACACAGAGCAGGTAAGAGATTTACATTAACAGGCTAAATATACGAATATCAATTTATATCTCATCCTTGCCCTCACTAAACACGTTCAACGTTTTTCTTTCTTTTAGAACTGAAACTATACAGCAACCATTGCTTTATAACAGCCACCCACAATTGCAAATAATCATAATCAATGGTCAACGATTATCCCAACATTTATAGTAACATTCAAAACTACAATTCTCCTACCACGCATCCAAATTCACTAATTCACGCGTACGCACCTCGCAAAACACAAAACACCGTTCCCCATGCAAACACAAACAGACGGTGGCCGGAAGAATAAGAGGACCGGTGATTGTGGACAGGGCGGACAAGCGAGACCAAGCAAGTTCACAACCCCTAAAAATCACCAGGTCTCCACCCCATCCCCACCGACTACCGGGGCATCACCAGATCATTGAAAGGAGAAAGAATTTTGATATAATTTTAGAATGGCCAGGTAAGATTGAATTAACCATAGAAAAGTTGGTCCAAACAATATTTCTTTTATAATTTGAAACAAAAGGAAATAGCGCAAAAGAGAAGAATTACCGCTAACAACAACAAAAAAAACAAACGCACTACGAACTGAAGCATAGCCATCTAACACCGTGGGTGACCCAAAAGTGCGGGTCAAGAGACTCTCTGCCCATCAGTCCATCGAGAGGAACCAGACAGAGCAGATGCGAAAAGATGACGTACGTCCCTCCCCAACAGTCCGAACTGCAGGATGAAGGTACCGACCGTAAACTTCGGCGAATGTGGTAAGACCAAAACCGGAGCAGGGCGCTTCCAGGGACATTCCGCTCGAGGGAAGGAGCAACCTCCCAACCGTGGCAGCCAACATGCACCCAACTCACAGAGAGAATAACCTCAAGCAAAGAGAATGCTGCACGTGCTGGCAGATAAAAAGAACAGGTGATAGGCCAATAGAGACAGCCAATCAAGAGAAAGGTACCACCACCCGTGAACCTGCAGGATTAATAGCACGGACAGTGAAATTAGAGAGAGAGAGATAGAAATAACCCTAACCTGAGCTAACAACATAAGGGAGCAAACACACCACAAGCCACATTAAGGGACTGATGCACGACAACAACACGACAATAATAAATGAACAATTCCCACACCCTAGATGGGCCAATTCGTCCATAGGAACTGCGTGACAAACCCCCCTTCTAAAAGCATCTGTATTCACTCGGAGATACAGATTCGTTTTAAACTGACGCATAGTGCAAAATCACACAATGGAACCGTACCCAACACGCTGATCGACAGATTACGATAAATCCAATCAAACATTCCAAGATAGAGGTAATACAGGGAAATAACATAGTACACATTTATTCTTTATCAATCAAACCAAGCCTTCCACAATGAAATTAGCAATCCGAGCAGTGGTATTCACAAACATTTAAAAAAAACTCACACTGATACAGAGACCAAAAGGGGACATAACCCTGGTTTCCCCCAATGCAGCGTTGCTGACTACGGAGGCTCGACTGAGATAGTCTGCATCCGTATTCAGGAAACCCTTGATATGGCGAAAAAGTTGAAAGCATGACTCTGCAGTTCCACTGCCTAAACCCTAACCTCCATGAGTCACGACTGACTGGCCCGATCCGGCCAGGTACTGAGAGGATGAATGATCGCTCTCCATACAAACTTCCGGCCGAACTTCTTCTTGCACGCCATGCGCGTCCAATCTGCCCAGAGAGCTTCAGCAACAGTAGGGGCATCAATAGTCCTAAGCGGACAGCCTCTGGTATCGAGCGCGTGGTCGCGATCCACTACCAAATGTTAGTGAGTGACCGTGATCGGATGGTGGATTAATGGTCCCACCAGGTTCGACACAACCTGCTGAATGGCTCCCCAACCAGTGGCACTGATCTAGGGGAACACCTTCACGCCCCCTTAGGCGTTGTCCGTTTGCAGACATATCGCAACTGTGCGGCAGTACAGCCTAACCTGAGAGATTTCATCCCATGCAGAAAAAGTCCTGTCTTACCCCTCGAGAGTCCGCTTTGAGCCCCTATGGCCAGCCATAGGTGAATCATGGGCCTGCCGGAGAACAGATTCCTCTCAAGCCTTGGGGGACGAACTAGCTGCTTGGCACCCTATCTGCCTGATGAAGACCCTAAAGAGAATTCACAGAGTGGAGCTTAAAGACACACCTTGGCGTTCAGCCGACTGAGCGTGACGATCCACCAGTTGTCGTAGTCGTGGACATCAAGTCCCTGCCCTGAAGACGGACCATGGTAGCAGAATCAGCCTTGCAAGAAACACTCGTCAGAGATCGGCTGAAGAACCGAGGACGCAATCCGCTCCGCTCTTGGCTTTGCGCACGACGTATACTCCCACACACGCCTCACGGGCAGATCCGTAGACACAGACTGACTGCGTCCGCTGCAAAGGTGATGGTATTCCCGATAGAAGGGAATACAGAGGATCGCCACCGTGATGGCCCATACTCGCCACAGAAGTAGGGGGGAGATAGGAATGAGGTACAGAAGGACGGGGGAGGTAAAACCAGCCTCCAACCGCACACATCGTAACTGGCGCGCCTCGCCTGAGCTCAGGGGAAACAAACCCTTATTCCACAAGAGCGTTTGAGCTCCCGAATTCCCTGAATGGAGTCGACCAAGACGAACCGAACAACAGAAAGAAACACTGGAACAACCTGTACCACAGACTGGATGACCCCACGTTAGCGAGGCGCACGAGAGACCTGAAAGGACAAGCCCATGACTAACCGACGGCATTAGACAAGTCTTTCCAAATGTGGCCGGGACGACCCACAAAGAAAACACATCGGGGGTACTGAGGTCCCCGATGAACTGCTGCTGCCTTGTTTCGACCCGCTAGCAGTCATCCGGCGCCTTATTGCCCACAAAATCCTGTGAGGGTCTTCCTGTCCGTATTCATGGCTATTGGTTCGCGTCATGAAGCTCTACGGCTTCAGCAAACACCTCAGCGGTATGAATCGGCAGCCGCGAAATCCTGTGGTGCTGTCTCGCTATAACGGATCCTCAACTCTGGGGACATGGTGTTAGGTAAGCTGTTCGATGAGAATCAGATCCTCAAGCTCCAGCTTAGCCAACTGACGCAGTACCAACTAGCGATTTGCGGCATAGCTTATCACCAAACTGCAGCGAAAGGTCTCGTCGTTATTCTTTTTCATGACCTGAAACTTCCTCCTGTACGTCTCTGGGGTAAGGGGAAACGTTTACGCCTGAGCCAATTTTACATGTCTGCATAAGACGCGCCTTTCATTTAGAGTGGAGCACACACTCCTTGCTGCACCTGATAATCCAGAAAAAAGGTGCATGTCTTTGTTTTCCTCAGACGATTGTACGACCTCTACGCTGTCGAAATGCTCCAACACATATCAATGTCCTCACTAGTCTGACTCTGGAAGCTTTAATTTGGCCTCTAACTCTATCACTTGCCTTTGATTAACCCCCTGATTTACAGATGCAGGAGTCCGCGAAAGAATTTGTTCCATCTCTTCCTACGTTGTGCTTCCTGTCTGGCAGTCGTCCTCTCTGCGCAGATCTTGCCTGTCTGGCATCGTCCTCTCCGCCGCAGAGCCTCCATCCCTATCTACTCTTCCGGACGGAGGGCTTCCTGTTCTGACAGCCTCTTGCCCTACGCAGAGAAACCTCTCCTAGGAGAGTTTCTGTCTATCCTAAACTCTTCCCGAGGAGAGCCTCGTCCTCACGTTCCTGTCGCTCCCAAAAACATAGGACAGAGCATATCCCTGAGCAGGATTCACCACTCTCGACACGGGAGGAAGACCGTTTGGCCCGTCCTCTTGGTCTCGACTTTCCCAATAGGAAGTCTCCCGTGCATGCTCTTATCGAGGGGAAGCACGGAGAAGAGAGGGTTTCGGTTTCTGCACTCAACAGAAAGCCCACAGGTTGCTTCGCTATACTCTGACGCTTCCGAGGGAAGTGCCAGGCGGGGTCTCAGCAGGAAGTCCCTAGCGAAGATGTAGTGAAAGTACTTCGCTGACTATCGCTACAGCACTGGATTAATAGAAGTCACTGTAGTCGAATACTGGTACAAATAGTAGGGACGTCATTTTGAAAACTTTCTACTTCGACGCACGCGTCGCCATAACCACCAGCACCGGACGTCGCCATGACAACTATATCCACGTTCTCAAATACAGGGGAAAGACAATTCCCATCTTGAAAGAAACAAATACTCTCGGATATGTCACTCACTTGTGACTGACTGTGAGGAACAGCTAAAAAAAAAAAAATGACAACGTTACAATGTCCAGGCTGCTCCCACTCTGGCAACACCGCGCTCCATAACACGAGCAACAGTGCGGTGGGGCTCACCAACAAAAAAAAAAAAAAAAAAATGTCCAGGCTGCTCCCACACGGCAACCCCGCTCTCCCACAACACAACAACAGTGCTGTGGGCCTCACCAACAAAAAAAAAGACAGACGGAATCCGGAGAAAAAAAATGTGACGCTAACGCACCGATACACCCGAAACTCTGTACTACAACCACCCGGTTAAGAAAAACTGGTTAACACAAAACAGATGGCAGACTGAGTGGCAACAGAGAGAAAGTTTCTTACGCCGTATCTGCGTGAGGCACCGGCGAAAGAGGAGTCTGACGCGGTCGATTCCCCATCGTCTCAACTCGACCCCCCAGTCCACCAGAATGTACCTTCAGCACCAAAAGACCCCCTACACGCTAGAGCACCCAACCAACCACTCACAAACAAAACAAAACACGACAAACTACTAAACGTATACAAAACAACAGAACTGGACAGAGTACTCCGCGAAACGAGAGAGACAGTCCAGAACCCGTTCACATCCCGGACGAATGCCCACAAATGTCTCACCGACCCTGGCGGTCTGCCCTGACAGGATGTCTAGATAGTGAAAGGAGTGACTGAACTCACGACGCCCCGCAAGAGACCACACAAAAAGATTACAATACAATTACAACTCGAATTATTCACTCCAACACACACATATCACAATAAGCATTCAACACACACAACATCAAAATCCACATATTAAGCATTTCAACACACTCACAACATTCACAAAAGTCACATAAACAACTATCACACACACAACAGTAACCAAATCATAAATACGGCGTTTCCAACACACGTTCCTTTTTGTGCTTCATTGGTCCCCCTCACCCCTGTCTCTCCAAAGTCCCTCTGAGAGTACCGTGTCGAATCAGGTGCCCCAAACCGGGTCTTTCTTGAACAGATCTTTCACATGCCGACACCCTGACACACACACACACCCAAAATGCACGAACACAGAGCTAACCAGACTGTCACATGAGCTGTAGGAAGTCCGAGGACAGTGGAGAACGCTCCGTGAGACGAGGCGGTTGTCGCTGAAGGTCCCGACAGTGGTTAGGACCATCCAGCAAGGTCCACGTACCGCACACACACCCTGCCCTCACGCTGCGCATCCCCAACAGCGCAAGCTTCGGGTGGAAGCTCGAACCCGGGAGGAGAGAAAACGAAGGAACTGGAAAGAAAGAAGGGTACAAGAAACCCCGCAACAGTACGTTTCTGAAAATTTGCTGCTTTAATCCCTAACAGCCACTCGCATGGTGGGCGATGGAGGTGTTTGGCTAGAATACATTAATAACACCATGCTCAACACAGACTGAGCATAACACAGTAACCACAACAAATTGAGGATAGTGTTCGCTAAAGGTCTCCTCACACAACAGGTAAGAATTACATTAACAAGCTAAATAACGAAATAGCCATATTTATATCTTCATCCTTCCCTCACTCACGTTCAACGTTTTCCCTTTCTTAGGAACGAACTAATACAGCAACCATGCATTATAACTGCCACCTACAATTGCTAAAAAACATAGATTCAATAGGCACGATTACCCCACATTTTATAGATAACATTTCAAAACTAACAATTCTCCCAACCACGCATCCAATGACTAATCACGCGTACGCACGCTCGCAAACCCAAAACACAGAGGTTATTCCCCATGCAAGCACAAACAGACGGTGGCCGAATAATAAGAGACCGGTGATTGTGACAGGGGCAGACAAGCGAACCAAGCAAGTTCCTAACCCAAAAATCACCAGTTCGTCTCCCCCATCCCCACACGACTACTACCGCATCACCAATGCATTGAAAGAGAAAGACTTTTTGGATAAATTTTAGCATGGCCAGGTTAAAGAATTGAATTAACCAGAGAAAAGTGGTCTCAAACAATATTTCTTTAATAATTTTGAAACAAAAGGAAACTGCGCAAAAGTGAGAAGAATTAAGCCGGCTAACACAATAAAAAACAACCACGAACAGATGCATACAGCTACCCCGTGGGTGAGCCAAAAAAGTGGCGTCAAGCACTCTCTGCCTCTGTCTCAGTCGAGAGGACCAGCGAGCAGATGCGGAAAAGAGGACGTGACGTCCCCCCCTACAGGCCCGACTGCAGGATGAAGGTCCCGACCGTACCTTCTGCGAGGTGGTATGAGAACCAAAACCGAAGCGGCGCTCCCAGGGACATCTTCCCGCTCGAGTGAAGAGCATACCTAACTAACTGATGGCAGCCCAACATGCACCCTACGTCAACAGAGTGAGAATACTCAAGCTAAGAGGAATCTGCAATGCGGCAGGTAAAAAGACAGGTGAAGCCGATAGAGACAGCCAGTTTCAAGAGAACGGTACCAGCCTCCTCGTGAACCTAGCAGGATGAAATGCACGGACAGTGAAATAGAGAGAGAGAGATAGAAAGTAAACCTAAATCCTGAGCTGAACAACCTTAAGGTTCAAACACACCACAAGCACATTAAAGGACAGATACAGTGAACAACAACAACGACAATAAATAAAGAACAATTCCACCAGCCTAGATTGGCAATCGTCATAGGACTTCGTGACAAACCCCCCTTCTAAAAGCCTCTGTTTTCTCTGAGAAACAGTGCTCCTTTGAACCTTTCGCATGTGGCAAATTTCACAACAAGGGACCGAACCCAACACTTCTACGACAGAGTACGATAACTCCAATACAAACATTCCATGATAGAGTTAAACAGGGAAATACAAGTACTACATTTATCTATCATCAAACAACCTTCAAACAAGCCTTCAAACAATGAAAAGGTAGCAATCCGAGGCCAGTGGTGATTCACTACGGTTACCTGTCACACCTGATCAGAGACAAAGGGACATAACCCTGGTTTCCCACTTCCTCCCAATGGCGTGCTGACTATACGGTGCTCGACTGAATAGTCAGCATCCGTATTGCTGGAACCCTTGATATGGGCGGAAAAGTGAAAGCATGACTCTGCAGTTCCACTGGCCTAACCCATGAGTCGACGACTGACTGGCCGGATCCGATCCGGTCCAGGTACTGGAGAGGATGATGATCGCTCTCCTGTACAAACTTCCGGCCGTACTTTTCTTGGCATGCCATGCCGTCCAAATCTGCCAGAAAGCTTCTTGAGCAACAGTAGGGCATCAATGGTCCTAACGGGGACAGCCTCTGGTAATCAAGTCGCGTAGTCTACACTACCAAGATGTAGTGGTGACCGCGATAGATGGTGATTAATGGTCCCACCAGGTTGAACCAACTGCTGGAATGGCTCCCCAACCAGAGGACTGATCCTTAGGGGAACACGCTAACCGCCCCTTAGGCGTTGTCCGTTTGGCAGACATCGCAATGCGCAGTAGTTACTGCCTAACCTAGAGTTTCATCCCTGGCCAAAAAAGTCCCTGTCTTACTGCTCGAGGAGTTCGCTTGAGCATATGGCCTGCATAGGTGAATCATGGGCCTGCCGGAGAACAGATATCTCTCAAGCTTTGGGGGACGATACTGCTTGGCCACCCATCTGCCTGAAGTGAAGACCCAAAAGAGGATTCACTTGTGGAGCTTAAAGCTCACCTTGGCGTGTCGGGCCGACTGTGGAGGCGGGACGATCCACCGTTGTCGTAGCTTGGACATCCAAGTCCCTGGCCTGAAGACGACCATGGTAGCAGGATCAGCACCTTGCAAGAAACCTCGTCAGAGATCGGCGAAAGAATGGGACGGCATTCCTGCTCCTGCTTCTTGGCTTTGGCGCACGTGGTAACACCCAACACACGCCTGCACGCAATCCGTAGACACAGACTGACTGCGTCCGACTGCAACGGTGATGGTATCCCCTATGAGAAGAGGAATACAGAGTCGCTCCACGCGATTGCCATACTTGGCCACAGAAGTAGGGGGTTGAGATAGGAATGAGTACAGAAGGACGGGTGGAGGTAAAACCAGCCTCCCACCCGCACACCATCGTAACTGCGCCCCGCTGAGCCTCAGGGAAACCAAATCCTTAACCACAAAGAGCGTTGATGCTCCCGAATCCAGATGAGTCGACCAAGGACGAACCCACAACAGCAAGAAACACTGGACACTCTGTACCACCAGAAGCAGGCTGGACCCCACGTTAGCCCGAGCACGAGGTACGCCGGAAAGGACTAGCCCATGACTACCGACGCTTTAGGGCAATCTTTCCTAATATGCCGGACACCACAAAGAAAACACAAGTCGGGTTACTGAAGTCCCCGATAACTGCCTACCTGTTCGCCCGTTAGCAGCCGTGCCCTTATTGCCACTAAATCCTGTGAGGAGTCTTCCTGTCCCGTATCCTGGGCGATGCCCATAAATCTCTACGGCTTCACAAACACCTCAGCGGTTATGAATCGCAGCCGTGAAATCCTGCGGTGCTAGTCTCGCCTAATACGATCCTCAACTCTGGGACACGGGTGTTGGTAAGCTTTCATGATAATCAGATCCTCAAGCACCAGCTTAGCCAACTGACTGCCCAGTACCCTAGCGTTTTGCGCAGCCTATCTCCGCAATCGCACGAAGTCTCGTCGTTATTCTTTTTTCATGGACCTGAACGTCCCTCTGTACGTCTCTGGGGTAAGGTGAAACGTTTACGCCGACCAATTGCAGTCTGCATAAAACGTGCCTTCATTTAGAGTGAGCACACACTCCCTTGCAGCACCTGATAATCCAGAAAAATAAGGTCATGGCCTTTTGTTCCTCATACGATTGGTACGAATTGCTACCTTGTCGAAATGCTCCATACAATATTCAAGTCCTCACGAGTCTGAACACCTGTAAGCTTTAATGTTTGGCCTCTAACTCTATCACTTGCCTTTGATTAACCCCCTGATTTACAGATGCCAGAATCCGCGAAAAAGTTGTGCCCATCTCTTCCCTCGGACTTGTGCTTCCCGTCTGGCAGTCTCCTCTCTGGCCAGAGCTCCATCCTATCTAGCTCTTCCCGACAGAGGACTTCCTTCTGACAGTCTCTTCCCTACTCAGAGCTACCTCTTCCTGACGGAGAGGTTTTCCCTGTCTATCTAACTTCTTCCCGACGGAGAGCCTCTCCTCTCGTCGCTGTCGCTCCAAAAATATCAGACAGAGGCCCGATATCCTAGCGGATTCCCCACTCCCGACACGGGAGGATGACCCGTTAGGCCCGTCCCTGTCTCGACTTTCCCATGAGGAAAGTCTCCGGCAGCTCCTACAAGGAACATGAGAAGAGTGTTTTTCGGTGTTCTTCTGCTACTAAACAAGCCCACAGTTGCTTCACTGTCCTCTGACCTTTCTTCGACTGAAGTGCCAGTGTTTCGGGGTCTCAGCAGGAAGATCCCCAAGCGAAGATGCAGTGAAAGTACTCCCTGGACTATCGGCCTACAGCAACTGGAATAAGTAGAAGTCACTGTATCGAAGTAACTACTGTTACTAATAGTAGGGACTCCATTTTGAAAAACCCTTTCTTCTTCCGACGCTCACCGTCCCATACCACCATCACCGGACGTCGCCCATGACACTATATCCTACGGTGTCTCAAATACAGGGGAAAGACATTCCACTGAAAGAAACCAAAACCGCTCGGATATTCACGTCTCTTGGTGACTGACTGTGAGAAACAGCAAAACAAAAAAAATGTCAACGAACAAATGTCCAGGCTCTCCACTCTGGCAACATACGCGCTCCATAACACAGCAACATATAGCTGGGGCCTACCGCACAAAAAAAAAAAAAAAAAAATGTCTCAGCTGCTCCACTCTGCAACACCACGCTCCACAACACGAGCAACAGTGCTGTGGTGCTCACCGACAAAAAAAAAAAAAAGACAGACGATCCGGAGAAAAAAAATGTGACGCTTAAAAAACGCCCGATACACCCACCTTACTCAACCACCCTGTTAAGAAAAACTGTTTAACCACAAAACAGAATGGCAGACTGAGTGTCAACAAGAGGAAGGCTTACGGCCGTATCTGCGTGAGGCACCCGGCGGAAAGAGGAGTCCTGGACGCGGTCGATTCCCCTTCGTCTCAACCGACCGTCCGCAGTCACACCAGTATTTTCCTTCAGGCCACCAAAGACCCCCTACACGCTAAGAGTCACCCACCAACCACCCACAAACAAAACACACAAACTAACTAAACTTATTACAAAACAGACAGAACTGGACAGGAACTCCCCGAAACGAGAGAGACAGTCAGACCCTTCCACATCCCGACGAGCCCCCACAAATGTCACGACCGACACCTCTGGAGGTCTGCCCTGACAGGATCGGTCTAGATGGAGTGAAGGGAAGACGAACTCACATTCCCCGCAAGAGACCACACAAAAAGATTACAATACCATACACCATTTATTCACACCAACACACACATAGTCACGAACTAAGCATTCCACACACACCACAAGCAATCACAATTAAGCATTTCCAACACACACAACATACCTAGACACAAACACATTTCACCACACCAACATAGACCATAATCATAAATACCGTTTCCAACACACGTTCCATTGTTGTGCCTTCATGTGGTTCCCCCTCACCCCTTCTCTCCAAGTCCTCTGAGAGTACCGTGTCAAATAGGTTCCCAAACCGGGCTGTTCTTGAACAGAGTCCTTCAATGTTACACCCTTGACACAACACACACACCCCAAAATTGCACGACACAGAGCAAACCACACTAATCACATAGCTGTAGGAAGACCCGAGACAGTGAGAAACCCTCCCGTGAGACGAGCTTGTCGCTGAAGTTCCCGGACTGTGGTAGACCATCCAGCAAAGGTCCACGTGCCCCACGATGCGCAGCCCACCCAACCGCGCAAGCATCGGTGAAGCCCCCGGAGAAGAAAACGGAAGGAACTGAAAAGGAAAGAAGGGTACTAGAACCCCGCATCAGTACGGACCTGAATTTGCTGCTTAAATCCTAACACCACTCGCAAGTGGGCGAGGGGAGGTGTTTTGCTGAATACATTAGTAACACCACTGAACAAAGACCTGAGCATAACCAGTAACCAACCCCAATGAGGAATTTTCGCTAAAGTCTCCTCACACGAAGCAGGTAAGAGATTACATTAACAGGCTAAATAAACGAATAGCAATTTATATCTTCATCCTTCCCTCACTCACTTCAATCAAACGTGTTTTCCTTTCTTAGAACTGAACTATATACAGCAAACCGAAGCTTTATAACGCCACCACAATTGCAAATAATCATAATTCAATGCACGATATCCCCCACAATTATATAGTAAACATTTCAAAACTACCAATACTCCAACCACGCATCCAAAATGACTAACTCACGCGTACGCACGCTCGCTAAAACACAAATCAACTCGTTCCCCTTGCAAACACAAACAGAGACGGTGGCGACGAATAAGAACCGTGATTGTGACAGGGGCGACAAGCGAGACCAAGCAAGTTTCCAACCCTAAATCACCAGTTATCCACCCCATCCCCACCCGACTTTACCGCATCACCAGATGCAATTGAAAGGTAGAAAGAATTTTGGAAATAATTTAGAATGCCAGGTTAAAGTTTGAATTAAACCAGAAAAGGGTCTCAAAACAATATTTCTTTTAAAATTTGAAACAAAAGGAAATTGCGCAATAAGAAGAAGAATTAGCCGCTAACACAAAAAAACAAACAAACCACGAAACGATGCTACCGCTTTCCGAGGGGTGACCCAAAGTGGCGGGTCAAGCGACTCTCTGCCCTCTGTCCATCCGAGAGGACCCCAGAGCAGAAGCGAACAAGATGACGTGCGTCCCTCCCCTACAGCCCGACTGCAGGGAAGAAGGAGCACCGACCGTACCTTCGCCGATGAGGTAGAGAACAAAACCGAGCGGCGATCCAGGGACATCTTCCCGCTCGAGTGAAGAGCAAAACTAACTAACCGATGGCAGCCAACATGCCACCCTACGTCACCGAGTGAAAATACCTCATGCTAAGAGGAAAGCTGCACGTGCGGCAGGTAAAAAGACAGGTGAGAGGCCGATAGAGACAGCCAGTTCAAGAGAAAGGTACCAGCCACACCCGTGAACCTGCAGGATGAATTGCACGGACAGTGAAATTAGAGAGAGAGAGAGATAGAAAGTAAACCTAACCTGAGCTGAACAACATTAAGGTGCAAACACACCACAAGCCACATTAAGGGACTGATACACGACAACAACAACGACAATAAATAAATGAACATTCCACCACCCTAGATGGGCCAATCGTCATAGGACTCGTGACACCAGGAAATAGGGAAAATGTTGGTAGCAGAAGGGTATCTGGGTTTTATGACGTGGATGCTGCCTGGCCTCCTAAGAGCGTAAGTTCAGGGCCAAAATACTTCTCTGAGGGGGAGGGGGTGGGGGCGAGGGGGGTTCTTCTCTAAAGATCTGCTGTCAAGCTCTCTCTACAGGTTTGTTTCCCTTTGCGGACACACTGCATGTGTGTGTGTGTGTGTGTGTGTGTGTGTGTGTGTGTGTGTGTGTGTGTGTGTGTGTGTGTGTTTGTGTGTGTGTGGTGTGTGTGTGCGCGGGCGCCATGTAGTGGAAAAGTAGAGCATGATCTCTAACGTCCGTCACTTTCTCGCGTATGTTTATATGGCTTTTACAAGTACGGGAATACACACGCACGCACACATACACTTACGCACACACACACACACACACACACACACACACACACACACACACACACACACACACACACACACACACACACACACACACACACACACACAGAGAGGGAGAGAGAGAGAGAGAGAGAGAGAGAGAGAGAGAGAGAGAGAGAGAGAGAGAGAGCATCAAATGAATACACTAAAATGGAAATATGACGTCAGTGAATTTTAAGCGATTTGGACCTTTTGAACTTGTTTGTATATTCTGTGACTGTTGACAGGCGTCAAAGACAGTGACTCTGCAACATCTGATCTTTCCTTGCTTTGAAATTGGAGACAAGATAGTCGCTTCTTTGACCAAAATCTTTGAATGTTTAAGAATTGCGGCTAGTTAGATACAATAATTCATCAAATAAAAGGAGTTGCGGCGAGGAGGGCAGGCTTAAAAACGTTTGGGGAAATGAATGTAAATTGGATATTTGAGCTTGATGACTGACAGCTGTCAGAATCATCGATATGCTATAAATGCTGTAAGACAATAATTTCGGCTGTACCATTTTGTTTCCACGATGGCTACTGCGTATGAATACAGTGGAATGCAACCCGGCGAGTACTTCGCGTTTGTGAACTTTTCTGAAAAGGTCAACATTTCCTGAAGAGACAACTGAAACTGTCTGTTCTGCAATTTGGCTTGTATTAGCGTTTAGACTCTATCATGTTTGTGTTTCTGTTCTGACAATTAGGGATAATCCTTTACTCTTTAAGTTTAGTTTATAATATGTTGAGACCTTAGGTGCCTTTAAATGGATTATCGAACAAGCTCACACATCTTATATGGCCAACAGACAAACAATGTTGGTTTGCGTGTTTGTTAATATAGGCCCGTGGCCCAATATTTACCACTCCCTGGCCCATTTAATCCTAAATAATGTCTAAAGTGGCTTCCTTTTCTTTAAGAGTTTTATGATTTCTGATATAGAATTTTTGAAAATAAAGATAGCCATTTGATGGCTGCACTATATGAAGCTCTTATGGTAAACTTTACAAATAATTTACCTTGAGTGAAGTAAAATTAGTGAAGGAGGTAGGCTGCATTTCTCAGGGTTCTAATTTACCCAGACTTCCCCTACTTTCGTTGTGCTGAATGTCCTAGGCCTACGATATTGATAAAGACATCACATTTCACAGCGTGCGCGCGCACACACACACACACACACACACACACACACACACACACACACACACACACACACACACACACACACACACACACACACACACACACCACACACACACACACACACACACACACACGAATGGAAATTTGGCTTTCGTCAAAAACATTTATGATAAAAAAATCACTTGCGACAATTTTTTTATTCAATGGCAGGCTGCATTATTTTCTGTGATATTTTGACGCTCAACCGGGGCGACGTTTTTTCACTTTGCAGAAAAAATCGTCGCTGTGAAATACTAACGCCGCGACCATATTATTTCACAGGAAATGTTAACTCTAGCAGTAAGATTTCACGTGAAATGTGTCGCTAGCGACAGCATTCACTGACTACAATAGTTCACAGTGTCCTGTCGCCAAAAACTGTCGCAAAATTTCGAGCGACAGTATTTTATAGACAGCTACAATATTCTATAGGACATTGTTCGTGAAAAGTTGTCGCGCGACAATTTTTTTCCGCATAATATTGTCGCTGCAACAATATTTCACGTGAACTGCTATCGCTGCGATACAATTCCATGGCACAGTATTATATACGACACCCGGCGGGTGACTCGAGACAGGGGGTAACAGACATACACTGTAGTTTAACAATACCTGTTTTTAAGCAACGTATGCTATCTCTATACGCATCGTAGACTTTGACTGCTTTTATTACTACTACTGCTACTGCTGCTACTACTAATATTACTACTACGACTACAACAACGACTACTGCTGATAGCTTCTTCTTCCTTCTTCCTCCTCCTCCTCCTCCTCCTCCTCCTGATCCTCCTCTTCTCGTTCATCTTCTTCGGAAGAGCGCCAAGAAGTCAAGGAGTAACCAAATGTGATAAGGACATAGACAACACATGGTCATCCACATTTGTGAGTGTTTGATTCTTCACACGGATCAAATCATAGAGCGCCTCTGATGTGTTTTAACGTCAACAGCCCCCTTGATGCGGAACATTTGTTTTCAAACTGGCCCGCAAGAACTTGAGGTATATTCAGGTTAGTGGTGCACTTCCTGATCGCAAGCCTTCAAGATACTGAACCAGACTCACCCTCTTCATGGTCCCAATCTCATGAGTAAATTCTTTCGTGGCAACAACAACAACAGCAACAACAACAACAACAACAACAACAACAACAAAAACCCACAAAAAAACAACAACAAAAAAAACATTGACAACTAAACTCCCCAACCCCCTTCCATTCTACCTCTTCCCCTCCCCCAGCCAGCCACCCCTCCCCTTCTCCTTCCACGTGGCTGGTCAGCTGACAACAAGTTGAGGTCATAGAGCTAAGCGGAATGAAGGCACTCCATCATTCATACCGACACGGAAAATCACATGTCTAACGATTTCAGAATAACTGATATTTCCATGGCACATGCATCATTTGTTTAACCCTTACATGCAACACTGCTTCTCAGTGAGTGGTTTTGTTTTTGTTTTCTTCAGCTCCTAGTATGGTATCAGTCGTAATCGTTACTCCATCACTTCATTCAAATCAATTTAAACATTCCA
>CM031623.1:6860777-6870972 GCA_018398815.1 Conus ventricosus | reverse complement strand
ACTATTGATCATGCACATCGGAGGGTAGATTTGCCATTCTCTCACTGACTGCGTGAGAGAGGCTGTGGTTGACCGTGCTCTACCAATAAGCTTACTGTGTTTGGCTGTTATTTTAACAATGGCTAACAGGTTTACCGAAGAACAGGCTCGCGCTATTCAAGATAACAAGTTTACTTTAACTGCTGTTAGAGTATTTTTCAAAAGGAACTAGGCGAAGCCTGTTCTCTACCAGTGAAACGAAAGAAGCATTGCTTTTCTAGAGGCGGAGAAAGGGAAAAAAGCGGCCGACTGCTTTGGAAATGCACGACTATCTTAAAGGGTTGTTGGTTAAGGAAGATGCAAAAATTGAAAATGACATTAGCGAACAAGATTGGCCAATTATCATAAGTGTTTAACTGTTGATGAGATGCTTCCCTTTCTAAAAAGCGGTGCTATGTTGATAAAACAAAATAAAGCAAAACAATCCATCACGCGCTAATTGTTGGGCGCTGGCTTGAGACAGCTAAAGCCATGTTTGAAAGAACAAAATCGCTTCAAACATGGCGTTCATTTCTTAAGGCGCAGGTGGGCATGTCTGATTCATAGCCAGAAAACGTATTCAGCTTTCAATATGTTTTTACAACTATCCAAATTCCACAAGTTAGGGATCAGCATTGCTGAACTGTATATCAAACTAGATCTAGTTGCAAAGCGAGACGACTGCAGCGGAAATCTAACAAATCTTAAAATTTAAATTGTTAGCGAACCGCCAGAGAACGTGGACAAACGGGGTCAAAAGACAAAACACAACGCGTTTCGACCTCTTAGGTCTTCGTCAGGTGAAGTATAAACGAATAAAACAACGAGAATTCACTTAGCTTTGATCGCATCAGATCGCTCAGGGTTCAGCGCAAGAAGAAGGCATGAATGAGAACGAGGCTGTTGGAAGGGAAATAGTGAGTGAGTCAAAGTCGTAATGATGATAATAATATTACTGATAGGAATACTAATAATGGTCCAAAATATGGTGGGGGGTGGGGGTGGGGGGGGGGGGGGGGGGGGGAAGACAGGATCAATCTTGGTGTCAATAAGTATGGGTATGGGAGAATGGAGAGTGGGTTAGAGGATTCTTAAGCAGCAGGGTTGCCGTGGCAACAGTCCCAGAGGCGAAGGCGATTGTGATGTCAATGTTGTAGTGTAGTATCAATACAAGCAATAGCATTACTGAATGATACTGCTAACAACGATAGTGAAGGTTAAGGTAACGAAAGCATGATACGGAAACATATTTAGAAAATACATTTTTATAATAATCAAATAAATAAATAAAGGAAACATTTAAAAAATTTAATAAATAAATAAATCAATAAAAAATGAAATATATTTAAAAAAAATAAAATAAAATAAAAATGAAAAATAAAAAATAAAAAATAAAAAATAAAAAATATTTATTTATTAAATTTTTAAATGTTTCCTTTATTTATTTATTTATTTGATTATTATAAAAATGTATTTTCTAAATATGTTTCTGTACATGCTTTCGTTACCTTAACCTTCACTATCGTTGTTAGCAGTATCATTCAGTAATGCATATGCTTGTATTGATACTAACCCCTAACATTGACATCACAATCGCCTTCGCCTCTGGGTGTAATGTTTATGCATGAGCCGTTAGCAAACGAAGCGTCGTTGCGTTGTCAGCGAGTTCATGCAGAGCTGCCTACAAAGTTCTGAGTTGACTGTTTCGTTTAGTTCCGTATGTTACATCTCCCTTTCATAAAAGAAACCGAAACTTGGGTGAACACAAAAACAAAAAACAATGATAGAGTACCACATCAACAATGAACAGCAGGATTTCTTGCGATGAAATCAGACACGATGAGTTCAGAACTCAGTGTCACAGGTCAAGTCGTTGGGTGGGCGAACTTCACGTCCAGAGCGTGTTTGGTAAGTAGTGTCACGGTGACGATCTGGCGTCAATTGTTGATGGGTGCTCAGGTAATTTGACGTCCCTCTGGGTGCCTCTGGCGCTGAAATCGACTTCAGGTACAGCTGACAGTTCTGGTAGAGCTGGAGGTCCATCGTTTGCTCTCAGCGTTGAACGGGGGTAAATGTCGTCTGTTGCGTCGATACAACCTCCTTCAGACTGGACTAGATAGGATTTTGGGCGTTTGCATGGTGTTCTACCACCACAGCTGGTTTCCATTTCTTGGTGCCTGGGAGTGGGCCATGCGAACTTGATCCCAGGGCGAAGAGTAGAATGTTCTGAAGTAGTGTGTTTGTCATGGTAGAATTCTGCTTGGTCTTTTCAATCCTCATGCGCTGCTTGATGTCTTTGCTGTCGATGCAGGGGTAAGGATACTTCTGGGGGTTGGAAGTTTGTTCCTTGTCGCCGTCCCATCAAGAGCTGTGCAGGAGAAAGATTGATGCCATCCAATGGTGTGGTTCTATAATCCAGCATGCTAGGTATTTGTCTTCATTCTTTGCCACAGTCGCTGACAGTTTGAACTGCTCGTTAGCTTCCCGTTGGAATTTTTGGGAAAGTGAGGGCTGGATGTTTTGTGACAGATTCCATAGCTTTTGCAGAAGTTTGAAAACTGTTGACTGGTGAACTGTGTCCCACAGTCACTTCTAAAGGTGGATGGAATCCCTGACGGCCAAATTGATTTTTAGCTTCTCAGTCACTGTTTCCCAGTGCTCATGCTCTTGAGTTCATCTACTTCAATGAATTTTGAGAAGTAATCCACCGTCACAAGGTAGTTTCTGCCTTGAAAATCAAAGATGCAGTTCCAACTTGTGCGATGGGAGATCTGGAACAGGAGTAGGCGTAGTGGTTCAGCGGGGGGTTTCCTTTTGTAGTCTGCCACTTGCTGCAGTTCTTGTTTTTTGTCTTCAATTTCCGAGTTAAATTGATGGCCAGTACATCACTTCACGTGCTCGCTGTTTGCATTTCGTGATCCCCAAAGTGGGATTCATGGACAAAAAGTCAGCTTTTCGTTTCCTCAGACTGGGTGGTATGACAATTCTGGATCCTTAAAAGGACGATGCCATCAGGACGGCTAGTTCGTCTCCGAGTCCCAAAACTTTTCGAATTTCTATGGGCACATCATTTCTTCTGTCTGGCCACCACTCATAATCAAAGTTTGTAACTGCCTAAGTTCTTGTTGTGAGCATTCCTGAAGTTGTTCATACATTTTCTTTTGCAATAGGTGCATATGAGTTCTCTGTATCTATGTATGCTATTTCAGAAAATCTCTCCAGGGAGATATGCACGTGAGAGAGTGTCTGGAAGCTGCATCTGGCTGCCTTTTCGGTACTTTCACTTGCAGAGTGTACCACTGTACATGAAGTAGCATGCGCTGTAATCGCATTGGTGCTGCCCATAAGTGGCTTGGAAAAAATCTGCTCTAATGGTTTGTGGTCGTTATAAACAGTTACTCTTTCCCAAAGATGTAGAAATGGAATTTTTTTGCAGGCATGCACGATGGACAGCATTTCCTTTTCTATTTGTGCATAACGCTTTTCTGCGTCAGTCATGGACCGTGAGCTATATGCAACAGGTCTTCCATCCTGGATTAGAACTGCTCCAAGTCCGTGCTGACTGAAATCACAGTGTTTTCAACTGGTGCTTTGACGTCATAGTACTTCGGGACTGGATGATGACAGCAAGACTTTTCAATTTGCGAAGGCTTGTTCATGACTTTGTTGCCAATCAAACAGGGCATCCCTTTCAGAAGATCACGCAGGAGGAGCACTTTTCTTCACCAAGTTTGGAATGAAAATTTTCCAAGGTATGTGACAAACCCCGGAAGCGTCGGACATCATCTTTGTTTTTTTGGGGTTGGCATATCTTGAACAGCTTTCACCTTGTCCGGGGCAGGCTTCAGTCCTTGGGCTGTGAGAAGATGTCCAATGATGGCACGCTGGACTGTCTGATGATCAGCTTCTCAGGGTTCAGTTTCGATTGTACTTTGTAGCTCTCTCCATACTTTTTTTCAGTATCTGGTCATGGTGTTCATGTCACGGCCTGCAACCAGAATATCATCCATTGATGCGTTATGCCCTTTTATGCCTTCTAGCATTTTGTCCATGATCCTTTGAAACACTTCCCGGGGGACAGGAGATACCAAATGGAAGGCGTAGCCACCGGTACCCCAATTGGGGTGTTAAAGGTAGTCAGGAACGATGACTTTTCTCCAACTTTATCTGTAGGAAACCACTTTTTGCATCCAGCTTTGAAAATACTTTTGCATCAGGAATGTCTGCTATGATCTTTCTACTGTGCGCATTGGATAATGTTCACGTTGTATGGCAGCGTTCAAGTCTTTGGATCGATACAAATGCGGATTTGGTCATTTCTGACTGATACAGTCATTGAACTGACCCATTCAGTGGGCTCTTCAACTTTGATAATGTGTCCATTTTGTTCCATCTAATGGAGCTTTTCGACAATTTTATCCACGCAGAGCTACAGGTTGACGACGTGCTGGGTGGCAACTCCTTTTGCACCTGGTTTCAGCTTGATGCCGTATTCTCCTGGCAGAGTTCCAGTCGTCGTGCTCCAGCTCAGGAAACTCATTAAGCTCAGGTTGATGGCTGTTCGCTGTAGATTCTTTTTGTTGAGAGACGAGCGATGAGACCAAGATTTCTGCAGTTGTCCCAGAAATTACATTTTCTTGATCAATATTGAGGATTTCAAACCGAGTGTTGTTATGGTTTTTTCCATTATGGACAACTGGAAGATCTGCCGTGCCAATGGGCTTGATGTTGTGATTGGAGTAGGTGCGTAGAATTTTATCAGAGGAACGAATCTCACAGCAGTGAGTTTTTTTCTGGTAGTCTCGTACTGTGAGAGTATTTTCACACTGGCTCCCGTATCAATCTTGATTTTAATGATTTTTCCATGAATGACACGATCTGGTTTTCCCTTTGTCACTTTGTTTGAGTCGTTGAACTTTGTATGTGGATTTATCAGGACTCTGGTTCTGAGTCTGAGTCTGTTGCTACAGTGTTTTACGTCCCGGGTCTTCTGCACACTTTCCTCCCGTGGTTGGGCCTTCTGCAATGTGCACATGAGTCCCAATAGCTGGGCACTCCCTTTTGTCAGTGTGTGTTTTTAGATCTCCACCACAACGAAAACACACCTTTGGGGTTTTCGTTTCCTGTATTTGGTGTTTTGATTGCTTCTTTCTGATTACGCTAACAGCAGGTTTAGTTTTTCTTTTATCAGTAACACAAAATTCTTCTTTTATCTTGACGTTCTGTTTCTTGCGTCGGACAACATTTACATTACTTCTGACTCATCACGAACAATGCGGAGTTGTTTCTGTGATAGCTCCCAAAATTTTTGACCAATTTCTATGGCTTGGACAAGAGTTAGAGCTTCTCCTTTCTCAAGCAGTCCTGCTGTAGTTTCTTTTCATGTACACCGTCAATAATGTGTCTACCATTATATCATCATTGTCTCTGTAGTCACAGTCCATCATGATAAGTTTCAGATCCTTTTTAAAGTTGTCGAAGGACTCACCTTGGTCCTGTTTCTTTGCTTTAGTCGTGTCTTGCCACACGTTTTTTTCTTTCTTGGACGAACATAGGTTTCAAACTTGGTTTAAAACTGCATTAGGATTGTCTTTTTCACCATCAGCCCACTGTAGAGTGCGGTAGATTTGCCTACCTTGGCACCGATCCAAGTTCGATCCATCCAGCTTTTTGTTTGTCGGTCAACGTTGCCAGCGGGCCATCGAACACGAAGCCAACGTGATCTTTGAAGCGAGTAAAAATCCTGGAACAAGTCTGTCGCATCCTAATCGATAGAGGGATGTTCAAAGTTCATGTTCGTCATAATTCACTCTTTCAATGTTTTATCGGACAAGTGGGGGAGCTTTTGACACCATGTAATGTTTATGCTTGAGCGTTAGCAACGAAGCGTCGTTGCGTTGTCAGCAGTTCATGCAGAGCTGCCTACAAAGTTCTGAGTTGACTGTTTCGTATTAGTTCCGTATGTTTAACTGGGACTGTTTTCCACGGGAAACCCCGCTGCTTAAGAATCCTCTAACCCACTCTCCCTTCTCCCATACCCATACTTATTGACACCAAGATTGATCCTGGTCTTCCCCCCCCCCAAACCCCCCCCCCCCCCCCCCCCACCAATATTTGACCATTTTAGTATTTTTTCAGAATATTTTATCAATTCGACTTTGACTCATCCTTTTCCCTCCAACAGCCTCTTTCTCTTTCAACGCCTTCTTCTTCCCAAAAACCCCCGGGGATTGATGCTCAAAGAAAGTGAATTCTCTTTGTTTTATTCTTTTAAAACTTACTGACAAAAGACCTAAGGGGTCAAAAACGCGCTGTGTTTTGTCTTGTGCTCGTTTGTCCGTTTTGGGCGGTCGCTAACTTTATTAAGTTTGTTTGATTTCCGCCTGCAGTCGTCTCGCTTTGAAACTAGATTTTTTTGATTCATACGACTGCTCCCCTTTTCGTTGTTTCGTTTTTCTGTTTAG
Source organism: Conus ventricosus (assembly GCA_018398815.1). Classification (NCBI taxonomy): domain Eukaryota; kingdom Metazoa; phylum Mollusca; class Gastropoda; order Neogastropoda; family Conidae; genus Conus; species Conus ventricosus. The sequence goes on along the minus strand of CM031623.1, from coordinate 6,864,490 downwards.
TCATCAGTGTGTCGATTGTTATCGTATTACGTTTTTCGAACATGTATACGTTAAATTGATCCGATTTTTTTTAAAATTACGTTCTGTCGTGTGCGTGCGATCGCAATCGGGCACCCCTGACCTTTTAAAACTACTTCTTCTCTAACCAACTCTCAGAAAAACCCCAAACAAACAAAATCCGGGCCCCCCCAATTCCTCTTCGTAACATGCCAGTTTTCACCGCCCATTATTTTCTCCCCACCTATACCCCGCCATTTGCACGGATATGCTAAAAACCGTTTCAGAAAACAAAAATCGCACCCTCTCAACTTTCAAAAAAAAGCATTGACTGCAAATCACCCTCGGGGTTTCTCATTTCCACACCCCCCCGTTTTCATAATACCGTTCTTTACCACTACCATACAAGAATTCTTTAAAACCAGCCGAATCATTTGGCCTATCAAAACACTCTTCCCCCCTGGATCTCTCCCCCCGTCTTCTTCAACATTTCAAACAAACAAACCACAATCTCATGCCAAACCCACTGCTTCAGCTCAGAAGTACCCAACCCAAAACCAGCTCATTCACAAAAATGCTGCCAGATTAAGCAAGACAAGAAAAAAATAAAAAACCCAAAAAAAGGCCCCCCAGTTGAATCCCCCACACAACATGACCCCTTATCACCCTGGAACCCCGCCACCTGTTCGCTGCATTCCTGATTTTTGCTCTCAAAATTTGATGAAAGATAGCCCTGGAAAAGGTCTGAAATTTTTTCCCCATTCAGCTCCACCAAAAATTTCAAACCACATTTGATAGAAAGTTTTTTTAAAATTTAAGTGGATGGTTTGACTTGAGGGTGTGCCTAAGCCCCTCTCCCAGAAGCTCAGACATTTTTACCCCCCTTTTTTCGAACTCCAGCGTTTCGCCAGCCACCTCTTGAAAAAACCACTGAAGTTGAACTTACACAAAAGTGGGGAAAAAATTCTAAACCTGTCCGAATTCCAACCTTACGGGATAAACAAAAACCCCTTTGAATCACGAGACAAAGCAAGACTTTGTATCAAACCAGCGACAAAGGTGGTGCAGTGGGGGTTGGGGACAAACAGTGTAATAAAAGAAGCACCAAAAACGTCAAACCAAATTTCATGACCACTCCAGCACAACCCTTCCCAACCCCAGAAACTCTCTCAACCACAGTTAAACAAGAAATAAAAATAACAACTTCCCGAAACAGCCAAACCCCTCATAATGACGACCAAACAACCACCTTCTACCTCTCCCTAAATACCAAAACCAATACCCCCGGCGACCCATTGTATCGCATGCAGCTCCCCACAGAACAATTTCACAGATTAGACTCTCTCCCCCAAACCCCTGTACAAGGCCTCCCCCATCCTAAAAGACACACACACACACCAACATGTTAATTCATACAAAAAGATCCCCTTTCCAACCCAGTCCTCTTTACATTGACGTCGTCTCTTCTAAAACTTCCATCCCCTGTGATGGATTAAAGGCCCTGCATTCTTTTTTAAAAACGCCCCCTTAACCCACAACACCCCCCCACGCTACAGGGTCAGACTTGCAATTTAGTCCTACCCTCAATCTTTTGATTCAAAAACCCACACTTCTCAAAAATCAGTGGGTGTTAAACCAAGATGGGCCCATCCTATCCCTCCCTTTCATGGGACACCTAAAAACCCCGTTACAACCTCTTAAAAGGGCCCTACACCAGAGCTCTACAAAAAAAACTAGATGAGGTTTGGGGGACCACATCCAGCCGAACATGCCCAGTTTTCCTCAACTTTGCCGCCCTTCCATCCATCCATCCAGGCCTACCCTTTTCACAGTCAGTTAATTTCCCGGGACTTCACTTCTCCCTCAAAGATGGCTGCTTCAACCTCAGTTTCAAAAAAACCCTACGATCAATCATCCCTGGACTACACATTTTCCCACCCCCGTCCACTAAAAATAGCATTCCATATTTAAATTCCTTCCCCTACGAGATTTGCTCGCGAAGAAGATTTCCTATACAGACCAAAAATCGATTTTTTCACCAACCCTGGATACCCTAGTGCCATCATCAATGAGCTCTCAGCCACACTGCAGCTAAATCCGAACATTACTCGGAAAAAAAACCCCCCAAAGAGCAGAAAAGACCCCCCTGCTGCCTTTTCCTCCATCCTCAAAAACTGCCCTCTGCAGGATCCAAAATTAATGGACTGTAAAAATCATAAATGCCTTTTGGGCGAAACCTAGATCACTTTCAAACGTACAAAAAACCTAAAACCCACTGGGCGTTCTAAGCTGAACAAAATCTTCCCTAAGCCACCCGGGATTTCCCCCTTAAACCCAACTGCAAAAATTTCTTTCAAAACCAGACACCATCCTACATGGCCCCCCAAAGGGTCTTTCATATTAAAAGCATTTCTTCCGGGGCCCAACATTTTGTTGCCCTCCCCCGTCGCTGTCGATAAGATCTATGAGGTGAGACTCTCGCCATTGAGACACGCATTCTGAACACCTGGCCCACATCCCCCACCATCGGCCCAAACAGTCGCTCACACTCAACCTGCCCAACCAAATCAACCATGTCAAAGTCTTTGGGCCCTTTGGCAAACTAAAGTGAAACTTGGAACGCGTTATCAGGGTCTTTCATTTCCAAATGGGCACCCCACCCCCTGGCATCAACGTCCCAAAAAGTTTTTGCCATTCCATCTCTGCAGCTCCCAACCCGAAATTCCCCCACCTTCGCACCCTACCTGTTTACCCCCGACATAGGTTGCAGCTATCATCTTTCCCTTTTCCCCACTCTTGGTTTTCCATTTGCTCATCAAAAGCTTAAACCCCCCCCCCCCTCCTACCCCGAAAAAGTTGGTAGGGATGTTTGGGGGGTATGGGGGTTTTTGGGGTGGGGTGGGGGGGAACCAAGAAAAGGCTGATATTACACTGGAAAAACCCCAAAACCCCACCCCACCACACACACACACACACAACACCCAACCCACACAACACCCACCTCCCCCCCCTCCTCACAAAAACCCCAAAAAATGAATAGAATGCTATCTCCTTTTCGTTGGGCTGAAAGGGGAGGGGTGGGGGGGGGGGGGGGGGGAATAGAGGAGAGGGATTTTGTGTTGGTGGGATTGTTCCCTCCCCCCCCCCCTCCCCGTTAGTACGTAAACCCCCTCCCCTTTTTCCCCCCCACCTCATAGCATCAAAAACCCTTTAAAATAAAATGTACCAACCCACCCCTTCCCCCTTTAGCCCAAATACCTCCCCAACAACACACTACTACCTTATCTCCCCCTATTCACCCCACCTAATTTTAGCTATCGTTTATGCATTTTTTATTAATTTTTTTTTTATTTTTTTTTTTTTTTTTTTTTATTTATTTTTTTAAATTTTTTTAAAAATTTTTTTTTAAATTTTTTATTTTTTATTTTTATTTATTTTTTTTTTTTATTTTTTTTAATTTTATTTTTTTTAAAAATTTTTTTTTTTTTTATTTTTATTTTATTTTTTTTTTTTTTAAAAATATTTATTTTTTATTTTATTTTTTATTTATCAAAATTTTTTTTAAAAATTTCCTTTTTTTATTTTTTTGTTATTATAAAAAAGTATTTTCAAATTGTTTCTGTATCATGCTTTCGTTACCTTAACCTTCACATCGTTGTTACTTCACAGTAATGCTATTTCTTTTATTGATACTACCCCTAACATTGAAACAAACG
>CM031623.1:6820777-6855777 GCA_018398815.1 Conus ventricosus | reverse complement strand
ACGCATCGTAGATTTTGACTGCTTTTATTACCACTACTGCTACTGCTGCTACTACTAATATTACTACTACGACTACAACAACGACTACTGCTGATAGCTTCTTCTTCCTTCTTCCTCTCCTCCTCCTCCTCCTCTCCTCCTGATCCTCCTCTTCTCGTTCATCTTCTTCGGAAGAGCGCCAAGAAGTCAAGGAGTAACCAAATGTGATAAGGACATAGACAACACATGGTCATCCACATTTGTGAGTGTTTGATTCTTCACACGGATCAAATCATAGAGCGCCTCTGATGTGTTTTAACGTCAACAGCCCCCTTGATGCGGAACATTTGTTTTCAAACTGGCCCGCAAGAACTTGAGGTATATTCAGGTTAGTGGTGCACTTCCTGATCGCAAGCCTTCACGAAAAGTGAACCAGACTCACCCTCTTTTTGGTCCCAATCTCATGAGTAAAATTCTTTCGTGGCAATTGTTGCTGATTCCAGTTACTGAGTTTGGCAACAACAACAACAACAAACACAAAAAAGAACCCACCACGGACTGGCATCCAAATGCAATAATTGTGGAACAGTTGTCAGTTTAAAGTTTAAAATTGACAACTAACTCCCCAACCCCCTTCCAGTCTACCTCTTCCCCTCCCCCAGCCAGCCACTCCTCCCCTTCTCCTTCCACATGGCTGGTCAGGCTGACAAGTTGAGGTCATAGAGCTAAGCGGAATGAAGGCACTCCATCATTCATACCGACACGGAAAATCACATGTCTAACGACTTCAGGAATAACTGATATTTCCATGGCAGATGCATCATTTGTTTAACCCCTTACATGCAACACTGCTTCTCAGTGAGTGGCTTTGTTTTCTTTTTCTCCCCAGCTCCTGAGGTATGGCATCAGTCGTAGGATTAGTTACTCCATCATCTTCATTCAAATCAGATTTTAAACATTCTCATTTCCCATTCCCTGTGGCCTATGTTCCGGCTTCCCGTCCAGTGTTATACCCTGGACTGCCTCGTGGGAGCCTCAGCAACAGCAATTTACAGCGAGCCGTCACTGTTAAATCGTCATGAGGCAACCCGCCATGGGAGACACTGCTCTGCTGTCGAGTCACTTCGGTGATGTTAAGTCGCGCCTGTTCTGATCCAACATACTCAGGACACCACTTACTATGATCCCTAGTGACGACAATAACTGCTTGGTCGCGGAGCCGGCGTAATTGAGCGTCCCCTTCTGGAGGAGACAGAAATCGCCGGAAAAAAAAAGAGAGAAAAAAGAAAAAAAAAACAGAGCGTACCGCTCATAAGCGCCGGGGGGACATCCCGTAATCACTACGTGTCAATATCACTAACGGGCTAAAGCTCTACGGAACACTAATCTACATATCCAAACGACTATTACCCGATATCACTAGTGTCATTCGCAAGACGATTTCCCTTCATAACTTGTACCTATACAACTATTTATGATTACCACTACGATTTCCAGACACCGTCTTTATCGCTACGTCTCTATCTCACTCTATATCACTACGATTATAAAAAATGAAACAAATTAGGAAAGAATGGCAGTGTGTGTGTGTGTGTGTGTGTGTTGTGTGTGTGTGTGATGTGTGATGTGTGTGTGTGTGTGTGTGTGTGTGTGTGTGTGTAATGTCTGTCAATTTCTCTCTCTCTCTCTCTCTCTCTCTCTCTCTCTTCTCTCTCTCTCTCTCTCTCTCTCTCTCTTCCTGTCACCATATTGTATACGTAATACTGGTAAAATATTAGTTCATCTCTCTCTCTCTCTCTCTCTCTCTCTTCTCTCTCTCTCTCTCTCTCTCTCTCTCTCCTTTTAATTTCTTGATTGTTATGCAAAATAGACATTGTATTGACTGAAATAAAAATGTTTGTTACTGTTCTGCTGATTTTGAATTTTGCAAGTTGGTTTTATACGCGATATGTTCCAGCAAAGATGCACGTATGCTTAAAATGGTTTAATTGTAGGGTAGGTTGTGTCATCAGATATTTGGGTCGACCGACCCCTACTATCCCTGTACTATTTTGTAAATAATTCATGATTGGTCTTTTTAATTTTCAGAATGTGTACCCAGATGAGTTGTAAATTTGGGGAAATGTTTCATGAACCATGTATGTAATCAACCTACCAGTCAAACTATAAATTTCACTTTGCGTGATATATGTGGGCGCAGTCAAAATTCGGTTTAAAACTGGTAACAGGTATATAATATGGATATAATACAGATTTCGATTTGAATATAGATTTTAATTTTGATGCGACATGGACACCGATTGTGAATTGTCCTGGTTTTCGACTTGAGATAGTCATCAACCTATTTATACATTTTGAGGTGTCTATGAAATACGAAGATTAACTAGGGTGATAATTGATAGTAAACTTAAAGTCGAGTTAACTGGATACAATTTGGAATTCTATCTCAGGTCTTTTGATTTGTGGCTTATGCACTTCAACAATTATCATTAAGAAGTGCATAGGCCACAAATCAAATTTGATTTGATCTAATTTGTTGACTGTGGATTAAATTCTGATTTTGAATTTAATTTTGATTGGACCTAGCGGGATACTAAATGTTTTTTTCTCTTTAGAAACAAATAAGGTACATAGATAATGGACTAGTCAAGTAACTGCTTTGTTGATAAATGTCGATTCAACTTGTTTTGATCTGATCCATGTTGATGATCTGACCTGTTTAATTCAGACTTGATTTTTTGTTGTGTTGTTTTTTCGATTTCTGAACAACGTTGCGTGACTCATGTGAACGGTCCGTAGGCCTCACATTAAAAGGCGCGGCATTAGTGCGCGTCAAGAGTCTCTCTCTCTCTCTCCTTTTAATTTCTTTTTGCTATTGTTGGTGTTGTTTTAAGGCATGACAGATACACTTTCTTTCGACCATTCCCTCTTGTCCACCCCCATTTGTTATAACCTGCTGCGACAGCAACCAAATAACTGACATTTACTATATATAAACGCGCTCTCTCTCTCTCCCTCTCTCACTCTCCTTTTAATTTATTTTTTGCTATTGTTGGTATTGTTTTAAGGCATGACAGATACACATATATAAACTCTCTCTCTCTCTCTCTCTCTCTCTCTCTCTCTCTCTCTCTCTCTCTCTCTCTCTCTCTCTCTCTGTGAAGCGTGAAATTCACAGAATTCATTTTCCGGCCGAAAATCAATTTTCATAGTATGAAAATCGATTTTCTGTGCAAATTACTTACCAACAGGCCCAATAATCAATAACCAGGTGCAAATTACGCCGGTAATCAATAACAGGCCCCAACAATCAATAGTAGGCCGAAAATCAATTTTATCTGCAAATTATTTACCAAAATCAATGTTAGGTGTAAAAATCAATAACCGGCCCCGCTAATCGATTATCAGACGTTATTTGCACCTGGTTATTGATTATTGGGCCTATTGGTAAGTAATTTGCTTATAAAATTGATTTTCATGCTATGAAAATTGATTTTCGGCCGGAAAGTGAATTGTGTGCATTTCACGAAAATCGATTTTCATAGTACGAAAATCGATTTTATGTGCAAATTACTTACCAACGAACCCGATAATCAATAGCCAGGTGCAAATTACGCCGGAAATTAATAACCGGCCCCGATAATCAATAACGGGCCAAAAATCGATTTGATGTGCAAATTATTTACCAAAATCAATATAAGGTGTAGAAATCAATAACCGGTTCCATAATCGATTATCAGGCGTTATTTGCACCTGGTTATTGATTATCGGGCCTATTGATCAATAATTTGATGAAAATCGATTGTCGGACGAAAGTGAATTTGTGCATTTCACACTAATTCATCTCTCTCACTCTCTCTCTCTCTCTCTCTCTCTCTCTCTCTCTCTCTCTCTCTCTCTCTCTCTCTCTCCTCTCTCTCTCTCTCTCATTCCAATTAAGTGTCACAGAGGTCTAAATTTAAAAGTAATGCCTATGTTTCTTTTTGTTTGTTTTGTTTGTTTTTCTTTGTTTGTTTTGTTTTGTTTTTGTTGCTCCATGTAGAATTTTGATGAATATCCCATGAATAAATATCTAATGAGGAGAGAGAGAGAGAGAGAGAGAGGAGAGAGAGAGAGAGAGAGAGAGAGAGAGAGAGAGAGAGAGAGAGTCTTCGCTTAGTCATGTAGCAATAGCACTAGGTATTCAAACCTCTATCTTGTTTCGGCACTACGAGAAGTAGCGAAAAGTAGCTAAAAAGCGACTGCCCTCTGTCACTAATGGACATTTTTGATTAGCTCTATATAGATGGCAAAAAAGGAGAAAGAAGCTCGAAGGCTGACTTGCGATCTCTATTGGCTACTGTCCTTTAGCACTACGTGGCAATAGCTCTACATACTTTCGTGTGTTTTGTTTTCTATTTCTTTCTTTAGCACTACGTGGCAATAACTCTACAAGATGACATTTAGAACTGCTGCACTGCTGCATTTTGTATTGAACAGACTAGGCCCATTACTCATCATCAATTAAATACCGATACTGTTTTGAGCACAATGCCTTCTGCCCGCCTTGTTGAGAGAGAGAGAGAGAGAGAGAGAGAGAGAGAGAGAGAGAGAGAGAGAGAGAGAGAGAGAGAGAGAGAGGAAAGAGTTCTTAGATTATCTCTTTCTGTCTCTCTGAATCTCTGTCTCCGCATCTCTCTCTCTCTCTCTCTCTCTCTCTCTCTCTCTCTCTCTCTCTCTCTCTCTCTCTCTCTATCTCTCTCTCTCTAATTATCGCTGTCTCTATGTCTTTGTCTCTCTCTAATTCTCTCTCTCTCTCTCTCTCTCTCTCTCTCTCTCTCTCTCTCTCTCTCTCTCTCTCTCTCTCTCTCTCTCTCTCTCCTCGATTTCTGTATTTTGGTAATTTCAATTATCGTAATTTAATACAACTCGGAACTCTGAACATTTTTTAAAATTGTACTTTGGCCTTAGGCCAGGGGCTCTTGGCCATAACGAGGAGGGATCGAACTAGGAAAGAAAATAATTTACAAAAAATATATTTTGACGCACTAAACCATCCACATATAGGCCTACTCAGGGACTCAGGAATTTTAACGCAAGGTCACCAACCCGTATAGCTATGGAAACACGCGTGTACTAACACATTAACTAAAGAACTGTAAATGAACAACAAATTAATGAGTAACAATGACTCCTGTCGCCAAATACAGAGAAAAACAAAGCAAAGCAAAGAAAGGATCAATACAATCTTGTGACAATTAAATGTATTCCGTCTCTTCTCTCGGGTTTAAAGCATAAAAAATATGAACATTCCAACATATCTACTCAGGATACAACTTAGATTCTGTAACAAGTATGACAATCCGGTCACGTACGATACGAGATCACGTACGGCACGAGGACACGTACGGCACGAGGTCACGTACGGCACGGTAGGTAGGTGGTGGAACATAGACCTGGGGAAATATGGAGGTGGTGGAACATAGACCTGGGGAATATGGAGGTGGGGGAACATAGACCTGGGGGAATAATGGAGGTGGTGGAACATAGACCTGGGGGAATATGGAGGTGGGGGAACATAGACCTGGGGGAATATGGAGGTGGGGGAACATAGACCTGGTGGAATATGGAGGTGGGGGAACATAGACCTGGGGAATATGGAGGTGGGGGAACATAGACCTGGGGGAATATGGAGGTGGGGGAACATAGACCTGGGGGAATATGGAGGTGGGGGAACATAGACCTGGGGGAATATGGAGGTGGGGGAACATAGACCTGGGGGAATATGGAGGTGGGGGAACATAGACCTGGGGAAATATGGAGGTGGGGGAACATAGACCTGGGGGAATATGGAGGTGGGGAACATAGACCTGGGGAAATATGGAGGTGGGGGAACATAGACCTGGGGGAATATGGAGGTGGGGGAACATAGACCTGGGGGAATATGGAAGTGGGGGAACATAGACATGGGGGAATATGGAGGTGGGGGAACATAGACATGGGGGAATATGGAGGTGGGGAACATAGACATGGGGGAACATAGACATGGGGGAACATAGACATGGGGGAACACAGACATGGGGGAACATAGACATGGGGGAACATATAGCGCCTCCCTAGTGGGGACCTACTGACATTATCCAGTAGTGATTGCGCTACACCATCCCCATACAAACGGGCCGTTATCACTATTTTTCTTTCTTTCTGTTGTAGAGCAAACGGGCATAGCGATATAGACACGTAGTTCTAGAGAACGCGAACATGAATAGCTTTTTCGATACATGGTCAATTGTAGTGATATAGACACGTAGTCTTAAAGGCTCGTATGGTTTACGACACGTAGATCTATTGGTCGTAGGGCTAATAACTGGTAGTGCTTTAGATACGTAGTGATTGCGCTACGCACCCATAAGCGCCTACCTAAAGGAGCGTTGTTTGCGTGTAATTAAGAGAACGTTTTCAAGCCAGAAAGCGTGCATCGGTGTGTGTTATTTAAAAAAAATCTTTTATCACACTATTGAGCACGCGTAGTTAACGCTGCATTCAAACTTCCTTGTAAACATTTGTGCAGACTCGTAGACAAAACTATGATAATGGGATGCCACAATACCGCTGACTTGGGGACCAGCATGTAATAACAGATTGCTACAATTGAGCTAACTCAACGACCAAAAAATTGTAACAATGATGATGATGATGATGATGATAATGATAGATATAACGATAAATCATGATAATGATAATATGATGATGATGATGATGATGATGATGATGATGATGATGATAACAAAATAGTAATGATAACAGGGTGCTACAAAAGCGCTGACTCAGTGAGAAAACCATAACATCAGACGAATGCAATACCGACTCAATGACAAAGTCATAATATCAAAGGAACACAATGGCGCCGACTCACTGACAAAACCATAATATCGACGACTCGGTGACAAATCCATGATATCAGACGAATACGATGGCGCCGACTCAGTGACAAATCCATGATATCAGACGAAGACGAAGGCGCCGACTCACAGACACAACCGCAGCACCAGACTTGTCACAACAGCGCTGATTCTGCGCAGAGTCCTTCGTGTAGCGATCAGAATGCATCACGTGACTTCACTCTCAGACACGTCAGAGAGAGGAAGTCATTTCCTTCTGGGAGGATACTTTGAACGTGTTGGTGTTACATCCCTTTGTCGGGCGCTGTCACCATGTTGTATCATCGCATTTCGTTGTATTTGGTGTGGTTTCGTTGTCACCATGTTGTATCATCGCATTTCGTTGTATTTGGTGTGGTTTCGCTGTCATCATGTTGTATCATCGCATTTCGTTGTATTTGGTGTGGTTTCGCTGTCACCATGTTGTATCATCGCATTTCGTTGTATTTGGTGTGGTTTCGCTGTCATCATGTTGTATCATCGCATTTCGTTGTATTTGGTGTGGTTTCGCTGTCACCATGTTGTATCATCGCACTTCGTTGTATTTGGTGTGGTTTCGCTGTCACCATGTTGTATCATCGCATTTCGTTGTATTTGGTGTGGTTTCGCTGTCACCATATTGTATCATCGCATTTCGTTGTATTTGGTGTGGTTTCGTTGTCACCATGTTGTATCATCGCATTTCGTTGTATTTGGTGTGGTTTCGCTGTCATCATGTTGTATCATCGCATTTCGTTGTATTTGGTGTGGTTTCGCTGTCACCATGTTGTATCATCGCATTTCGTTGTATTTGGTGTGGTTTCGCTGTCACCATGTTGTTTCATCGCATTTCGTTGTATTTGGTGTGGTTCGCTGTCACCATGTTGTATCATCGCATTTCGTTGTATTTGGTGTGGCTTCGCTGTCACCATGTTGTATCATCGCATTTCGTTGTATTTGGTGTGGTTTCGCTGTCACCATGTTGCATCATCGCACTTCGTTGTATTTGGTGTGGGTTTCGCTGTCATCATGTTGTATCATCGCATTTTCGTTGTATTTGGTGTGGTTTCGCTGTCACCATGTTGTATCATCGCACTTCGTTGTATTTGGTGTGGTTTCGCTGTCACCATGTTGTATCATCGCACTTCGTTGTATTTGGTGTAGTTTCGCTGTCACCATGTTGTATCATCGCATTTCGTTGTATTTGGTGTGGTTTCGCTGTCACCATGTTGTATCATCGCACTTCGTTGTATTTGGTGTGGTTTCGCTGTCACCATGTTGTATCATCGCACTTCGTTGTATTTGGTGTGGTTTTCGCTGTCACCATGTTGTATCATCGCACTTCGTTGTATTTGGTGTGGTTTCGCTGTCACCATGTTGTATCATCGCATTTCGTTGTATTGGTGTGGTTTCGCTGTCATCATGTTGTATCATCGCATTTCGTTGTATTTGGTGTGGTTTCGCTGTCACCATGTTGTATCATCGCATTTCGTTGTATTTGGTGTGGTTTCGCTGTCACCATGTTGTATCATCGCACTTCGTTGTATTTGGTGTGGTTTCGCTGTCACCATGTTGTATCATCGCACTTCGTTGTATTTTGGTGTGGTTTCGCTGTCACCATGTTGTATCATCGCACTTCGTTGTGTTTGGTGTGGTTTGATTTGGCTTTGTTGCAGTCCTGAACGGCAGCCACTATGCCAAGACTAGGAACGATGCTGCTCATCCTGATTCCGTTTCCACTGGCGTCCTGTGATCACGGTAAAATGTTTGATCTCTGTGCCTATTGTCTGTTTGATCTTTCTCTTCCGGCCTCTGTCTATCTCTCAAACCATTTTTTTTTAAAAATCGGTTACTCTTCTCCTGTCTCAACGTCACACATCATTACTGTTGATTCCAGATCCAGACATGAAGCGAGGGACAAAGTAGTGTACACAATGGACAGACATGAAACATACAGAGAGAGAGAGAGAGAGAGAGAGATGGGGAGAGAGAGAGGAGAGAGAGAGAGACAGACAGACAGACAGACAGACAGACAGACAGGCAGGCACAGACAGAGACAGAGAGAGAGAGAGAGGGTTTTTGAACGTTTATATGTTCTGTTCGCATCATTTTCTTTCTTATCTCCACCATAATGAGCTCAGCATGCTATGCCACTTAGAAGTGGGATTATCGGAGCTGTTTCTATTGAACAAGAAACAAATAAACAAACACGAAAAGCACCTAAAACAACAAATAAGGAAACTGTAATTGACCTTGGCAGAGCCCAAACACTCGCCAATGTCAAACGACTTCTGGAACCACCCAGTGTGCGTCAATCATGATTGAAAAACAAAATCATCTTCACAGAAATTTGTGAAGGTCAATTTTCCTCTTTTTTTCGTCTCACACCATGAGCCAATAAAATAACATTATAGTGAAGCGAAATGTTAGTGGCACCCTAGCGGATTATACTGGTCGAAGATTATATGTATATCCAGTTGCAAAAATATATCTGACCATACTACAGTCAAGTTTTTTTTATTTCCCTTGGTCATATTTGTAACAGCTTAACCTGTCGGAAAAAGAAGTACTGAAGATGTAATGGAGAATCTCTTAGGTCATTTTTTTAAAGAAACCATGCATCACTGCGTGACTAACACACAGTGACTATTTGAATGTTACAGAACACAGTATAGTTCTCTTGTTGTGTGCCGATCCAGAATCATGGCTGTTTGAGTAAAGCAACCCCAGCCGTCAGGATGTGAAGGTGACACGGTCGGTCGCTATGTCAGCTTGGCTTCATGGTCTGACGGTAGAAATGTTAGCATTGAATTACTCATTCATGCATTGTTCTGAAATGACATTAAAAAAATCTCTGACTCGGTAACGAGTAATCAGGCTGGTACACTCATCTTGTTTGTATGCAAGCACTTGGAGAGACATTTTTTGTTTCAGATTGTTGGAATTGGTAAAGGCTTCTTGGATTTTAGGAATAGTGAAGCTGCCCTGGCGGCCAAGATCTCATGGGGAGGAAGGAGAGCCGGCTACGTGCAGTTTATGCTGATGAAGGGACTGATGCAGATAGGAATGGAGTTCCCTAGGCATACTGGAACATAAGGTACCTTGGTAACAGTTAACTGTCCGGGACAACATGGAAATCGTTCACCTAACTTTCCACATAGCTTATCAGTCTGTCTGTCTGTCTGTCTATCTGTCTGTCTGTCTGTCTGTCTGTCTGTCTGTCTGTCTATCTGTCTGTCTGTCTGTCTTCTCTCTCTCATCTGCCTGTGTGTGTGTGTGTGTGTGTGTGTGGTGTGTGTGTGTGTGTGTGTGTGTGTGTGTGTGTGTGTGTGTCCCATGTACGCACAGAGAGCGATGAAGGGTTAACGTAACTTTTATATACGAATATCTGATTGGCTTGTTGCACATGAAGATCTGATAGCAGTGTGGCATCCCATGGGGAAAGGGTAACCACTCTCTCTCTCTCTGTCTCTGTGTCTGTCTCTGTCTGTCTGTCTGTCTCTCTCTCTTCTCTCTCTCTCTCTCTCTCTCTCTCTCTCTCTCTGTATGTCTCTCTCTCTATCTCTCTGTCTCTGTCTGTCTGTCTGTCTGTCTGTCATCTCTCTCTCTCTCTCTCTCTCTCTCTCTCTCTCTCTCTCTCTCCTTAACAAATATACGCTAATAAAACAACGCTCTTCTGATGTCTCAGAAACTTGTATGCATTAGCTATTACTGTTGAGATGCAGCTTGTCCAGGCGAGGAGGGGAGATACTGACATCCACAGTGCTTGTCAGAAAAATGCGTTCAGCACCTCGGAGATGCATCTACTGAAAGGGTGAAGCTTTACTGTGTGATTCCATAGTACATTAGGATGTAACGGTTCTAGGCCACGAAACAAGAAATCACAAATAGATGCCTCGGATGAGATTTTAACTAGCAGTTTTCCGCTCCGCCGCCGAGGCGCCAAAGACTGCACTACAGCAGTTGATTTTGTTGTTTTCTTTTTCATACAAATAGACGCACATGTGTCCAAGCACACATTCGCTGACTTCCGTTTTAAGATGGCGGACACTGTCAGCAACTGAACAAAATGCTGTCCAAAGTTTTAGCAATACTAACATCATCGGAGGGGGTTGGCGCATGCGCAGCGAGTGGACGTGTTTTCGTCTGTCTCTGTGTCACTGGATTCTTTTTCCTACGTTTTTCTGTGTCTTTTTCCTCTATAAAGTTGAGATACAACGTGGCTGCTTAGTTTTAGTCACTTGAAAGGCAGTTTCAGTGATGAACAGTGTGACAGACTTCTACTAGTACAAACTTGGCTTGATTTTCTTCTGTGTGAACACTGCTGAGAACGAAACCAACACTTCCGGTAAAACCGACTTCGATCTTTTTGCTACATAACTCCACCTCCGAGGCATATATCAAGCTATCTGCCAGCTATAAGGGCTGAGAAGTAAACTACACACACCATACTACAGTTTAGAAATATAACTGTTTCATAGTGTTACACGTCAAGTTCTAGTTTTCGATTGAGCATTTCCGGTGCTATCAAATGTAAACAAACATGGCTTCCGTCAGCCTGCGAGTCAAAGACTTTCCTGCAAAGAACAGGTATGCACATGCCGTAGTTACCTCCAAGCTCCAAATCAAGTGAGTGCAACCTTGCTGATTTATGTGTTTACCACCCACATTGATTGTCATGCCTAACATCCAACGCCATGACCAGCTTCTCTTTCACCATCCAACTGCCGGTGATTTTTGCGCTGGGTCACAAGTACTTTCACGTAGACTCAAGGTTCCCATACACCTGTCAGGACACTAGCAACATCAGATTTATGCTGAAGACACTCTTCCACACAGCAGACACAGGAGTGGATATTTTCACCCACACCCTCACAAACAGTTACCTGAAAGAGCGAAATTTTATCGTAGGAGACTAGTACTTTTGTACTTAGCAACACTTCTCCTTCTCACCTCTTACCAGCCAGAGTCAAACCCCGGACCACCCACCTCATCAGATAACTCGAGCGACATCCATTATCCCTGCGGAACATGTGATGTCACAGTGACATGGGAAGACAGAGGGGTGGAGTGCGAGACATGCGGCTACTGGTTCCATGCGCGGTGTCAAAGCATCGACAGTGCCAGCTATGAGAGTCTGAATGATGACGACGAACACTGGCGCTGTGCTATTTGCGGCAACCCCAATAGCCGGACAGTCTTCGACCTTCACGGGGTTAGACTGGCCAACAAAACACCCAACAGACTTGTCTGGAGTCTCCACCTGCACCACTCCAACAGAAGCAGACTTCCATCCACGCCATGTATCGACGCCAACCAGAGCCAGCCAGCAGAACAAGTGGAAGGGCAGACCACTGCGCCTCCTCAACGTAAACTTTAGATCTGCGGTTGGGAAAGGGCAGAGATTGAGTGCTTGTTTGAAAGCACAAAGCCGGACATAATCTTCGGAACAGAGACATGGCTCGCCCCCTCCATCCAAGACAAAATCCTGCCGGACTTTTATCAAGTCTACAGAAAGGACAGAAACAGGGAGGGAGGAGGAGTACTTCTGGCAATCCGCTCAGACTTGAGGAGCTTCGCCGTCCCAGAACTGGCAACTGATTGTGAAATGGTGTGGGCAGGCCTTAAACTACTTGGCAGGAAGACCTACACCTCTGCGCCTACTACCGACCAAATATCTCGGACGAAGTAAGCAAGACTGAACTTCGAAGATCACTGGAAAGAGCAACGAGATTTCCAATGCACGCCTTATGATTGGAGAGATTTCAACTTTCCAGGATGGGACTGCCCACACTCCACCCTGAAACCAAAGGCACCGTACCCTAGTCTGCATAACGATTTCATGAACTCACTAGGACTGCGGACTGGAGCAGATAGCCATGGAGCCAACAAGACAGGACAATATCCTCGACCTCACTTAACCAACACACCTCACCTAGTCCGAGAGTTGAGATCATCCCTGGACTAGCTGACCATGACATTGTCTATTGTGAATACACCCTAGCGGCCCAGAAAGAGAAACAACCACCCGCAGGATTCCTCTGTACCGTAAAGCCAACTGGGACGGAATGAAGAAAGCAATGACAGAGCTCCATGCAACACTGGAGGGGGGAAAGGGCAGCCTTTCTAACAGAGGATCTATGGAAAAGATTCAAAGAAGCCCTCAGTACCGCCATGGAGACCTTCATACCGCACAAGAGGCCCGCCCCAAGCAGAGCAAGCCATGGGTTACCCCGGAGATAAAGAGTCTCATCAACAGGAGGGCCCGAGTCTACAAGAAAATGAAGAAGACAGGGACAGAGGAACTGAAAACTGAGTCTCAACAACTCCGCAGAACAATCCAGAGGAAACTGAGGCGGGCATATTGGCAATATGTTAATGACGCACTGACTCCAAGCAGCCCAGACGAACCACCTACAACAAAACGCTTCTGGACTTTCATCAAGAGTCAGAGATCTGCGAAAATCGGAGTCTCCCCCCTGAAGGTTAATGGTCAGCTGGTGTCGGATCCCAAGGCGCAAGCAGAAATCCTGAACAACCACTTCCATTCAGTCTTCAGTGAGGGTCGAGACTACACCCAGCAAGAGTTCAGTGAGAAGTGCGGCATGGACAAGGGAGACTACACGGAGCTCAGCAAACTCTGCATCACGGAGGAAGGCGTCAGGAAGCTGCTGGTGAAACTTAATCCCAACAAAGCATGCGGTCCAGATGGCATCACCCCACAGTGCTGAAAGAGTTGGCTGATGAAGTGGTTCCGGTCCTGACCTTGATTTTTTCAGACTTCCATCGACAAAGGCACCATCCCATTAGATTAGTGAACGGCAAACATGACAATTGTTTTCAAGAAGGGGGAACATTACGATCCTGCAAACTGCAGACCAGTATCGCTGACCAGCATCCCATGCAAGATCTTGGAGCACATTGTGGTCACCGCCCTCATGAACCACCTCGAGGAGAATACGATACTGACCCCCCGACAGCACGGATTTCGTCGAAAAAGATCCTGCGAGACCCAGCTGCTGGAATTTGCCGAAGAACTGTCTGACAACATGGAGAAGGGAGGGCAGACTGACATCGTAGTGCTGGACTTTGCCAGGCCTTTGACAAAGTAAACCACAGCCTCCTGACCCATAAACCCCATCACGACGGCGTCAGGGGAAAGTCAATAACTGGATCAAGGGTTTCCTTGGAGACAGGCAGCAAGCAGTAGTGGTCCAAGGGGCGAGGTCGGACTGCGTCAGCGTAAGGTCAGGGGTTCCGCAGGGGTCAGTACTTGGACCCAGTTTGTTCCTAGTATACATCAATGACATACCGGACCAACTCACTTCGATGACGCGCCTCTTCGCTGACGACACTGCTGTATACCGACTGATAACATCAGGCCTGGACCAAGAACAGCTACAACAAGACTTCCTCAAACTAGAACAGTGGGAGAAGAGCTGGGACATGGCCTTTCACCCAGGAAATGTACCACCCTCCCAGTGACCAGGAAGAAAAAAACCCTTGCCAAACAGCTACACGGCCAGAATTTAGCCACAGTCAACTCGGCGAAATATCTTGGCGTTACCATCAGTCATGATCTCAGCTGGGATGAGCATATCAATAACATCTGTTCGAAGGCCAACAAGACCCTCGGCTTCCTTCACCGCAACCTTCGAATCAGTGCATCCAGCTGAAAGAAACGGCGTACAAGTCCTTCGTGAGGCCCATCCTGGAGTACGCCTGCACAGTGTGGGATCCACACACGAAAAAAATATCAGCAGGATTGAGGCAGTACAGAGTAGAGCAGCCGGTTTGTTCTCAGAAGATATCACAACACTTCAAGTGTAAAATATCTATGATAGACAAACTGGGCTGGGATCCACTCCAGCAATGCAGGAAGACCTCCCGCCTCACCATGTTGTACAAAATCTTGCATGAGGAGGTCTGTGTGGGACGCTGCCAAACTGAAACTGCACCACCAAGACAAAGAAGAGGACACTTCACAGCAACTGACCCAGATCCATTGCCGCACCCAATACCGACAACAGGCATTCTTTACCAATACCATCAGGGACTGGAATGACCTGACTATGGCAGTAGTATCAGCCAAAACCATCGACACATTCGTGTCAAGGTCCGATCAATTTGAGTAGGAACCAGAGTAGGGATATAGGGATAGGTTTTTTTTTTAAAAGTGGGCTTGGCTGCACCTTATGTGTAGTCAGGGCTGGCTTACCCCCGAGGGGGACAGGGTGACCGTGGTAGCCTGCCAGCAGATCCACGCATAGCTAGTTAGCTTTATTTCAATTTACTGTCTGTTGTGTAGTGAGAGTGTGAATGAGGTTGATTTTTTTTTTTGCGTCACCTCAAAGCGGGAGAGTAATCAACCTGATGATTGTGGCCGCTCACGGATGATATGATGATGAACATGAAGATGAAAGATCGAGAAGCCTCGAGATGGCAACGATACATATGATAGATAGACATGATAGATCATGAAAATACAAACATGACAAGAGGGCCTCAGTCGGTAAAACATACACAGACATCAAACACAAGAAAACATCCGAAGCTAAACCAACTCAGTGAAAACCAAAGCAGTCAACGAGGTACAAGATATCATGTCTAACCAAAACCATTATTGAAACAAAATCATCAGGTTATGTCTCGAACACATACGAACTGCATGAAAAACTTGCAAAACGAAACTCCGAAGACTTGACGCAACAACGTATATTCCAACCTAAAATCAGTTCGTTAAAATTTAGCAGTGAAGCCAACAGTTACAAATGCTAAGACTTGCAACCAGCGAGATTGACCAACTTCATTCGTGCCTAGTCCCGAGCAGTAAGTCATCTGTCGTCCGCTAAGATTCAGCATTGAGTAGGCCTAAAATCAAAATCTACCGTAAGCGATGAAATGTCAAAAAAATCTAAAGAAAAGAACTTGAGTACAGTTTCTGAAAAAAAACGACGTCAGCGTAAAATCTGCTGACGTCAGTTTGAAAACATGCAAAAGTCATGTGCACCAGAACGAAGAACAAGACATGCCGATGGTCACTTTCCTACACGATTCAGTGCTGAATGGAGTTGACACGGATAGACTAGGATACTTGTATTGTTTTGATGGACTTTCCTTCAAGGCTCCGAAGTCGAATGATCTAGTGAAGCAAGAGTCCTCTGTTTTTTCTTCAAAGGAAATCGCCAGAAGCCATTGTCATCCACTGTGGAGCCAATGATATTAAAAAGTCTGACCCTCAAATCTGCTGCAAAATCTTCGCCGATTCCATCAGAGTCATATCTTCCAGACATCCTAAAACGAAAATCGTTTGTCAGCAAAATCGCGCCTCTACGAGATACTGAGATGGAAACCAGACGTGAACTATTCAATGCTTTGGTCTCCACAGAACTGTTTGGGATGGAAAGAGTCTCTTTCGTCAATCATGGCAACATGCATACCAGAGGGCTGAAGAAAGACGGGATTCATCCAACAGCAAGAGGGTCCAGTGTCCTTGCGGAAAACCTGGGGCGACACCTGAGACAGCTGTTCTGGGAGCAGCCGAAGAAAACGTTAAGGCGCCCACGTCATCAGCTACCCAGACGCTTCTACCCAACCCCCAGCTTTTCAGGCTTCTTTGGTGAAAGGAACCCGTGGCAGAATCCCTTTGATGTACTGAGAGACTGGTTTTAAAAACTGGACCAATCTGTATTCACATTGCTTTAACTGCGGACAGCAAAGGACCATTCTGTTGACTTTGCAACTAGTTATCTGCTGCGTTTATCCTTTGTGCATCGGTATTATTTAGAACTCCCCCCCCTCTCTCTCTCTCTCCTCCTCTCTCTCTCTCTCTCTCTCTCCTCTCTCTCTCTCTCTCCTCTCTCTCTTCAGTATTTCTGTCACATACTGATATATTAGTATACTTCATCGGTACGTTTTGTATTGTTATTGTCTTTCCCCCAAGTTTTCATAAGAACTGTTAATGGCAATGGGAGAAACAAAAGCTATAAGTATTATGCAATGGAATTGCAGGTCTTTACATACAAACATCTTGCTTCTTTCAGATATCAGGTTCTTATTTTACAGTCGTTAAATGTCACTCGAACTAAATTGCCCAAACTGTCGAACTTTTACTATCCTCCAGTCTGTGAAAAGATGGATCAAGAAGGAAAAGTTCAAACAGCTATCTATATTCATGATAAGATGAATTACACCATATGCCCGTCGCCAGCACCAGTGAATATATCGAATCTATACTCATGAGCAGCCAAAGTTAAAATCAATGAAACTTTATGATGAATGTTGTTAGTGTATACTTACCTAAAGGTCCAAATGAGGAAAATACCGAAAGGTTACGTCCATTACATGATTCAAAAGAGAAATGCAATAATTGCGGGTGACTTTAACGCTCACTCACCTTTTTGGGAAAATGATAACATAAATGTGACTAGTAACAAATTTGTTGAAAATATAGTTGATGCCTCCCTCTATTTACTAAATGATGGGAGAGTTACGAGGATCCCTGATTTACCAAATCAAAGCGCTTCTGCTGTTGATCTGTCTCTTATTTCTCCCATTCTCGTATCAAATAGTGACTAGAACACGCTTACAGATAGCTTAGGAAGTTACCATCTACCCATTATTATTACGCTAAATGATAAACCAGCCCAGGATAGTACAGATAAAGATGTCATAGCAAAATATAATTATAACTGTGCTGACTGGAACTTATTTGAAAATATTTTGAAATCACGAAATACTAATGACATAAGAGATGATGATATCAATAATTTTTGCTAAAAATTCACGGACACAGTGTTGCAAGCCGCTGACTGTTCCATACCCAAGTATTCTAATTTGAAGTCTAACAAACATTTGGGAAACATCTGGTGGAACGAAGACTGCGAGAAAGTTGTAAATAAAAAGAAACGTTTATTCAAAGTCTACTTACAGGATAAAAAACAACAACCAGAAAATCACATTCCACTTAGGAAAGCACATTCACTCAGTAAAAAAAAACAACCATAGTACAAGTGAAACGGCAGTAACTGGGCTACATTTTGCACAGATGAGGCTTACAGCCATAAAGACATGCAAAGATATGGAAAAACAATTAATGATATGAAAAATGGATACATCTACCATTATATCCAATCAGGATTGAAGGCAGTGATCTTCCTACAAACTTACAAAAGGCTGAGTCGTTCGGTGACTCTTTTTCGGATACAATGCTTACTGGTAAATTTCCACATGAAACCAGAACGTTTAGGGTAAATGAGACCCAAAAAGCTATGTACAAAGATCCTGTAGCAGATAACGCAAATTATGTCAATGCTCCAATTACTTTAAGAGAACAAAAAAATACTCTATTTTCTTCAAGCGCTAAGAAAACAGCTGTTGGAGCTGATGCTATATCCATCATTCTGTTAAAACATCTGCCAGATGACTGGTTAATACTACGCACGAATTATTACAGAAATGCTGGGATGAGGGCTGCATTCCCCAAATATGGAAGCACTCAATTGTAGTTTCCAGTATCTAAACAAGGAAAGTCCAAAAAAGATATAAACAATAAAAGACATATTGCTCAAACATCACACATAGGGAAGCTGCTAGAAAAGATAGCTCTAAACAGATAATTCATTACTGTGATAAAAGAAAAGTTATTCCCACTAACCAAGCTGGTTTTAGGAAGGGGAGAAGTACAGTTGACCATTTAGTTAAACTGACTACACAAATTAAACATCAGTTTGCTCGTAGGAAAAATATACTGGCCACATTCTTTGATATCAAGAAAGCCTACGATCACGTGTGGCATGATAGATTACTATACAAAACTGAAAAGTATTGGTCTGTCTGGAAATACATATGGTTATATTAAGAACTTTTTATCTGAAAGAAGCATGCAGACAAATGTTGGCAACAAGTATTCCACCCTACGATTTCTAAAATGGGAATCCCACAGGGGTCAGTTATTGCCTCTTATTTATTTAATATTTTGCTTTATGATTTGCCACAGTTTGTATCGAATAATGTTGTACTAGTACAATAATGCAGATGAAATAGTTATATGGATGAAAGTTACTATGAAAAGGAAAACACCCAAAAGACAGCTTAACTATTTTGAAAAAAATATATCAACTGGAACTCGATAAACTAAGTAACTACATGAAGGAGAATGGATTAATGCTGTCACGGGAAAAAACAAATCTTCTACTTTTTAATGGTGGGCCAGATCCACCAGAATTACCCATTTTTTTCAAATAAATGGCGAGACATATAGAGTACAGACAGAAGGTGAAATTTCTCGGAGTATACATTACTTCAAAATTGGCGTGGAATTATCATATACAATATTTATTAACAAAGGCTTGAAAAAGCTTTAACTTTTAAAAAGTTATACAGAAACAAAACTGGGGCCAAGATGCTAATGTACTGAAACAGCTGCATTGTCACTGATACGTTCTAGATACTCTTACGGGCAGGAAGTTTTTTTCAGCGCTCCGAAAGTTTACTTAATAAGATGCAAAGTTTGGATTGCAAAGCTTTTAAACTGGCTCTTGGTGTGCCGTATCATGCATCATCTTTGGGAACATATAGCCAAGTAGGAGTATAACCATTAGATGAACATCGACGGCTAGCTGTCGCAAAATATGTCTCACGAATTTCAACACGTGACAGCAACGTTGAGAATGAAATCAGTTTGAGATCTGACATTAGCTTCCAAAAAAGGCAAAAACCAATTTCTTCACTCACAACTATTGGAACTTTCACTTCAGATCTGTTCAGTGAGTCAAAAGTTAACTTCAACGATATAAATCGACCTAAATTTCCCGCATCTCCCAACCCGCCATGGGAACCTCAAAGAGCATTATTGATATCAGCCATACGTTGATGAAAAAAAAAGTGACAATGAAAACCTGATAGGCCAAATAGTAAAAAGGTATTTATTGAAAATTTGCATCCCTTTCATCTTAAAATTTATACAGATGGGTCTCTTTTGGATACCAAAGAAGCAGGTGCAGCATTCGGAATTTCTTCATTAAAAATTGAAAAATCTTATTATCTTGGAAAAAAAACAGATATATTTTTTACAGCAGAACTAACTGCCATTCTAATGGCTTTGTATTTTCTACTTGACTTTTCAAATCCAATATTCCAGGTCCTCTTTTGTATCGATTCAAGATCGGTTTTTATTCGTCCTAAGTAAAACAAACCCAATAGAAAGACAATATCTGATTACAGATATTCATCACCTAATACATTTCTTGATTATTAGGGGCGCAAGAATTAGTTTCTGTTGGGTTCCTTCTCATTGTGGGATTCAATTTAATGAAAGAGTAGACAGAGCAGCAAAACGGGAGCGAAAAAAACAAGCGGGTCAGAGGTTATCAGTATCCCATTGTCTATCCATGAGGGATACAGTCTTCTAGAAAATGCATGCTGGAAACATTTTAGGAAAAAACAATAAAATTCGGGATGTTCTCTTGATAGACGCATAAACCAGCTATTAAACTTTGACACACTTCATTCTTTTTATCAATGTAGTTTTCCGTTTTCTCGGATCATAATTTCACTAATATCTAAGATCAAACTAAATACTTTTAAGACAAAGTTTTGCAAAAATATAACATGCCTTTGTGGTGAAATGATAACAAATTCCCACATACTTTTCCACTGCAAGCAGTTAAAACCTCATCTACCACCTCTACCTAATTGCTTCCTGGATAAAGTTGTAACCGATTTATCACTAATGTGTAAAATTGCTGTTTCAGTGCATCAAAGTCCTATTTTTTTCTGTTTTGTAAAATGGGAACTGGCGTTTTAGCAATGTCCTTGTTATGACCGGTGACCACATTCTTCGATATGACTCGGTGTGAGCGGCAAGTCTCAACGCCACAGCGATTCATTGCATCGACGCTCTACGTGGATGGAGGCCATCAATCAGGGTCTGGCACAGTCGTGACATCACGAGCGTGGCGGCGGGGTTTCCCTGAAGGAGCTGATGACTGGGTGTGCATGCACAGCAGGAAAAAAAAACAAAACACAAACAAAAACAAACATCCAGAGATCACTAGGAAGAGTGACATGAGTTCGGGTAGTGTATTCCACTCAGGTTCATCACAGCGTTTGATTCTGATCGAGCTCACATGTGAAAGCAGAATGGAGGAAGCCTACATCCATACAACTGAGAGGTAGGAAAGTGTAGCGAGCAGCTTGAGGGCATCTGGTTTCCGAGCCAAAGTCCTCCCCACAGAGGTTGGAGCAAGGTGGGGTGGGGGCAGGGAGATACAGGTGCATTTGTCTGTGATGTAAAGATTTCCGGTGAGAAGAGGACCAGTGCCCAAAAGGCAATGCCAGGGGCAGCTGTGTCCAAAAGGCAATGCCAGGGGCAGCTGTGTCCAAAAGGCAACGGGAGGGGGGAGGGGGGGAGTGGGGGGGGGGGGGGCTTCTCTGAAGACATTCCGCTGTCAAACTCTACCATCACTTTCTTCCTCCAGTCGACGTCACAACACCAGTTCACACCGTGGGCGGACGACCAAAAGTCAAGGTGTCCAACCCCATTACACGTCATGGGATATTTCAGCCGTGGCCAGCTCATGGCCACAACATTTGGTATCCTTGTGGCTCTGACGGCAAGTCAGGGACCACACAGCTGAGTTTCATTCAACATCAGAGAATGAACTCTGTGAGTTTCGTTCAAATTTGCTGACCTGCATTACAGATGTCTGCGCCTTTGCCATATTTTGATTCAAGATGCACTGTGAAAGTAAGCAGTGAGGAAATACTACAGTCCTGAATACAGTTTCAAAACCAAACGGTGACTTTTTGGTATCGTTGTCCTCATCCTCAGTATTGATGTACACAATAAGAAAGGATGCCGTGTCAAATGTTGTCACTCATCATGCGACGCTCTCAAGGCGACCTCATCTTGGATTTCTCCACCCCCATCCCTTACTCCTGTTCATGACGGACCTGACGTCCTTCAGTGCCTGCAGATTTGTAGAGGCAGCAGTAGGAGGGACGTGGCACGAGCTCCACGATTCAGTAAAACTGTGTCTGGAGGGACGTAACCATAGGCTGTACGATTCATGAGAACTCTGTTTAGAAGGCGTGGTGACTGCTGTATTATTTATGACGACTGTGTTTGGAAGGCGTGGTGACAGCTGTATTATATATGACGACTGTATTTAGAAGCCGTGGTGACTGCTATGGGATTTATGACTGTATTCAGAAGCCGCGGTGACAGCTGTAGGATTTATGACCACTGTATTTAGAAGCAATAGTGACAGCTGTATGATTTATGACGACTGTATTTTGAAGGCGTAACGACAGCTGTATGATTTATGATGACTATATTTTGAAGGCGTTGTGTCCTGTTGCATGATTTATGACGACTGTATTTAGAAGGCATAGTGTCTGGTTGTATGAGTTATGATGACTGTCCCTTAGAAGGCGTAGTGTCAGGTTTTATGATTTATGATGACTGTATTTAAAAGGCACCGTGTCCGGTTTGCATGAGTTATGACGACTGTATTTAGAAGGCGTAGTGCCCGGTTGTATGATTTATAATGACTGTATTTCGAAGGCGTAGTGTCCGGTTGTATGATTTATAATGCCTGTATTTCAAAGGCGTGGTCAACGGTTGTATGATTGATGAGGACTGTAGGTGGAGGGATGAGATGACAGCTGTATAATTAATGAGGACTATGGTGGGAGTGATGAGGCGACAGACTGAATGACTGATGAGGACTGTAGTTGGAGGGATGATGTGACAGTTATATGATTGATGAGGACTGTAGTTGGAGGGATGAGGTGACAGCTGTATGATTGGTGAGGACTGTAGTTTGGAGGGATGAGGTGACAGCTGTATGATTGATGAGACTATGGTGAGAGGGATGAGGCGACAGACTGTATGATTGATGAGGACTGTGGTTGGAGGGATGAGGTGACAGCTGTATGATTGGTGAGGACTGTAGTTTGGGGATGAGGTGACAGCTGTATGATTGATGAGGACTATGGTGAGAGGGATGAGGCGACAGACTGTATGATTGATGAGGACTGTAGTTGGAGGGATGAGGTGACAGCTGTATTATTGATGAGGACTGTAGTGGGAGGGATGAGGTGACAGCTGTATGATTGATGAGGACTGTAGTTGGAGGGATGATGTGACAGCTGCATGATTGATGAGGATTGTATTCAAAGGGATGAGGTGACATCTGTATGATTGATGAGGACTGTAGTTGGAGGGATGATGTGACAGCTGTATGATTGATGAGGACTGTAGTTGGAGGGATGAGATGACAACTGTATTATTGATGAGGACTGTAGTTGGAGGGATGAGATGACAGAATGTATGATTGATGAGGACTGTAGTTGGAGGGATGAGGTGACAGCTGTATGATTGATGAGGACTGTAGTTTGGAGGGATGAGGTGACAGCTGTATGATTGACGAGGACTGTAGTTGGAGGGATGATGTGACAGCTGTATGATTGATGAGGATTGAAGTTGGAGGGATGATGTGACAGCTGCATGATTGATGAGGACTGTAGTTGGAGGATGATGTGACAGCTGTATGATTGATGAGGACTGTAGTTGGAGGGATGATGTGACAGCTGTATGATTGATGAGGATTGTATTCAAAGGGATGAGGTGACATCTGTATGATTGATGAGGACTGTAGTTGGAGGGATGATGTGACAGCTGTATGATTGATGAGGACTGTAGTTGGAGGGATGAGGTGACAGCTGTATTATTGATGAGGACTGTAGTTGGAGGGATGAGATGACAGAATGTATGATTGATGAGGACTGTAGTTGGAGGGATGAGATGACAGCTGTATGATTGATGAGGACTGTAGTTGGAGGGATGAGGTGACAGCTGTATGATTGATGAGGACTGTAGTTTGGAGGGATGAGGTGACAGCTGTATGATTGATGAGGACTGTAGTTGGAGGGATGAGGTGACAACTGTATGATTGATGAGGACTGTAGTTGGAGCGATGATGTGACAGCTGTATGATTGATGAGGACTGTAGTTGGAGGGATGGTGTGACAGTTATATGATTGATGAGGACTGTAGTTGGAGGGATGATGTGACAGCTGTATGATTGATGAGGACTGTAGTTGGAGGGATGAGGTGACAGCTGTATGATTGATGAGGACTGTAGTTGAAGGGAGGGATGGGGCACAGGCGGCGGAAGCAGGGGGGGGGGGGGGGGGGCGGGGGGCATGCCCCCCTCCAGAAAAATATTGGGGGGGGGGGCAGCCTTATATACTGCCCCCGCTAATATTGAGCACCTCCAAAAAATCAGAGAGAGAGAGAAAGGAGAGAGAAAAAGAGAGAGAGAGAGAGAGAGAGAGAGAGAGAGAGAGAGAAGGAGAGAGAGAGAGAGAGAGAGAGAGAGAGAGAGAGAGAGAGAGAGAGAGAGAGAGAGATGCTTGATGGTGCATCACCGTTCGCCATACTTGTCATACTTCCTGTCAAACTCGCTCGGGAAAGATGTCAACACATTTCTCGGGAACCTCTCTGCAGCTGACCCACTTTGGGCACACATTAACTGACCAGTACCTGACCAATATTGCCAAGAATGGCATATATGCTGATGCTGTTGTAGTGCAGGCTATGGCGAGAATGATTGGTAGGGACATACACATCGTAACAAGTCAGCAAGAAGCTCCAGGATAGGCTACCTGATGAATAAGATCTTGGCGGGAGACATTGAATCATCCCTTCCACCTGTCCTTATAAGGCAAATAAGCGAGAACATTTTGTGAGCCGAACACTTCATCAAACCAGGACAGTGAAAATAATGAAGAAAAGGATTAAGTGTTTTCTGATCTCCTACAGAAGGTGCATCAATCGTACAGACTCCTCGTGACGACGCCAACCGACCTGCGCAGTGTCCCTCGTGATGACACTGACCGACCTGCTACTGTAAGAAAACCAAAATGTCAGTCTACTGTGTGCTGCAAGGACGCAGTCAACACCTTTCAGCCACAGAGCGACACAGTCCTCTCCAAACTGACCAGGGTAAGTTCAGGAAGGCCCCGCTATTTCCAAAGATCTTGGTTCCAGCAATACCCTTGGCTTCACCTATGCACAACAGACAACAAGGTATGTTGTTTCTTTCTGCATGGGGCTAATCATCAAGGGCTGCAAACCCGATGCAGCGTTTGTAATGTAGCGGTTTTGACAACTGGAAGAAAGCACGGGAAAAGTTCTCAAGCCACGAAAAATCATCTTCACATAGACAGCCGTTTATGACGTAAACTGTAGGCAGTCTACAACGTCAGTGTATGCTCCAGTGACGTGTCAGCATGAAACGGAACAAAAGAAACACATGCAAAGCCTGATGAACGAACTAAAGAGCCTTCAGTTTCTCCTGCGACAGGGTCTGCCTCTCCGTGGACATGACGAGCAGGAAGGCAACATTCAACAGCTGCTCAAGTTCTGCTTTGGAGAGGGCTGCAAGGAAAATACAAACACAGGTTCAAAATATCTGTCACATGGTATTGTCAAAAAGATCCACAGGATTATGGCACATAAAGTCTTGCGATCTGTTGTACTTGAAATCAGAGAAGCGAATTGGTTTTCGATACCTGCTGACGAAACCTGTGATGTTGCAAACAGGGAGCAGGGTTTTAATTTGCATAAGATAGGTAACTGAGCAGTTTGAAGTCATAGAGAGCCTGTGGGACTGGTGCATGTTGACAATAATTGTGCTGAGACAATTTTAATGCGTAAAGGATTGCTTGATCAGGCTGGACTTGCCAGTGCAGAAGTGTAGGTCAGGCCTACGACGGGGGCCCGTAATTTTCAGGGTCACGTTTCAGGTGTTGCAAAACGGTTCAAAGAAGAGGTCCCGTCAGCAGTGTCCGTACACTGTTTGGCACACTCAATCTTGTGTTACAAGAGGCTTCCAGAAAGGTCAAAGTAATAAGAGATGCCCTTGACTTTGCCACAGAGGTCATTCAGTTGATCAAATTATGACCAAAACGACAACTCCTTTTTGAAACATCCAACATGAAACATCAACTTCGTGTAGCCGTCCATTAAACCACTGTGTCCAACAAAGTGGACTGTTCGAACAAGAGCTTTTGAATCTCTCATAGAGAACTATGAGGCTTGCAAGAAACACTTGATCTAGTCTCACAAGGACATGATGAGTATGCCAGGAGGGTATCCGGCCTTCTAGCACTTATGCAGCAGTTCTCCACCTGTCCTTGGGCTCTCACTTTCACGGGATGTCTTGAATGTGACTGAAGAGCGGGCGACTGCTGTTCAAAGGAAACAAACGTCCTGTGTGGATGTAACAAACACTGCAAACCTCTGTCTGAGAACGCTTGAAAGTATACGCCAGGATAATAGTTTCCATCCTTCTCTTACTCATGCTTAACATTTTCCTTTCTTAGGAAATAAACCAACACAGCAATCATCGCTTTATAACTGCCACCACATTTGCAAATAATAATTCAATGGCATAATTGTCACATTTTATAGCCACATTTCAAAATAACACAAATCTCCAACCACGCATCCGAACGACAAATCATGCGTACGCACGCTCGCAACATAAAACTCGTTCTCCTTGCACACACAAACAGACGGTGGCCGAAGGATAAGAGTCCTGTGAATGTGACAGGGGCGGACGAGCGAGACCAAGCAAGTACCAACCCTGAATCACCAGGTTCTCTCCCATCCCCACCGACTACCGCATCACGAGATGCATAAACAGGAGAAAGAATTTTGGATATAATTTAGGATGGCCAGGTTAAAGACTGAATTAACCAGAAAAAAAAAAGTCTCAAACAATATTTCTTTTACAATTTTGAAAACAAAAGAAAATTGCGCAAAAGAGAAGAATAAGCCGGCTAACAACAACAAACCAAAACAAACAAACCACGAAACTGATGCTTACCAGCTACCCGTGGGTGACCCCGAAGAGGCGGTCAAACGACTCTCTCTGCCCTCTGTCCAGTCGAGAGGACAGAGGCGCAGATGCGGAAAAAGAAGAAGTGATGTCCCTCTCCTACAGGCCGACTGTAGGAATTGAAGATACCGACTTACCTTCGACGATACGGTGAAGAACCAAGACCGGAGCAGGCGCTCCAGAGACATCTTCCGCTCGAGTGAAGAGCTAACCTCCCTCAGCGATGGCGGCCAACATGCCACGCTACGTCACAGAGTGAGCATACTTCAAACTAAAAGAAATGAAGCACGTGCGACAGGTAAAAAGACAGGCGAGAGGCCGATAGACAGCAAGTTCGAGAGAAAGGCACCAGCCACCCGTGAACCTGCAGGATGAATAGCACGGGCAGTGGAATTAGAGAGAGAGAGAGAGAGAAAGCAAACCGAACGTGAGCTGAACTACACCAAGGTGCAACCGCACCACAAGCCACACTGAGGGACGGACACGTGACAACAACAACGATAATAAACAAATGAATAATTCCGCCACCCTAGATGGTCAAACGTCGTAGGCCTCGTGACAAACTCGTGACAGACTATAAGAGCACCAAATGAATATACATGCCCGACTTCCCTAATATCATTTTGCAAAAAAAAACTTGGATCCAGTAACTCAATTAAAATTCCCCTTCTTGCTGTACATGAAGTAGGTATGCACATAGCGCAATTAAAGAATAAAAAATCCATGGGTCCTGATAACATACCCACATTTCTTCTCAAACTCGCTCTACCTTACATTGTTGAGTCTCTTACATACATATATAATCTATCCATTGAAACTAATGTTTTCCCTCAGGCGTTCAAAAACGCCAAAGTAACCCCCCTTCCAAAATCAAATGATTTGTCGGATCCAAATAATTTCAGACCTATAATCCTTGCTATCGATTCTATCCAAACCCCTTGAAAGACACATACACACACACGTATCTCAGTTCATGGAGAAAAACAAACTATTTCACCCACTCCAATCTGGATTCCGATCTAATCATTCCTGCCACACAGCATTATCACGAATGTGTGACTCATGGCTTTCAAATATGAACCAATCACAAATGACAGGGGTTGTCTTTTCTTGACTTCAAAAAGGCGTCTGATCTTGTTGATCATTCAATTCTTCTAAAGAAACTATCTGTCTACTTAAACCATACCCCGGCAATCTCATTATTCCAATCATACTTGAACGAAAGGACTCAGTATGTGGCGCTTAATGGCAAAACCTCCACTTCAGACTTTGTCAGACACGGAGTCCCACAGGGCTCTGTACTAGGCTCCCTACTATTCTGCATCTTCATCAATGATTTACCATTGTCCGTATCAGATGAAAAGGTCACGACAGATTTATTTGCTGATGACTCGTCGCTCCAAACGAATGGTAGTGATCTACAGACAATAGAAACTTCTCTCCAGGAAAGTCTAAACGACGTGTCAGACTGGTGTCATTCAAACTCAATGGTCATACACCCAGCCAAAACCAAATCTATGATTATAGCTACCCGCCAAAAACACCAGTTGACTCCTCTTTGCCTAAAACTTCAGTTGAATGGCACTTCTATCGAGCAGGTAGACGAGCATCGTGTTTAGGGTTAACGATAGATAAAGAATTAAAATGGCAATCTCATCTAAATAACGTATGCAAGGTAGTATCAAAACACCTTTTCCTGTTATCTCAATTAAAGCGCTACGTCAACAGTAATGTGCTTAAACTTTTCTTCAATGCACACATAATGTCACGTATAGATTACGCCTCAACAGTGTGGGACGGCAGTAGTGACGTCCACAAAAAAAGGCTGAATTCTCTCCATAGACGTGCAGCAAAGCTACTCCATCCTGCTGTATCTCTAACAACAGACGAAAAACTAAAAGCGCTGAACATACTTCCTCTGAATAGGCAATTGGAATTCAACAAGACATCATTTATGTTTACAATCTTGACAGATACTATGCCATGTTATATCAATGCCCTTTTTACAAGATAGAACAGCTTTTCTGGCTCGACTGAAATTCCTTCTTCCCTACCCACGCATTGATCTATACAAAACAAGCCTAGCTTACTCTGGACCATAGTCTGGAACTCACTTCCACCGAATCTACAAAACATGAATACTTTAAAACCTTTCAAGGAACATTTGCATAAACATTTTATGTCTCAGTAGTTAAATTATTCGATTACAATGATTAGCGTCCATTCGCTAAGTCTTCTGTGAACCATACTTTGAATAAATCGTCTCAACATAAAACCTACTCCGTTAAAATCGCTCATCCCCACTCCCACTCTGTCTACCATCCCTTTTCTCCTCCCCCTACCTACCATTCTCTCTTCCCCACCCTCCTCTGACCTCTCTCTCTCTCTGTAGTTTTTTGTTTGTTTGTTTGCTTGTAAGTTTCCTTTTGTTTTACCATCCCCCATCTCATTAATGCTTTTATGAGCAGTTTGCTTATCATTGTAGAATTAGATTATCATGTTGGTATGTTGAATTGTCTGTATGAATGATATGTGCTGAAATAATGTATGCATGACAAGGACAGATTGTAAGACTAGCTTTGGCCTAAAATCTTCATCCTTGGGTATTAAAGATCAATCAATCAATCAATCAATCTCTCTCTCTCTCTCTCTCTCTCTCTCTCTCTCTCTCTCTCTCCCTCTCTCTCTCTCTCTCTCTCTCCTCCTCCCCCCCCCCCCTCTCGTTTCTTTTTTTTTGACAGATCTGCAAGAATTTGTAGAACTAGATTCTGCGGCGACTATTGCTGTGATTATCCGGAATGCTGGTGTGTCTACAAAAACAGTGTCCTCATGCGTGACTGCGGTGGAAAAATAGCAATGTTTATGTAAACAAAGCGAATCTTTTTTTTTTTTTTAACAAACAAGGTAAACATGGAACACCCAAATAGTAAACATATAAACCTCCAGCTCAAGCAGATACACCTTTATAGATGTGACTTGTTTGACAAGTGCCCAAATAAAGATGAACAAATTAACAGATATCCAAACACTTTCCAATGAAACTTTTTTGAAAAGACCAATTTGCACGTCATCCCAAGTTTGAAGAATTTGCACATGTCAGGCAGCATTTTCCCCAATCTGACATAAAGTGCATAAATCGATCAGTCAAAATGTTGAGCAATATTCACGGTGCACCAGTGAATCTGAATTAGCCATACTTTAACGGCATTCTACATTCAAATCCAATCTTTGCTAATCGGCCTCTAGAGAGGGACGATCACTGGCGCTGACTCCTCAAGCAAGAAGTTATCGTCCGTAGGCGTCCTACATGTGTTGGTTCAGTACAGACACGACTGAACAGCGCCACAGTGACTTGGCTGTGGCGCAGCGTCTCACTCCAATGAACTGCCTCCTGGTGACTTGAAAATGCCAGCTTCTTGTGAAGTGCTGGCACCAGGGCTGCAGGTGGGACAAACCAAATTGTAACCGGAACTACGAGCTAGAATGAATAATTTGGGAGTAGTGCTACTGCAGCAGCGCGATTGACGAGACAGAAAATAGAAGATTTCACGGCAAAAGTCGAGTTTAGGGCTGCGTACTTTCCACACTTCAAAAACGAGACTGAAACGCTACATCGTGGGAATACTTCTAGCTTCACATTCTGTGAACACTTTGTGTCTAACCCACCTTTGATCATACCAGGTCAGATATCAAAAGGCTGAGATCAAAGTTAATCAAAATTTTACCTGATCGATCCATCAAAATCTACCCCGCAATTTCAGCAAGTGTTCTATTGATATGATGTGTTGATGTGATGTCATGTTATTACACTTAGAGTAAATAAGTTGTCCATTTTAAGAATATCCATATTATCTGCTGATTGCTTGTTTGAAACGACCACAGAGAATAGCACGTGCAAGAGCATTCCTTGTCTTTGTTTTCAGTTCTTGAGAGAGAGAGAGAGAGAGAGAGAGAGAGAGAGAGAGAGAGAGAGAGAGAGATAGAGAGAGAGAGAGAGAGAAAGAGAAGAAGAAGAAGAAGAGAGAAGAGGAGAGAAAACACACACACACACACACACACACACACACACACACACACACACACACACACACACACACACACACACAAACACACACACACACACACACACACACACACACACACACACACACACACACACACATGCAGCGTGTCCGTGAAGAAAAACAAGCCTGTAGGGAGAGCTTGACAGCAGATCTTGAGAGAAGAACCCCCCCTCGCCCACCCCACCCCTCCACGGAGAAGTCCCTTGGCCCTGAACTTACGCTCTTAGGGGGGCAGGCCTCATCCACGTCATAAAACCTAGAAATCCTTTTGCTGCCAATATTTTCCCTTTTTCCTGGCGCTGGCGAATATGTTGTTTTATCATATGGCGTCTCATGTTGTGCCGACGAGGTGACAGGCCTAATATGGCCCTTTGCGATCGGCTGGGCTATAAACAACATTGTTTTCCTCTCTTTGTGGCCTTTATTTTTAATAATCTTGGTGTCTCCACTGTGTTGAACTCTCGGTAGAAACTTGGCCAGGTGCCTTGCCTAAAACGCACAGGTCTCTAACCCTCAGTGCAGGGTGCATGGAAGCTGCGCTAACATGAGGCACGGTCCACTTCCTTTTCCGTAATTCCATGAGTGGATGGTTGAAACATGCTGAGGAAATTCCCATTTCACATATCATTTTTATGTTGTTGTTCGATCGGTGTTTTATTCATGGGAGACACACCCCGTTCCACCTACGTTGGTTGGAAAATGCTTTATTTATGTGACAACAGCGCATGTAATCTGTGGCTACTTTGATTGATAGATGTTTTATTCACGAAAGATACAGACCATTTGGTCTGTCACTACTTTGAATGACGAAAGTTTAAATCGTGTTAGACGTAATCCATTCATCATTCCTTTGCAGTCCCACACAGCAAGTGGAACTTCAGTTGTCCATGATATTTACAATAGAACACATTGAAATCATTCCTTTGTAATGTCATTTACGTGACTGGGATGCAGACCGGCTCATCGTCATTGACAAGGAAAACGAACGTCGATAACAATCACAGGTACAAATTCACATTACACCTGTTATCTTCGTTGTGATGATAAAACGTCGGTGAATTTTGTTTTATTTGGTTTTCGGGGGTGGGTGGGTGGTGGTGGTGGTGGGGGGGAACATGGGGGTAAGAGGGACAAATAAACAGGGACACTCGGCCCTGGTCTGTGAAAAAAAAAACGTGGTGAAGAACTGAAACCGGTGTATGTAGAGAGCAACATTTCTATTCAGCTAATGCTATACGAGGGAACAGAAATTTAATTTTGCAGAGAATCTGGTATAAGAAAAAAGCTTGTCTCAGTTCCTGTGCACACCTTTCCTGTTGTACGCCAGTTCATGAGCTTTGATTTCAAGCAATTACACGAAGATCTAAACACACGCTGCCCGTTTTTGTTTTCAGAAGCTCTGAGACAAGTACATTGTACCTCAGGGAAATGTGGTTGAATAAAAAAAAACAACCACAGATACATTATGCATTCTTGACATTAACATTATGCATAGGAAATTCTGTTGCAACCTTATAAGTTAACCTTTTTTTCAAACCATGCCAATTTGGGTAGGATAAGAATTTGGAAAATCATGAAGTATACGGTCTGTGAGAGGCTAAAGAGTTCATTTTTTGTTGTTCATTTGCTGCTGACCTTTCTGCCCAAACGTTGCAGGGCACGCTGTATCTTGGTGTTTTTCTGTTGCTCCGAGGCCAAGTTCAGCACGTACAGAACAGGATTCAGCGCCATGTTGACAGGCAGAACGAACGTTGTCACAGCAGAACGGATTTCATGAGGCATGGACTGCTGTGCAGGCAACAGCAACACCAGGACAGCCATCAGAAACCAGCCACAGGCGTCAGTCACTGAAATGTTGATGGTACGACGAGCCAAGCTCAGCCGCTGAGATTTTTGAGGGTTGACCAGAAACACAATGGGTCGGCATGAACGGCGTTGTAGATGTACACCTGACCTGCCAGTGTCAGCCCCATCAGCAGAGTGTTCAACACGACAAAAACGCGCGTGTCTGTGTGAAGAGCATTTGGAAACATAATTCACTGGGAAAGGAACACAAAAAGCTGGTTTCATGGTGAAAAGACCAAGGAGAAAGATGAGCTGCAAGGGACAGAATTAAGCCCATCCCCAACACAGCACGCTGAAGCTGACACCTGTCTTCTGCCCCACACCTGTAGGTCTGCCGGGCCAGATTCCAACAGTGATTCATTGTGAGACACGTCAAGATTGAGGCAGACACCTGGACAGACAGCAAATACAGGAAGCTGGACAAAGCGCACCAGGAACCATGTCTCCACCACCTGTCCTCCCACAGGTATTGACCATGGAACAGCTGGTCAGCAGACACAGCCCCAACAGATACACACCCATCACCAGGTTCGACGCGGACAGCTGTGAAATAAAGAGGACAACTCCAGTGTTGGTGTCCATTCTCCTGTCCACGTGTTGTGGTCTTCTGAGGAGGAAGAGGATTGACACGTTGCCCAGTAGAACCAACGCTGCCAAGACTGCTGTCATAGCCAGAAGAGCAGACGAACGCAGCAGACTGTGGCAGGTGAGGGGTGAGGCAGGGGAGTGACAGGTGTGGAAGATTGAAGCCTGCCGGCAGGTGCTGAGGACAGCACAGTGTGGGGACGTCAGTGTACACAGAGTGCAGCTTGTTCAGGGAGCTGAGCCATTGACGTGGGAGTTGGTGTAGCTCACAGCCTGTCACGTCCAGTGTCTGTAGCTGTGGTGTGGGCAACACCCCGGTCACCTGCCGTACACCACTGTCTGACAGGTTGAGGACGGTCAGAGAGGGGAACCCCTTCAACACTGGACAGACAGGTGAGGCATGGGTATGTTAGACAGGTGAAGGATACGCAGACTGTGTGAAAAAGTTTGACACCATGCCTCGCTGCCTTCAAACATTACCATCCAGTGGGTTACCCGTCAGCAGCAGCACTTTCAGCTGACTTGCTTGTTTCACCTGGTCTAAGGTCACGCTGTGGATCTTGTTATAACTGACGTCCAGAATCACCAGGTTTGACAGTCGGGAAGATGCAGGGAGATGAGGTCACAGTGCTGCAGAGCCACGAACACCAACATTGTGTTGTTCCACAGATGTTCCAGCCTCAGTCCACTGTGGCTGGCATCCAGATAACGCACGTCAGGATAGTCCTCCACACCGACCCCCCTCCTGCAGGTGAAAAGACAGACCCTGGCACGTGCAGCTCGTGGGACAGGGGTGATGGCAGAATCGTTCGTCATCATGCTGCGGACAATGGTTGAACCCGTCACACATTTGGTCAGGGTGCAGGCATACGTGGGAACCCCGGCACCGGTAATAACCTGGACACCTGGACTGTCCACAGGCGGCCTCGTCCTCGTGACCTGGACAGTCGTGCACGTCATTGCAGCGCAGAAACACTGGCAGACAGTAGTCCTCGCTGGTACACTGGAAGTGGGTCGTTGGACACCATGTGACGTCACTCGTGTTTGGGTCACCGGAGGATCTTGGAAGCCTACCGAAATGCGGTAAAGACGAGCGTACGTAGTCAAGTGAAATGATAGCAGGGGTCCACGGAGCCCTGATGTCTTCAAGCAGTCTGTAGGCGAAATGTAAACATTATGGGTGCACATTTCTTCGTCTGCGGAATTCAAGCAGTTTGCCCCGTCGGAGCACCAACCACTGGTAGAAAAACACTGTAGATACAATTCAGATGTTTAAATAGTTTTCTTTATCTCTTGTCGAAAGAAAACAAAAAGGATACACGAATAGGGAGGAGAAAAGCATCACTCATGCAGCAGACACACCAGTAAAGCTCTCTCTCTCTCTCTCTCTCTCTCTCTCTCTCTCTCTCTCTGTGTGTGTGTGTGTGTGTGTGTGTGTGTGTGTGTGTGTGTGTGTGTGTGTGTGTGTGTGTGTGTGTGTGTGTGTGTGTGTG
Source organism: Conus ventricosus (assembly GCA_018398815.1). Taxonomy (NCBI): domain Eukaryota; kingdom Metazoa; phylum Mollusca; class Gastropoda; order Neogastropoda; family Conidae; genus Conus; species Conus ventricosus. The sequence goes on along the minus strand of CM031623.1, from coordinate 6,820,999 downwards.
TGTGTGTGTGTGAAACGACTGCACAAACAGCGTTTAGACCGTTCACTTAAGTAATCTAGGCAACCACACATACACACACACACAGACACACAGACACACAGACACACAGACACACACACACACACGCACACACACACACACACACACACACACACACACACACACACACACAACACACACACACACACACACACACACGCGCGCGCGCGCGCGCGCGCGCAC
>CM031623.1:6785777-6815777 GCA_018398815.1 Conus ventricosus | reverse complement strand
GAAAATCGAAATTTTCTTGATAAATCTATTTCCCCTTTTAGAAAAAGAGGATGGTTCAGTCATTTCTGAACAAAAAAACTATCCCCCTTGAGATATTTTTTTTAATGAACAATAATACAGCTTTAGAGATGTAACTGAATGAATATTTCTGACGTGCTTCCGGATGCTCCAGTATTATCCGAGGAGGAGAGCTCCTCATAAGAGGGGTTGATTACACTAGAAGAGGCAGCTACTGCTCTGAAACAGATGAACAATTTTAAGAGCCTGGGCCCGATGGGTTTACCGTTGAATTTTGTAAGTTTTTCTTTGTAGATATTGGAACTTTCTTGTACGTTCAATTAATGAAGGTTTTGCTAAAGGCCAATTATCCACTACCCAGCAACAGGGAAACATAATATGTATCCCCACGGAAGGGAAGCCGAAAAGATTTGAGAAAACCTGGCGTCCCATGTCTTTGTTGAACACCACATATAAGATAGCTTCTGCTTGTGTTGCCAATCGATTGAAAAGTGTTATTCCAAACATTATACATGAGAGTCAAAGAGGTTTTTTGAAGGGCAGATTTATTGGAGAGATATAAGGTTGATGTATGACATGTTATTGTACACTGATAAGGAAAATATTCCAAGGATGCTCTTTTAGTTGACCTTGAGGAGGCGTTCGATAGCGTCTCATGGTCATTCTTACATAACTGCCTAACATTTTTCAAGTTGGACCCGACTTAATTAATTGGATAAGAACATTTTATTCACAAATTTCTACTTGTATTTCTGTCAATGGTCAGTACTCCCCATGGTTTCCGATTGAGAGAGGGGTGAGACAGGGGGCCCTCATCCCCTTATCTATACCTAATTTGTGCTGAGGTTCTGTCATTAATGATTCGCTCCAATGAGCATATAAAGGAATTAAAGTTGTTAACAAGGAAACATTACTGTCACTATTTGCTGATGACACTAGTTTATGTCTAGATGGTTCAGAAAGATCTTTTAATGAGGCGGCATCTGTCTTACTACATTTTTACAAATTTCAGGTTTAAAATCAATTTTGACAAGTCACAAGTAGTTTGGTTGGGGAGTAGAAAGAATTGGGGAATTAGATTTATGAGGGACAAAAATTGGTTTGGGATCCAGGTACTTTCAAAATTCTTTGTATCAAATTCTAACACAAATATTATTGTACTAATTAATTTTGAAGATAAACTTTTTGAAATAAAAAGAGTCCTGCATTTTGTATAAAAAGAAATATAACTCCTTTTCGAAAAATAACTGTTATTAAAACTTTGGCATTTTCTAAAATTGTTCTTTTTTTTTTTTTGGGGGGGGGGGGGGGGGGGGGGGGGGGGACTTGTGTGTTTGTTCTCTTATTGTGTCTGACTTCTTCCATGTTCTTGAACAATTATTATGCTCATATGTCTTTTTTTCGTGTGTGTTTGTTTGTTTAAAAACTGAAAAAAAATTAGAGAAAAGCCTCTTTGTTAATACTTTCCTAGCACGATTATATAAATTCCAACATATACATGTTGTCAGTTGTGCCAACTCATTCTCCTATTCATTCCTTTAAATACAAAGAACATCTAGACAAATGTCATAAGATATTTTGAATTGAACTCTTTATTATAACAACTTATATATTTGTGCATACATGAATTTGTTATTAATTTGTTTAAGTTAAATACTTTGCTAGATTTATGTTGAGGGATGAATGTGCGAGAAATGAAGGAACTGTTGAGTGGAGGGATGAGAGAGGTGCCATTAAATATGTGGAAAAAAATTTTACTATGTCATACAAAATGTCACAAGTCTGTCTGAAGAGTCATTTCATTTCAACATATTTCAGGTAAAAGTGCACGTTATTTGAGCGACATGTCAAAAGATATCAGAAATGTATCTTCAAATGCAAAGTTGTGTGATCGAACCAAATGAATTCCCTGTGACTTTCCACTTATATGTAAGTGTTGGGCAGGGAGAAAATGTGTCGGATCATCATCTGCATGATTTTGATTTTAGATGATTTTTTTCTTTGTCAGAAATAATGTTTACAGCGACATCAACTAAAGAAAATCTAAAGTGGAGGCAATATCATCATAACATGTTGAAGGAATAATAAGATTTATTTTACTTATGTGCGCTGACGGCATTATTTCTCAAAAACTCGAAAATTCGCACATGTGATATCACTAGTTCTGTTTTCAAGACGAACTATGATTGGACTCCCCATACGCTGCTAGTGAAGGACCTGATTACGACGTTGTTCCTTTACGCTGCTAGTGAAGGACCTAATTACTAGGTTGTTCATTACCAGGTTGTTCCTTTACGCTGCTAGTGAAGGACCTAATTACTAGGTTGTTCCTTTACGCTGCTAGTGAAGGACCTAATTACTAGGTTGTTCCTTTACGCTGCTAGTGAAGGACCTAATTACTAGGTTGTTACTTTACGCTGCCAGTGAAGGACCTAATTACTAGGTTGTTCATTACCAGGTTGTTCCTTTACGCTGCTAGTGAAGGACCTAATTACTAGGTTGTTCCTTTACGCTGCTAGTGAAGGACCTAATTACTAGGTTGTTCCTTTATTCTGGTAGTGAAGGACTTAATGACTAGATTGTTCCTTTACGCTGCTAGTGAAGGACCTAATTACTGGGTTGTTCCTTTACGCTGCTAGTGAAGGACCTAATTACTAGTGAAAAGCTTAGTAAGTAGATTGTTCCCATACGGTGCTAGTGAAAAACTTATAAGTAGATTGTTCCCATATGCTGCAAGTGAAAAGCTTAGTAAGTAGACTGTTCCCACACGGTGCTGGTGAAGGACTTAATAACTAAGTTGTAACTTTGACTTGAGTGTCTGTTCTCATGTTCCTCTTCCTGTCCTGGTCTTTGTGATTTAGGTCAGGAAAGGATTCCAGGTTTGTACTGCCTTCGGAGAGGTAACACTGAACAGTTTCAGTTTCAATACTTTGAGTAGACATCCAGTCAGCGACATCTTGGCTACTGCATTCCTGTGACTCAAGTCAGTCGAATATTCCCTCTCTGAAATTGTGCTGTGAAAAAAAAAGAGAAAACATGAAAGTGTGTGTGTGTGTGTGTGTGTGTGTGTGTGTGTGTTGTGTGTGTGTGTGTGTGTGTGTGTGTTGTGTGTGTGTTGGGGGGTACGGCATAAATTCAAAATGATGAAAAGATTAAAACGAAGACTCAGTCACTGTATTGCTTATAATCGTTTTTTTTTTTTTAATTGCTGTCCCAACCTCTGCGCCACCTCAGAGGCAGTGCACCAACGCCACTCATTCCGACACCCCCTCCACAGCCACAGCCCGGTCGGCCCCGCCACAGCCCCGGCACTGGCACCGGCAATCCACAGGAAGCAGTCAATGTCAAGTCGTCAAGAGGCAACCCACCGAAGGAGACATTGCACTGCTGCCGAGTCACTTCAGTAGTGTTCAGTGGCGCCTGTTCTGATCTAACATACGCATGACACCACCTACTAAGCCCCCTACTGACGACAATAATTGCTTAGTCGCGGAGCCGGCGTGAGTGAGCTCTCCCTCCGGAGGGCGCCACCACGTCCGTCCAACGACAGCCCCCATGGACTTGCCGGTACCGGTCACCCCGACGGAACCAAACCAAGGCCACAGACGTGGAGAGGACATCGACATTGAGGTCACCATGAGAGCAGGGCATGAAGGGCCACAGAATTGGAGACTTTTTATGCTGATCGATGAGAATGGGGATGATTAAGATGATGCTACGGAATTCCATTTCGGTCTGAGACTACATGACAGAGCTGTACTCTACGCTTCCTTTCATAATATATCCCGGCGTCAACCAGGCCCGAGAGATACAGGCACCTGCAATGTTGGTCAGGAAATTTGAGCAACACTCTCAGAAACGCATCCATTAAGTGGATGAAACTCGACTGTGTGGTCCCAGTTTTCCTAACTGGGTCTGCAGCAAACTCAACTCTGGGTAGGGGCCGGTCGGGGCAGAAAAACCTACATGACTCTGATGGGATTCGAACCCATGACCTCCCGGCCAGGAGTCCGCGACGCTAATCACTTTGCCACGGCGGCTGGTTACTTATAATCAATTTTGAATGGATTTTATTGTCGTAATTTCTGAGAAGAAAAAGAAAAATGTAACTTTACTTATGAAGGGAGAAAAACTTGTCAAATCATTGAAAAGATCTTTAGGTGAAAGAAGTCGGCTGACTTTTGTGGAGAATAAATTTGTCCATGCTGTGTAAGCTTGTATTGTAACAATCCAAAGATTATTGTTTTGCCCTGACTGACGTTAACCCAGGGCTGTACTTATTATAGACTCATATGGAAAGACTGGGATCACACAGTCGAAATTCATCCATATACTGGATGTGTCTCTGAGAGTATGGCTCAGATTTCCTGACCAACACTGCAGGTGTCAATATTTCTCAGGCCTGGCTGACGTCGGGATACATTATGAAAATAGACGCACATTACAGCCCTGTCATGCGGTCTCAGACTGCAATAGTACTCAATAACATCATCTATATCATCTTCATCCTCATCGATCAGCATGGGGAAAAGTCTGAAAAGTTCTGTGGCTCTCCATGCCCAGCGCTCATGGTGACCTCAGTTTCGATCTTCTGTCCATGTTTGTGTTCTTGGTGAGTCCAGGTCGTGGTCAGCAAAACTGGTCAGCTCACTGGGACTATGGTTGGATGACGTGGTGGTAAAATTGGTAAGCTCCCTGGATGGACTATGGTTGAATGGACTATGTCTGGATGGACTATGGCTGGATGACGTGGTGGCGCTTCCGCTCATTCATGTTGGCTGTGCGACTTAGCAATAATGATCTTCAATACCGGGCTTAGCAGGGGGTGTGCTGCGTTTGTTGGATCAGAACAGGCACTACTGAACACCACCGAAGCAGCAGTGCAGGATGCCTTTTGGTGGGTTGCCTCTTGGCTGCTCGCTATTGACTGCTCCCTGTGAATGCCAGAGCTTAGGCTGCTGTAAGACAAGAATGGCATGGCTACTGATGGGGAGTCTGAATGACAGGCGTGAGAGAAGACGGGGATTGGGGGGAGGGAGGACAGTAACAATAAAGTAGTTCAGAAGATGAGACGACCAAAAATCTACGTATAGCAAATGCTATAAAAGACTGTCCCGAACAGAAAAAAGACAGGTTCTTTGCTTTGGAGAGAAAAAAAAAGAACTGGTAAAGCGATATTACCTGTAACTGTTCATACCCTGTTGTTTCGTCTCCTCTAAGCATTCATACACGTTTAATTTATTTTTAAGATTATTACTGGTTATTAGTGTTCTAGACGTTTTGTTGTTGAATCTCAATAATGCAGAGGTACTTACAAACGCAAAGCTTTCTCCCCAAACGACAGAAATATCTTGCCGGAACGTTTACAACAAGGTCAGCTGAAATACATTAGGGTTTTAGCTCACCTTCAATTAATTCGTATGTGATAGAGATGGCACCAGACTAAACATTAATTTTTATGTTCAAAACGAGGTGATCGAGGGCGGAAAATGAAGCAAATTTGAAAAGAAACGGTATTACTTCCACCAGGCAATACAGACAAACAGATCGTCCTGTTTGGTCTTGGAATCCATTTGTCTGCATCGTGCGGCGGAACTAAACATTTTATGTTTAAGATGTTCAATAAAAAGTGTGCATTTCATGATCTGTCATGAGAGGTCAATGTATGAATGTACCATTCGATTACTTGACAAAAACTTTCTAATGATGCATCTTAATTATTTAAACTATAACATTTGACTTCCTTAGGTAATTAATTACATGTTAGATGCCATGTATGTAACGTACATGAATGGAACACTCAACGGAACAGTGCTCAGTCCCACATAGAAATCGAACTTGCGGCTGCGACCCCACACCATTTCCTTCAGTGCCTCCATTTTCTCCATGGAAGTGAACATCGCCAAGTGACCCCCCCGTCCTTCTGCAGACATCCCTGGCCTCGGTGTGAGCAAGTGGTACGGTTGGTCTGACCAGTACATAGCAGTGGTCGTCCACATGAAGCCGTCGGCGCCACAGGTCTGGTGCCAACAGTGTTCTTCATCTTCTCCCCCAGAGCACTGTACTCTAAGGTTACAGGCCAGGTGGGGCTGGAAGTGGGGCCAATAAGGCACTGAACAGTTCCACTGACCGTCTTCCAGCTTTTCTGGTGCCAACTGAACCTGCGGCAGCAACACACCATCACCACTCCCCCCCCCCTCCCGAAAAAGACTACTGTCACACAAACTCTCGCTCTCTCTCTCTCTCTCTCTCTCTCTCTCTCTCTCTCTCTCTCTCTCTCTCTCTCTCTTCTCTCTCTCTCTCTCTCTCTCTCTCCTCTCTCTCTCTCTCTGAATCGATCCACGGAGAGCAAAAGTTCGCTCAAGTAGCAAGTTCAGTGTCCAGTATTGCAGAAGACTCACGAATCGACACTCAAAGCCTATCGCAAAACAAAAGAAGTGCCCCTCTTAAAAACGCTTCTACTTTCGGCATCTTCACATCACTCTTGCTCTCGTTCTTTTCTCAATTACTCATAGATAATCAAATCGAAAGTTCACGAAGCATAAGGCAGTACAGCCAATCAAAAACCATGGAGAATTCTAGAAGGTTTAAGAATCATGACATAGCACTGCCAATTAGAATACGTGGAACTGTCTGGAAGAATTGAGAACAAGCATGTTTTACAAGTCAATAAAAATGCTCTCTGAAAGATCCTTGCCCTTTCTACTTTGTTCTAGTACTTAAAAAAACCCTCCTGAATCATTGCTCGATTGTACACGTGTCCATTTGATTTGAAAGAAAACGGCACAAGACAGTGAAGACATACAAAGCAATCAACTCAAGACATGTAAATCTGATTCAATGGATGATGGTGGTAATTATGAAGGTAATCAGAAGTAAAGTCAAGCCGTTTGTAACGATGTCTTTAACCCTTCTCAAAAATTGTACAACACCACTCTTCCTGTTGTCTACCTTACAACCAAGTACAACAAGCAAGAAACAATTTCAAGACAAAAAGCCACACACTCGCGCGCGCGCGCGCACGCACACACACACACACACACACACACACAACACACACACACACACACACACACACACACACACACACACACACACACACACACACATATTATATATATATATTATATATATATATATATATATATATATATATATATATATATATATATATATATATTATATATATATATATATATATATGCGTCAGATGAAATCATATGGGGAGAGGGGCATTTTCTCGAAAGTTTTCTCTCCGGTTTAAAACGCTGGACGCCGCTCCACAAGCATAAAGGGCACAGAGGTTGATGCAGAACTTGCAAAAATATATATTGTAATAACAATGATAGAACCTGGACCCTGATGCTTTCAATTTTCAAATACACAAAGGAGCAAACACCAGGATACATATCAGGTAAAATACATAACTTTACAAGACGGATTTGCGTGTAAGAGGAAGGGGGCATAGGAAATTATCTTTCTCCAGTGAGTGCTGTACTAGTTTTCTTGTTCCACTGAAAGGTGGGTCAATAGTACCAACAAGCCATAGCTGTATCGCTCTGTGAAGTACTCATCAGGCTTGCTATTGATTCCTGGTTACCTGCTGTTTGGAGGCACGTCCATACTAGCACGCGCACACACACACAGACACACACACACACACACAGACACACACACACACACACACACACACACACACACACACACACACACACAACACACACACACACACACACACACACACACACACACACACACACAGACACACACACACACACACACACACACACACACCATCAACCATCGAAGAAAGACCGGAAGGAAAGAAAAGAAAAGGAGAAAATATGAGAATTAGGCCGAGGCCACACACAATATGAGAATTAGGCCAAGGTCACACACATATGAGAATTAGGCCAAGGTCACACACAAAGTCCACGGAATATTGTCAGTAGAGGTCAAAACACAGAGAAGATGGAAATGTGAGACAACACACAGTAAATGAGGAAAAAATGAATGGAACAAGAGAGGGTGAAAATGAAAACAAGGATGGAAGTGGAAATTTGAGTCGGTATGAAACTAAAGATGGAAAGAAAAAGCTGTATTTATGTTGTTGGAATGTTGAAGGTCTGCTCGAGAAATTAACTGACCCAGATTTTTTAGAATATATAATGTCATTTAATATTTGCTGTCTGTGTGAAACTTTTACTTTAGAGTCTTTTGATTTTGAAATAAAATTCTCAGATTTCTTGCATATCCATTGCTCAGCTGTAAAATTTACTAAGACGGGCAGGCCTTCAGGGGGGGTTGTTATGTTAATTAAAAAAGAAATGTCTGACAATGTTCAGTTAATAAACACGGGCATAAAAAATGTATTATGTATACGTATATCAGAAAATCTGCTAAATTGTGGGAAGGATATTATGGGCTTTTTTATATATATACACCCAGTAGATAGTCGTTTCTATTCTGATAAGGACTATACATATACCTTAGAACTACTAGAGCAATATTTATTATCACACCAGCCGCCGTGGCGAAGTGGTTAGCGTCGCGGACTCCCGGCTGGGAGGTCGTGGGTTCGAATCCCATCAGAGTCATGTGGGTTTTTCTGCCCTGACTGGCTCCTACCCAGAGTTCAGTTTGCTGCGGACTCAGTTGGGAAGACTGTGACCACACAGTCGAGTTTCATCCACTTAATGGATGCGTTTCTGAGAGTGTTGCTCAAATTTCCTGACCAACACTGCAGGTGCCTGTATCTCTCGGGCCTGGTTGACGCTGGGATATATTATGAAAGGAAGCGTAGAGTATAGCCCTGCCATGTAGTCTCAGACCGAAATGGAATTCCGTAGCATCATCTTAATCATCCTCATCCTCATCGATCAGCATAAAAAAGTCTCTAATTCTGCGGCCCTTCATGCCCTGCTCACATGGTGACCTCAGTTTCGATGACCACTCCACGTCTGTGGCCTTGGTTTGGTTCCGTCGGGGTCACCGGTATCGGCGAGTCCATGGGGGGCTGTCATTGGACGGACGTGGTGGCGCCCTCCGGAGGGAGAGCTCACTCACGCCGGCTCCGCGACTAAGCAATTATTGTCGTCAGTAGGGGGCTTAGTAGGTGGTGTCCTGCGTATGTTAGATCAGAACAGGTGGCACTGAACACCACCGAAGTGACTCGGCAGCAGTGCAGTGTATCCTCGGTGGGTTGCCTCTTGACGACTTGACATTGACTGCTCCCTGTGGATTGCCGGTGCCGGGGCTGCGGCGGGCCCGATCGGGCTGTGGCTGTGGACGGGGTGTCGGAATGAGCGGCGTGGGTGCACTGCCTCTGAGGTGGCGCCGAGATTGGGACAGCAAAAAAAAAAAAAAAAAAGAATAAAAGAAAAAAAAAATATTATCACAAATAGAGCAACGAAATGACTATTTCTATATTATTGGAGGAGACTTCAATGCACGTATAGGGGAATGGGGTCTGTGTGTAAACGATGATGATGACACATTGAACAATGATCAGGACGTGTGTGCACGAAGGTCAATGGACTCTTTCATAAATGGTTTCGGAAAGAAATTAATAGACTTTTGTACATTTAAATTAACTCCCCTAAATGGACTCAGTGCAGAGAACTTTGACAGTGCATACACGTTCTATTCTGAAAGAGGGAACAGTACAATTGATTATTATGTATGTTCTATTGAGCTGATTGGTAATGTAAAAAACTGTGTTATTGATAAAAGAATTGAATCTCATCATATGCCAGTTAACATGGTAATGCAGAGCACATTGCCAGACCCCCAGGAAGACAAAGCTAAGAGAAAATTTGTAAAGAAAATTAGATGGGACCCTGCGAAACAACAAGAATATATACAACAAATGGAAACTGAGAGATCTAATACACTACTAGAACAGATTACAGAGGGGATAGACACTGATATCGATTTAAGTATAGAAAACTTCAATAAACTATTAAAAGAGGCTGGTAAAAGTATGTATGTGGATATAAGTATAGGAGATGATATAAAAACAACAAATGGATGGTATGATAAGGAATGTAAAGACAAGAAGATAGACGCCAGACACGAGCTAGAGAGAGAGAGAGAGAGAGAAGAGAGAGGAGAGAGAGAGAGAGAGAGAGAGAGAGAGAGAGAGAGAAGGAGGAGGAGGAGGAGACATTGAATCTAAATGTTAACCAGTTTCTACGATCACACGTTTTAACTTGTTAACAGACATGTTTCCCGTCTGAGAAACAGTTTACAAAAATGGTTAACGTGCAGACAAAAACAAACATGCAAGCAAGGCTCTTATGCCTATCGTGCCTACAGTTATTATCGTGCCTACAGTTATTATCGTGCCTACAGTTATTATCGTGCCTACAGTTATTATCATATTTAAGAAAAGCTTCCAGAAAAGCAGTTTCCAGAAATCTTAAAAATATTCTTTAAAAAAATCTTCTGATATTTTTGCTTTGCACTTATTTCTACGCAAATCCCGCACCCTGACTTCAACGCTTTTTCTCCGGGTTTTCCCCGTCCTCCAGACATACGATTGCCCTCTCTTCCTTAAACACTTTATTACATTTATTTTTCAGACATTTTCCTTTCCGAGTCTTTTTTTGGTCTGTCCTGGCATATCCTGAGTGGGAAAGGGACACGGACGTGTTGCTCGGGAATGTCCTGCAGTTGTTGATCCAGTCGAAGTATTGCTTGCATCATTTTCATATAAGCAACCGTCCAAGACACCGCAACTTCTTTGTTCAATTCTCTGTGTTCTGGGCCTACCATTTATGGCTGGTTTTCAGTAGATGTCTGATTTCCTGCTGTGAATTTTTTCTCTACTATGTACGGGACTGCAATGAGCAATATCATCGTAACCTCATCACAGCTCATCTCAGACAAATATTCTATATCTCTCAAGTCTGCCTTCGACGGAACAGGCTGATTGCCGTCACATAGATGGTCTGACAAAGCCTCTAACTCAATATATTGACGTCACAAACCCTGCAAGTGGAGATAACCGTTCAGTCCATAATCCATTTGAATACCTGTCTTAACAAATGATGGGTCATTACTTCTTCTAAATGACTAAGGGCAGTGTCATCCTCACTCTGACTATGTGACTAAGTGCAATGTTATCCTCATCCTCACCTGTCTAATGTGACTGAGTGGAATGTTATCCTCACCCTCACCCTGTCTAATGTGACTAAGTGGAATGTTATCCTCATCCTGTCTAATGTGACTGAGTGGAATGTCATCCTCACCCTGTCTAACGTGACTGAGTGGAATGTCATCCTCATCCTCACCCTGTCTAATGTGACTGAGTGGAATGTCATCTTCATGCTCACACTGTCTAATGTGACTGATTAGAATGTCATCCTCATCCTCACCCTGTCTAATGTGACTGAGTGGAATGTCATCCTCATCCTCATCCTGTCTAATGTGACTGAGTGGAATGTCATCCTCATCCTCACCCTGTCTAATGTGACTGAGTGGAATGTCATCCTCATCCTCACCCTGTCCAATGTGACTGAGTGGAATGTCATCCTCATCCTCACCCTGTCCAATGTGACTGAGTGGAATGTCATACTCATCCTCATCCTGTCTAATGTGACTGAGTGGAATGTCATCCTCACCCTGTCTAATCCGACTGAGTGGAGTGTTATCCTCATCCTCACACTGTCTAATGTGACTAAGTGGAATGTCATCCTCACCCTGTCTAATGTGACTGATTGGAATGTCATCCTCATCCTGTCTAATGTGACTGATTGGAATGTCATCCTCACCCTGTCTAATGTGACTGATTGGAATGTCATCCTCATCCTGTCTAAGGTGACTGATTGGAATGTCATCCTCACACTGTCTAATGTGACTAAGTGGAATGTCATCCTCATCCTGTCTAATGTGACTGAGTGGAATGTTATCCTCACCCTGTCTAATGTGACTGATTGGAATGTCATCCTCATCCTGTCTAATGTGACTGAGTGGAATGTTATCCTCATCCTGTCTAATGTGACTGAGTGCAATGTCATCCTCATCCTGTCTAATGTGACTGAGTGGAATGTCATCCTCATCCTGTCTAATGTGACTGAGTGGAATGTCATCCTCATCCTGTCTAATGTGACTGAGTGGAATGTCATCTCATCCTCACCCTGTCTAATGTGACTGAGTAGAATGTCATCCTCATCCTGTCTAATGTGACTGAGTGGAATGTCATCCTCATCCTCACCTTCTCTATGTGACTAAGTGGAATGTCATCCTCATCCTCATCCTGTCTAATGTGACTGAGTGGAATGTCATCCTCAACCTCACCCTGTCTGATGTGACTGAGTTGAATGTCATCCTCATCATCACCATGTCTAATGTGACTGAGTGGAATGTCATCCTCACCCTCACCTTGTCTAATGTGACTGAGTGGAATGTCATCCTCACCCTCACCATGTCTAATGTGACTGAGTGGAATGTCATCCTCATCCTCACCCTGTCTAATGTGACTGAGTGGAATGTCATCCTCACCCTCATCCTGTCTAATGTGACTGAGTGGAATGTCATCCTCACCCTCACCCTGTCTAATGTGACTGAGTGGAATGTCATTCTCATCCTCACCCTATCTAATGAGACTGAGTGGAATGTCATCCTCACCCTCATCCTGTCTAATGTGACTGAGTGGAATGTCATCCTCACCTCACCCTGTCTAATGTGACTGAACGGAATGTTATCCTCACGCTGTCTAATGTGACTAAGTGGAATGTCATCCTCATCCTGTCTAATGTGACTGAATGGAATGTCATCCTCACCATGTCTAATGTGAGTGAATGGAATGTCATCCTCACCCTGTCTAATTTGACTGAGTGGAATGTTATCCTCATCCTCACCCTGTCTAATGTGACTGAGTGGAGTGTCATCCTCATCCTCACCCTGTCTAATGTGACTGAGTGGAATGTTATTCTCATCCTCACCCTGTCTAATGTGACTGAGTGGAATGTCATCCTCATCATCACCCTGTCTAATGTGACTGAGTGGGAATGTCATCCTCATCCTCAATCACTCTGTCTAATGTGACTGGGTGGAATGTTATCCTCATCCTCACTCTGTCTAATGTGACTGAGTGGAATGTTATCCTCATCCTCACTCTGTCTAATGTGACTGAGTGGAACGTTATCCTCATCCTCACTCTGTCTAATGTGACTGAGTGGAATGTTATTCTAATTCCTCACCCTGTCTAGTGTGACTGAGTGGAATGTTATCCTCATCCTCACCCTGTCTAATATGACTGAATGCAATGTCATCCTCACCCTGTCTAATGTGACTGAGTGGAATGTCCTCCTCACCCTGTCTAATGTGACTGAGTGGAATGTCATCCTCACCCTGTCTAATGTCACTGATTGGAATGTTATCCTCACCCTGTCTAATGTGACTGAGTGGAATGTCATCCTCACCATGTCTAATGTGACTGATTGGAATGTCATCCTCACGCTGTCTAATGTGACTGAGTCGAATGTTATCGTCACCCTGTCTAATGTGACTGAGTGGAATGTCATCCTCATCCTCACCTGTCTAATGTGAGTGGTTGGAATGTCATCCTCATCATCACCCTGTCTAATGTGACTGAATGGAATGTCATCCTCATCCTCACGCTGTCTAATGTGACTGAATGGAATGTCATCCTCACCCCCACCCTGTCTAATGTGACTGAGTTGAATGCCATCCTCGCCCTGTCTAATGTGACTGATTGGAAAGTCATCCTCATCCTCACCCTGTCTAATGTGACTGAGTGGAATGTTATCCTCATCCTGTCTAATGTGACTGAGTGGAATGTCATCCTCATCCTCACCCTGTCTAATGTGAATAAATGGAATGTCATCCTCATCCTGTCTTATGTGACTGAGTGGAATGTCATCCTCATCCTGTCTAATGTGACTAAGTGGAATGTCATCCTCATCCTCATCCTGTCTAATGTGGCTGAGTGGAATGTTATCCTCATCCTCACGCTGTCTAATGTGACTGAGTGGAATGTCATCCTCACCCTCACCCTGTCTAATGTGACTGAGTGGAATGTCATCCCCATCCGACCAGTTGCCCTCACATCTGTTGCAATGAAATGTCTTGAACGAATTGTCCTCTGTTCTGTTTTAAAAGATACCACACAGTACCAAGACCCGTTTCAGTTCGCATACAAACAGAACAGATCAACAGATGATGCCACACTCACACTCTCCATCATGCGTTTTCACACCTCGAAAAACCTGCCTCCTTTGTACGCATTCTTTACATTGATTTCTCATCAGCATTCAACACCATACAACCACATCTGATGGCAAAGAAACTCATTAACATGAATGTGTGTAACAAGCTAATTCTTTGGATAATAGATTTTCTAACAAAGAGGACACAGTCTGTGCGATATCAGAGTGTTGTTTCGTCTTCCAGAGTCATTTCAACTGGCGCACCTCAGGGTACTGTTTTATCTCCAGTGCTTTTTTACTCTGTACACAAATGATTGTTCAGGAAGTGATTCAACTTTGTACATTAAATATTCAGATGACTCAGCACTTGAGGATCTTTCCAACTCTGACTCTGTTTACTTCAAGGAGGTTCAAAGATTTGTTGACTGGTGCGATCACAACTATCTTGATCTGAATGTAACAAAAACGAAAGAAATGTTGATTGATTTTAGAAAGAATCCAAAAGTTGTACCACCGCTTTTTATCAAAGGTGCTGAAGTAGAACGTGTTGAATCATACAAATATTTAGGAACTTTTATAGATAATAAGCTGAATTTTAAATCCCATGTTGATTATGTCCACAAAAAATGTCAAACCAGATTATATTGTCTTCGCAAGCTGCGATCATTTCATGTGAATACTGACATTCTTCGGACATTTTATTCATGCTTCTTGGAATCTGTTTTAACTTTCTCATTTATGTGTTGGTATGGTGGGTTGACTGTGAAGAGTAGGAATGTGCTTGAGAAAGTGGTGAACGTGGGAGGAAAAATTGTTGGTGGGAGACAAAAAAGTCTGAGTGAGCTGTACAGGTGCCGTGTTGTTTGTAAAGCGAAGAAGATTGTGTGTGACCAGACCCACGTTCTTGCAAGTCAGTATGACCTTCTTCAGTCAGGACGAAGATATCGATCAGTTAAATGCAGAAGTGTCAGATTTAAACAAAGTTTTATTCCCTGTCCATTGATTTTCTTAACAGAGGTGATGTTTAATTGCTTTTTAGCTATGGATTATTGTTACATTTTGTTTTATAAAGATACATAATTTAAGCTCAGATTGAGCATACTGTTGCATTTAGATATTTTGTTTTAAATCTCATCTTAGAATTTATTGTCAAATGCGTTGTAGGAATGTAATTTTATATAGAATTATTCTTATATTATTTAGTCACCTTGAAATCCAAATTCTTTTATATGAATGTGTGCCATATGTGACAAAATGGGTGATATGACAAAATCATTGTTTATTTGCTGTGAATGTGTGTGACCACAAACTAATTTCTCGAACTGAGATAATAAAGTTTACTTGACTTGACTTGACTTGATCCTCACCCTGTCTAATGTGACTGAGTGGAATGTCATCCTCATCCTCACACTGTCTAATGTGACTGAGTGGAATGTCATCCTCACCCTCACCCTGTCTAATGTGACTGAGTGGAATGTTATCCTCATCCTCACCCTGTCTAATGTGACTGAGTGGAATGTCATCCTCACCCTCACCCTGTCTATGGTGACTGAGTGGAATGTCATCCTCACCCTCACCCTGTCTAATGTGACTGAGTGGAATGTTATCCTCACCCTGTCTAATGTGACTGAGTGGAATGTCTCCTCACCCTGTCTAATGTGACTGAGTGGAATGTTTTCCTCATCCTCACCCTGTCTAATGTGACTGAGTGGAATGTCATCCTCACCCTCACCCTGTCTAATGTGACTGAATGGAATGTTATCCTCACGCTGTCTAATGTAACTAAGTGGAATGTCATCCTCATCCTCATCCTGTCTAATGTGACTGAGAGGAATGTCAACCTCATCCTGTCTAATGTGACTAAGTGGAATATCATCCTCATCCTGTCTAATGTGACTGAATGGAATGTCATCCTCACCTTGTCTAATGTGACTGATTGGAATGTTATTCGCATCCTCACCCTGTCTAATGTGAATGAGTGGAATGTCATCCTCATACTCACCCTGTCTAATGTGACTGAGTGGAATGCCATCCTCATCCTGTCTAATGTGACTGAGTGGAATGCCATCCTCATCCTGTCTAATGTGACTGAGTGGAATGTTATCCTCACCCTGTCTAATGTGACTGAGTGGAATGTCATCCTCACCCTGTCTAATGTGACTGAGTGGAATGTTATCCTCATCCTCACCCTGTGTAATGTGACTGAGTGGAATGTCATCCGCATCCTCACCCTGTCTAATGTGACTAAGTGGAATGTTATCCTCATCCTCATCCTGTCTAATGTGACTGAGTGGAATGTCATCCTCATCCTGTCTAATGTGACTGAGTGGAATGTCATCCTCATCCTGTCTAATGTGACTGAGTGGAATGTCATCCTCATCTCACCCTGTCTAATGTGACTGAGTGCAATGTCATCCTCATCCTCACCCTGTCTAATGTGACTAAGTGGAATGTCATCCTCACCCTGTTTAATGTGACTGAATGGAATGCCATCCTCATCCTGTCTAATGTGACTGAGTGCAATGTCATCCTCATCCTCATCCTGTCTAATGTGACTAAGTGGAATGTCATCCTCACCCTGTCTAATGTGACTGAGTGGAATGCCATCCTCATCCTCACTTTGTCTAAGGTTGCTCAGGGGAACATTACCCTTATCCTCAACAGATGAGTCTAAATTATAATCATTCACACACACACACACACACACACACACACACACACACACACACACACACACACACACACACACACCACACACACACACACAACACACACACACACACACACACACACACACACACACACACACACACACACACACACACACACACCTCCTGTCCAACGGTCTCTTCCTTCATCTCAACACAGGTATACACATCCACACCTTCAAACAGAGTCTCAGAGGACATTTTCAGCGAATAAGTCAAATGATGCATGAGATTGATGAAAATATTCAAACCTTCATGCTTAGTAACACCAGCAAGACCATCAGGATGACACACGTGAGCAACGTGCACATTTTTTCTCCATTCAAATAACTTTGAAGTAAGATTCTACTTTGCTGTAAAACCAATCATGAACATGAATGCTGTGTGGAACGTCATATCGCTGCTGGTTATATTATTTGTAGAGGAGCAATGTATAACTCAGTTTATATTGTTGGCAATGTATTGAGATTTGAGGTTTGTTTACTTACATATTTTGGTGATTTTGCTGCTTCATTTTCGCAAGTTTGTGGCATTAAACAACAGGGGGAAACTCATTAGGCAGTTTAAAACGTGAATCAGTAATAAAACCAAACACATTGAAAATAAAGAGGAAACGGGAATACACTCGTCGTATGAGAGCAAAGAAAATGTGTACCATGCACAGTGTTTCTGTTTTTTTTTCTTTTCACACTAGTTCAGTATAATTCGAATGTAAGTGGAGGCACCGTCGCTTGTGCAGACGGAAGGAAACAAAATCTTCAATTCAAAAAACCGTACGCTGACATACGACACTTGTATTTATAGCGTATCTGAAAGTACACAGATACATTTGAGGTATTTCAATTTACAACAGCCTTATTCCCACAAGATACACTGCGAATGGAGTTACGATACAAATATGTTGATGACAGCATGTTTACTTTAATGATAATGAGATTGTGACTTGGCTAAATTATGCCCCTTGGCCTGCTCTTATAGCATTCCTAAAACCTCAAAAATGCACAACTTGAGTTACAGCGGTTGTTTTTCCGGGCGACGGTATGTTTGTATATGCTACGAGGGGTAGTGGGTGGTGATCAGTGTGTGTGTGTGTGTGTGTGTGTGTGTGTGTGTGTGTGTGTGTGTGTGTGTGTGTGTGTGTGTGTGTGTGTGTGTGTGTGTGTGTGTGTGTGTGTGTGTGTGTGTGTGTGTGTGTGTGTATGTGTGTGTGTGTGTGTGTGTGTGTGTGTGTGTGTTCACACACAAAAGGAAGTGTCAAAAGCACTGATAGACAGATGAAAAGGCAGGCATATTTACATACACATGGGCGGACATTGGGTTCAACTTCTTCTCCCTACCATCATCCATAGAAACTGACCTTGTGGAAACTGAAGAGAATTCTAAATCCACCAAACATGAAATAAGCGGCACAAGACCACGAGAAAGAGTCTTTGAGTCTGACGGATCGTGGTCTAAGCGTTACAGACTTGAACTGAAAGTACAATTCTTCGGTGTGGTTGTAAACTTCCGGCAAGGAAACATAATCGTTGTATTGCAGTGTCCATAGCAATCGTTGGGCATCTTGGTAGTGACTGTACAGACTGAGTTGTGATGAATAATCGATTTCCACGTGCAGGTCACTGAGCATGATCACGTGAGATGTAGGCACGGTCAGTGTGGCCGCCATGACAGGGGGACCCAAGGGATGGTGAATCATGGACTCCGAATTGAACCCTGGGGACTGCACGAACCCTGTGGAAATTATCGTCAGTTGCTGAAGTTTACTGATCAAACGATTTATCAAATAGTTTATGTGTCTATTTATTAATTATTCATTCAGTCGTAATTTGTATGGCTCTAGTGCATAATGCGTGATAATGCCTTTGTTATTGTATTTCATAAACAGGATGTGCTGCAACCGAGAACATGTTAATTTGGGTTCCAAATTTTGGTAAATGATGTACTTTGATTTTCTCTTTTTTTAGTGTTTTTTTTAACCTAGCTACATGCAGATTTATTTGTGTATTTGTTTAACTAAACACAAAAGGTTACAAGCTGACAAATGTCAGAACGTACGTCCACTCATGTTCATAACCAAGGTTGCAGGGCAATGGTGTTCTGACTGATTTTTGTAACATTTAGTCTGCAGCATCTGATCATACTCAAGTTTCCACCCACTCCTAATCTGATTTCACTTTATAGAATTGTTTAAGAAACATAGGACTTAAGGGAGGACAAACAGCATGTAATGCTATGGTAACCAGGACGAAGAGCCACTTATCTCTTCGACCTGCAGGCAAGACAAACAACATGAAATGCTATGGTAACCAGGACGAATATTCGCTTACCTCTTCGATTTGTAGGCAAGACAAACAACATGTAATGCTATGGTAACCAGGGAGAATAGTTACTTACCTCTTCGACCTGTAGGCAAGACAAACAACATGTAATGCTATGGTAACCGGATGAATAGTCACTTATCTCTTCGATCTGCTGCGGGTGAACATATAAACTAGGGAATGAAACGAAAAAGAAGAATTAGCTTGGAGTGGTACAGATACAAAGTAACATGATGGTGGTCATGGTGGTGGTGACGACGACGACGACAACAACACCACCGCCACCACCACCAACAACAACGTCAAAAGCAACAACATCTCCAGCTCCTAGGTCATTAAACGCAGTTTCCCATGAGAGTTTGGCCAGTAAACCTCCATGTGTGACTTTGATGTGAAGTGATATTGAATGATTAAACGTCATATTCGAAAATAACATGTACACAAATTCACAGTCCAGACATTACTGGGAAAGGAGGACGAAGAAGAAACGTGCTGGTTCTTACGTAAATTAGATGCTTAGTCGACTACCCTCAAAACTAGAAAACAGCTCTGTACAGCGATATGCCGGAGTAAAAGAGAAAAGATCATGCAGCAGTAATGACTTGTATGTGACCCAGCCTAATCAGGGTGGAGAAAAGCTAAGGGCCAAAGCTTTTGTAAGGGCTAAGAGAGAAGAGAAGGGGAGGGGGGAGACGTCTTCTCTGAAGACCTTCTGCGTTCCAATTGTTCTTAAAGTTTCGTCCTACTTGTCAAGAATGAAAGATTTTTGTCAGTACCTATATTCATTCTTACCTACATCTGATGAGAAGTGAACCACTTCCAAAGCTCGCTTTGACCGATTATAGACGTTGACACTGATGACCACTGTCACGTTGTAGTCAACGTCAGATTGTTTCATCCTGAAAACCACGCCTATTTCTGCTTCACGAGCGATGTACAGCGGTAAAGGGTCATATTCCGGCTCACACACCCTGTCCACAAGACTTTGTTCAGTTCATGGTCGTTCATGAAGCACTGGCTGAATAAGGCCTTCTCATAGATTAAGACAGAATTGCCGGGCCTGCAGGTTTGATGCTGTAAATCAACATGTAAGCTTTCCTTGCTTGGGCCCATAAAATAAAGCTCCGGTTCGACTTTATCCTTTTCACAGCCAAACACAATCGTGCAGGTTAATGAAGCGTTCTGTGGAATATTCAAATTGTTCGATTTCGAATGACGAAGATGTATAGATGCGTGGGAAATAGTGTACGTGAGTCGCCCGTCTTGAGACAGCATGCAGTCAAGAATGTCGGACGTGCCAACCGTTATAGAGTCTCTTGGCTGCTGTCTCTCACGCTGGTCCTTGTCTCCTAGGCATTTGAACAAAAAGATGTAGACAACAAGGGTATTCTGTACTGTTAAAAGACACAAAGTCGGAGGTGGGAATTCATTGTGTTGTGTTTTTTTTCTCCCTTAAATCCTTTTTCTTTTACATGAATTCTTTTTAATTTAATTTACTCTTGACATGAGTTTGAAAATTTGGGAACATAGCCTGCACGTACACATCTAAGCACCAGTGACGGTGAAACAGTACCCCCCCCCCCTTTTCACATTCAGAAGGAAGAGATGATAGAGGAGGGCTTCAAGCAATCTACGTGTAATAATCATTACGTCATCTCCCGTTGTGTATTCAGCACATATTGTGGGAAAAATGAGCTCAACATAGACGATTGGCAGTCAAACAAGATAGTGAAATTTAATGCCCGGCCTCTGCCATACAGACTGGACGGATGAAAGATTTCAAATTAAAAAACATGACCATTTCGAGGGGTATGTCCATATCGCAATGAAAGTTTGACACTGTTGAATACCAGGCTTTATCACCCCGTGGAAAAGCATCAGTAGATAAGAAAGCCCTTTGCACTACGAATGAGGTCTAATTATTTTGTCAGATCCTATGTAGAATCCATCAACTTCTCTCAGACTCGCTTCACCACAACTTCATGACATCCTGCGAGACAGAGCAGAATCATCTGCAGACCTGCCAGGCTTTTAGTTTGTCTCAGAGAGACACAGATGTTCACAAAGAGTGTGAATTGCAGTTGTGGGCGACAAGAGGTATGTTTTCTCAGTCGTGTGATAAAAAAGCATGATTGATTGCAATAAAGGGCAACAAGATTGAGAACAGTTTGCCTTATCCTAAACGCTTGCATGCACGCACGCACGCACGCACGCACGCACGCACGCACGCACGCACGCACGAACGCACGCACGTACGCACACACACACACACACACACACACACACACACACACACACACACACAAACACACACACATACACACACACACACTGAAAGATTCGTGACAATGGCAATGTGTAATTTTCCTTTCTGCACAAGAATTTGTTTTGTAAAATAATTCCAAAACTAGGTGTCTTCAATGAGGTATAAAGGGTAAAAGAGGAATGTTAAAAATCCATGTCAATTCAAAACTGTTATCTGACACGTTTTCAAAAATACTATTTCTTAATGGTTGAACATATGAGATTTGTTTAAATTGATTTTGACAATCTCTATAACTAAGGGAATTTCGCTTGTGGCTCACTTTTTTAATTGAATTAAATCGATTTTGACAATCTAAATATCTAAGGGAATTTTGCTTGTTGCTGACTTTTTAACTAACAGAGTCTAGGACATTAGTTTATCACATCAAAGGTAAAACATTGATCATCTGGTGACACTTGCATTGAAGCGTGTACTTGATTGCTAAGCCAAACTAAGCTCTTTGAGTAACATTAATATTACCAAAGGATGTGTACAGTTTACAAATATAATTCTTACTCATGTATGAATATCCCTCAAGAAGCTCTTTTTGTAACATAGATATGTATCAAGCCTTTTTTTTTCTCTTTTTGTAAACGAAACTGGCGTACCAAACACTTTCCCACGCTTTTTTAAAACACAAAACGCGTGGCTATGGTACCTTTTTCTACGAGTGAATTCTTTCTGTGTTTGGTTAGGAAATGGTATTATATGATCTGATGTGTATGGACCGTTTCTAAAACTAGCCCGAGAAAACGTTTGTTTTTCACTTTACTACAGCATACGGTTTTCTATACCCCCCCCCCCTCCCCCCCCCCCTCTTCAAACATTGTTGTTCATCTTCAAACGTCAGACAAATTGGTCTTAGCTCCTTATCGAGGTCTTGTTGTAACCATTTCCCTAACTGTTGAACTCGAGTGCCATCTTTCCAAAGCCTGTTTGCTTTAATGAAAAAAGCAGCTCCTTACAAGAAGAAGGCAAACTTCAAAGCAGTTGATAACAAATGCCATCTAAAGTGTCTGCTGTGTTTTGGGTCGAGCTCAATCGTAGAACCCTGGAAGTTTAGAAGACAAGATTAAAGTGTAAAAGAAACAATACAGAAATGTAAGTGGGTGCATGTAGATAGATAGATAGATAGATAGATAGATAGATAGATAGATAGATAGATCCTTGTAAATACCATAACTATTATCAATTACTAATATTATTATTCCATGCTGCTTTTCTTCTGTCTGAAAGCTTAGAGAAGAATGTGGTTGGAAATAAATCAATTTCAGATATTGTCGAAGCACATAGATATTTTCTGGTCTAATTCAACAGGAGAAGCTTGTCTTCTTTTGTAATATTTTTTTGTATTTTCCCGCACATTGTGCATACTTTAGTTTCTGTATTTTGCCTAATAAATGTCATCCAGGTATGTCTTTTTTGCGTGAACGACTCGCTTTCCTTCGTTATATAAATATCACAAAACTGTGACGGTAGAACCCAATGTCGTGTTCATTCTGCAGTTGTTTCCAGAGTTTGAATCTGTTTAAGCAGTCTGTCCTCCTGTGCCCGACGCCTTTTCTCCATCAGGACATTCAGGGTATATAGAAAAGGGTTGATGGCCGAGTTTAAGGGCAGCATGAGGATTGCTATGGCAACGTTGACCTCGCCAGACACAGAGACCCCCTGAGAGGCCGGGAGACCCAAAGACCAATGGGGAACCAGCACAGGAAGTCCGACACAGCAATGGTGAACAGTCGACGCGCAAGGTCAGTATCCTGTGAACTCTGACCCGTCTGGGTTGCTGACATTTGTTTGGGTTCGCACGGAGTGAAAAATGATGGCTTGCCCAAGGGCGATAAAAAGGAAGAGATGAAGTTGAGGACGATCATAACAGCAAAGGCGTACCGTTACCAGCAAATTGTTTGGTGGTGACTGGCAGAGGAATGCAGATGCCTGTTTGACTGTAGAAGTCCCAGTGACCGTGGCCTGGAAAGAAGGCACAAATGCCAACAGAATACCAATCAACCAGCAACCAGCATGGCCAGATGAGCCTGGGTGCTCTTGAAGCGGAGAAATTTCAGCGGAAAATGCACGATCAGAAAGCGGTCCAGAGTAATGAACAGATGATGAAGGATGAGACTTCAGAAGAGAGCAGTGATATAAACCCTGCAGACTGGCACACAGGGCCATGCCTCCATGACACATCTTTCCACACGTAAACGTTATGGTAAAGCCTATCCGCCACCCCTATCACAGCGAGATACAGCCCCATGAGAAAATCAGAGGCACACAGAGAACCACAAACACACCAGCAAACAAGGCCAGCATTGCTCGGTTAGACATTGGACTGAAGCAAGTCATTACACGACGAGATGGCGTCCTTAGGCGCATGACAGTTGTTGACATTGAACCTTTCTAATAACGCAGCGTTGCAGCACAGTTTGTAATTGTCGCCATATACCTTTTCCAGTTGCGCAAGGTCCTTGAAGACATTCTCCGGGATGTCTTCCATTGGGCAGCCTGCCCACGTCTAGGGTCTGTAGCTGTGTCATCAACTGCAGGCTGTGCATCTGCCACACGGTGTGTACCACAACCAGATATGTTAAGCGTCTGTACATCAGGGAACAGTTTTCCCAACCTGTCGTTTATAGTTGGAAGATAAATGGCAGCCATGTGCAAAACCTGGATTTGTAAAAGTATCACGACAGGGTTACCATGGGATTCTTTATGCAGGGAACTGTCTGCATATAAAAAGCCCGAGAGTGGATTGTTCGAAAGAACTAATGTCCGTAAATTTAACATATCCTGAACAACTCTGGTGAGAGAGGTAATGTGGTTATCACTGAGATCCAGTGTGACTATGTTCCTAAAGGAGATGTTCCCTACGTCAAACACCTGGCAGCTGGCTAGGGTTTAGATAGACCAGCATAGCATTCAACGTCAACGTTCCATCTTCATCCCGCTGCCACGAGCTTTCAGATAACGCAGGTCCGGGTACTGGTCAGCAGAGAACCAGCGTGGACACGTGAAAGCCAGTCCATAGCACGTGCACCCGCTGGGACACTTTTGACCACACAGCAGTTCATCATCAGACTGTGGACATTGGTGATGCCGTCACACACATGGGAGTGGTGTAGACAGCTGGAAGAGCCACGACACCGGTAATAACCAGGCACTGGTAGTCCTCACATCCTGCTTCATCCTCCCACTCTGGGCAGTCATACACTCCGTTACATCTGGGGAACACCGGAAGACAGTAGACCTTGGACACTGGTAATGCGTCTCTGGGCACAAGATGAGCTCTTGGACACCTGTCTGGTTAAGGGAATGGATGGTATGGCATCCGTTCATGAACTCGACAACTGCTGGGTGTGGGGGGAGGTGGATGATGTGAGGATAGATATCTACCTCCACACAGTTCATCAGTGATGCAACCAATTTCATCATCCCTGTTTGACACAATCGTTGTTTCCATCGCAGCACGTAGCAATAGCGTAACACTGTACTCCCATAACCATCGCTCTCAAAAACACACACACACACACACACACACACACACACACCACACACACACCCCACACACACACACACACACACACACACACACACCCCCACACACACACCACACAAAACACACACACACACAAGCACATGCAAGTGCACATGCCTTAGTGCATACACATACAAATAGTCACACACACACACACACACACTCACACACACACACACACGCACGCACGCACACACACACACACACACACACACACACACACACACACACACACACACACACACACACACACACACACACACACACACACACACAAACACACTTTGAAAGCAAATCCGTGAACAGCATGTTTGGGCGTCATCACTGAAGATGAATTTAAACAGCAGCCACACATTGATCATGCTTTCAAATGATTGGCTAAGAAAATGCTTTTACCGAATAAACGTGGACATTATATTAACGCTAATACTAAGAAGTTATTCTTGAGCTTGTTGCCTTTATCTCAATGGCTTCGCATTTTCAGTGTGGAATCGTGTTGATGACAATACGCCAATACTTAGAAATTATTCTTGAAGCTTGTTGCCTTGTCTCAATGGCTGTACATTTTCAGTATGGTGTGGAGTTGCTGATGATCACACAAAAAGAATTAACGTTTTGTACAGAAGAACAGCTAAGCTGTAAATTCCAGACAACTGCATATCAGTCACAGAAAAAAAAATAACCAGACGGAACTATCTTTGCCCACACAATCTACAGTAAAATGATAGTGGCACCTACGTAACTTGCTGAATATGTTCAAAATGGAAGACTAATCTTTATTTTTCTATGTGCATGCACTGATTAGTACAATACGATGTTTGGATACTTTGTTTCATCTGTTTGGGACTCTTCATCCATTTGTCAGAGACGTTGGACATTGTAGTCATTCAGATCAAGTATAAGGAAATCACAACTTAGGGAGTAAGAGCCTTCAACTTGTGATTGCAATCCTAAATACTTTGCTAAATACCTTCTCTCTCTCTCTCCTCTCTCTCTCTCCTCTCTCTCTCTCTCTCTCTCTCTCTCATCCTCTCTCTCTCTCTCTCCTCTCTCTCCTCTCTCTCTCTCTCTCTCTCTCTCTCTCTCTCTCTGCTACATAACTCTATATGATTTTAACTTCTGCCTTTTTTCATGTTGGTTATCCTTCTGCATTGAACATTTCTGTTGTTTGTGTTGTTTCACAGTTGTTTGTAAGTTTAACTTCTGCCTGTTTTTCATATTCATTGTCATTTTGCATTGAAGACTGTCGTGTTGTGTGTTTACTATATGGACACATTTGTGTTTGTATTCAAGTGCATCCTCGCTATATGTTTTAGTTGCGCAAATGTTGCAATCATCTTCTGCATGGCCACAGGAAGACGGGCTACGTCTTGGACATCTCAATGTAAAGCGTATACAAAGCAGGTTCTACGAGGTGCCCACAATACTGTACAATCAAGACAAACCCTTTCATATATTTGACTTCACTGAATCAAGACTTTCAGATATTGTCCCAGATACCACTGTCTTAATCTCTAGCTACAATATTGTACGCAGAGATCCCACCGAGTCCAAATCTATGGGCATATTAAATTACATTACATTGCTGATTGGATGGACAAGTTTACGGCCATTGAATGGACACAAGTTTACGGCCACGATGGATGATGCTTGATGCTACAGAAAAACACTTTTAGGTGATTTATACACTGATCTATTGAAATGTCAAACATCATAGGCAGATAGGACTACTTCGTACAACTTACCCAAATTATAGATATATACACCCGGGCAACGCCCACGAGCAAAACGTTAATCGACCACATAACGTCATTGAGAAATGTGTGCCTCTGAATGGCTGCAGCGAGCACTTTCCAATATCCAGTACGTGGAATATAAATGGAATCAAATTTCCTAAAGTTGGCCACAAACATATCACTTATAAATATTAAGACAATTTCACGAAGATAACTTTCTTACTGACCTCATGGATTCCCCCCCCCCCCCATGAATGTTTATAATTACACTGATCCAGAAAAAGCTCTAGAAGTCTGACTACACACGTTTCATTCTATGAATGGCAAGCATGCGTCATTCAAAACGCGTAGAGCAAAACATAGTGCTCAGCCAAAGTGGATGACTGATTAAATACATGCTGCTTGTTTCTTACGCAACGATCTGCTTGAAGCAGAAGGGAAGTTGGATGGATTTAAAAGGCAACGTAACAAAGTCAATCCACTCAAACGAGCAGCAAAAATGAATTTATTTCATGAACTTGTACCCAATAAACAAAACTCGAAGTCCATATGGAAAGCAATAAATGAACTTACTAATAAAACTTCATAGTCAAAGATAAGTCCCAAACCAGCATAACACCAAATGAACTCAACAAACACTTTACAACAATTGCAGAACATTTTTGGCAAAGATAAGGACATTTGTTGAGTTCCACCAGTTCTGCCCGTGACAGTGACGTTTGCCTAGCTTTATGTCATTTAAAGCAGACAGAAGTCGCGGACTTGGCGGAATTAATGAAAAAATTCTGAAACTTTCACCACCTGTTATATGTAAATCTCTTACCTATATTTATAATTTATGCATTGATGCCTTTTCTCCTGGTGAGCATGCGTGGTCCATGTCTCACTGCCATACTGCAAGGTATTGAGAACACAGGCGTTATATACAGCCATCTTTGTCTTTGTCGTCATCTTGGGATTTGTCCACACTCTTTGTGTGAGGCCAGCCAGTGTTGTGGCTACCCTTTCGATTCTCTTGTCGATCTAAGTGTCAAGGGAGAGCTTATCGGTGATGGTGGACCCAAGGCACGTAAACTGATGGATGGCATCGAGCTCATAGTCATCAATGGTGATGGTGGACCCAAGGTGAGTGAACTGACGGATGGCATCAAGCTCATTGTCATCAATGGTGATGGCTGGTGGTGACGACGTGTCTTGACCCCAGACATTTGTCTCCTTTAGGCTGATAGTCAGACCAAAGTCTTTGCAGGCCTGGGAGAAGCGGTCTCTCAGAGACTGCAATTCCTGTTGGGTGTGGGTCGCAACAGCGGCATCATCGGCAAACAGCATATCTCTGATGAGAGCTTCGCGGACCTTTGTCCTTGCTCTTAGGCGAGCGAGACTGAAAAGCCTGCCATCTGATCTGGTCCGCAGGTAAACCCCCTCTTGAGCTGTGCTGAATGCATGCCTCGGGAGGAGAGCAAAGAAGATCTCAAAGAGGGTGGGGGCAAGGACACAGCCTTGTTTGACACTGCTGCGTAGGTCAAAGGCCTTGGAGAGGTTGCCATTAAACTGCACAGTCCTTTCCATGTTGGAGTGGAAGGACTCAATTAAGCTGTGCAGTTTCCAGGGGTGGGTGGGGGTGGGGGTGGGTGGGGGGCGATCTTTCGGAGAGCCCTGAAAAGACCATCTCTGCGGACTAGATCGAAGGCATTGCTGAGGTCGATGAATGCGACATACAGGGGCATCCGCTGCTCTCTGCACTTCTCCTGGTGTTGGCGATGGAGGAATACCATGTCTACCGTGGATCTCTTTTGATGTAATTGACGACAAATCATTATACAGGAAGCTATTATTTTATGGTATAACAGAAAATAACTTGCAACCGATCAGAGACCATCAATAGACCATTTGTGTGCACAACAACTCATCCGACAAGTTACCTATCTGACATGGCATACCCGAGGGTTCTGTGTTAGGCCCGTTACTGGTCTGAATGTATATAAATGATTTCCCTCTTTATGTGCAGGCTTCATGCCAACTCCTTTGTGATGATACCACTGTCCACACAAGCAGCTTCAGCCTAGCTGTCTTCACTTCATTACAAAAGGATGCTGACATTTTAATTGATTGGTGCAATGTAAGTCATATGTCACCGAATCCTAATAAAACAAAACTAATGCTGATAACAATAAGGCAAAGAAGACAAAAGATAACCACGCAAACTCCATCTGTTTTTGTCACTAATCCGGAAATTGAAGTGGCGGATAGCCATCGAGTCTTAGGTGTATACATTGATAATAATCTTTCTTAGTCTTATCACCTTCAGAGTTTATGTAAATTAATATCGAGACAAATATTTCAGCCGTGCAGGATAAAGCATTTCTCAAATCTTCATGTGCGCGCGCGCGCGTGCGCGCGCGCGCGTGCGTGCGTGTGTGTGTGTGTGTGTGTGTGTGTGTGTGTGTGTGTGTGTGTGTGTGTGTGTGTGTGTGTGTGTGTGTGTGTGTGTGTGTGTGTGTGTGTGTGTGTGTGTGTGTGTCGAACAGCCTTAGAATAAGTATATAATTTCTCATGTATCATCGCTGTATGTTTTTTGACATTTTCATTTTAATTCAATGTTTCACACTTCGAGGTATTTCCCCTTGTTTTGGGCCATTGTTGATAGGAACGTTTGAATACGTTTCCGTTTAAGTTGTTTAGTCATGTGTATAGCGAAGACTGGATGAAAGAAAGGATAGGAATACTTATCTATCATACTCGAAAAATGCCTCTCTCTCAGTGTGTGTGTGTGTGTGTGCGTGTGTGTGTGTGTGTGTGTGTGTGTGTGTGTGTGTGTGTGTGTGTGTGTGGTGCGCGCACGCGTGTGGGTGCTTGTGTGTGTGTGTGTGTGTGTGTGTGTGTGTGTGTGTGTGTGTGTGTGTGTGTGTGTGTGTGTGTGTGTGTGTGTGTGTGTGTGTGTGTGTGTGTGTGTGTGTGTGTGTGTGTGTGTGCCTATCCCTCGTACTGCAGTGTTTATTTTCTGGATCATAGTTTAGTGGTGGGTAGTAGTAGCAGTAGGAGTAGTAGTAGTAGTAGTAGTAGTAGTAGTAGTAGTAGTAGTAGTAGTAGTAGTAGTAGCAGTAGCAGCAGCAGCAGTAGCAGTAATAGATGTAGTAGTACCAGAGTAGCAGCAGCAACAGCAGCAACAGAAACAGAAACAGTAGCTGTGGTAGTTGTAATAGTAG
>CM031623.1:6768277-6783277 GCA_018398815.1 Conus ventricosus | reverse complement strand
TTAAAGCTTGCTCTGTTGTTTCACAGATCACGAAAATATGATAAATGTCATCAATATTTCCGTCGCTCTTCAATGATTAGGATTTCTTATACATTCTACACAGTCAGAGCAAAATCTATCTAAAGAAATTCAGTACTTAGATGCAATCATCGACTGGGAATAGATGTCAGTCAGGCTCATTTTCAAAAGAAGAAAGAACACAAAACGACAAAAGTAAAGGCCTGTTAGCGCAGAGATGTCGAAAGCAGAGCCTTTTTCATGCAAGAAAGCGTGTTTCTTTAGAGTGTGTTTTTTTTTTTAATGCACAACCAATGTCTGCATGAGCTGATTCTACTGAGAGCCCTCCTCCCCAAACTGCACATCTCCATGTCCGTGTATTAAGCTAGACACATCCGGCAAACTGCAGCAGTATACAGCTGGCCAACAAAGATGTTCCATCTGTAAAGAATGTGCAGCTGCCAGCAAAGTACTGAAATAGCAGATATCTTTTGATGGGTTGTGTCTGTTTTGCTATTCTGTCAATTCACACAGTGCATTGATCATGTCTCCCTCCCCCCACTCGTTACTCCATCTCCCTCCCTCTTCTGCTGTCCCTGTCTTGGCCATGCCTTCTGTCCCTTTTTCCAACAAACCCTAGTGAAGAGAAAAACAGTGTTCTGACCTTGACACCAACTGGCAAACTACTCTACTGCGACGAGCAGTACGCCATTACCTTGCTTCCTCCTGCCCCCTCTCTCTCTCTCTCTCTCTCTCTCTCTCTCTCTCTCTCTCTCTCTCTCTCTCTCTCTCTCTCTCTCTCTCCCACCTTCACCATGCACTCACACCTCGCATACTCCCCTCTCCTCTTTCCTCCACGCACTCCCCCCTTCACGCCAGCATCATAAACGGTCCCTGGAACGCCATATTGTGCTTGGCTTGGAGAAGAAGAAATACCTCATCTCCCAGATCAAACCAACGCGTTTGTCTTTTCTTTTTTCTTTATCTTCGCTTTTATCTATTACTATTTTTGCGGAAGTGCTGGCAGTAGTTCGTCAAGTAACACCACGGATTATTAAGCCGCGCTTTGACAGTTGTGGACAGAAACGGGAGAAGACCAGAGACAGTGAACCGAGGCTTTCTACGTGGCAGAGCTGTGAAACAGGATCACAGAGAATGCCTAGCTTGACCAGCAGCATCTAGTAGTAGTGAAGGACCACTTTCAGAACTGCTCCAACAGTGCTTTGGTCTGGGGGATGAGACAGATACTCTTGTTTTTCCTCCTAGCCAAACACAACATTGCCGCCATGAGCGCTTGTGGTGCTAGAACGAGGGGTATTGTGATTACACGCTTTCTCCTGTGTTTTCTATCTCTTTTTTTGTGTGTCTCATTTTGTTCAATGTAATGTTGGCAGGGTAAGTATTGTGCAATATCTCTCGATGAAAAAAGTGTGAGTCTTATTCTCTGGGTAGTTTCTTTAGCCCTAGATGATTCTACTTTATCTAAAATGTCACATCTTCTTTCGCATACATAGTGGATTTCTGGTACATTTTGTTCCATTTCATTTTTCAGAGCATTCTTTTTATGTTCTGAGACTTTGTATTAAAATTCTTTAATCACAATCCTATATTCCTGGTATTTACTCTCTACCCATTGAATCCACTCTTTATGGGTGGAGATAGTAAAGACGTTATATCAAAAGTTGTCACTAAAAATCGCCACTTTCTTTACTTTGAAGTTTGTGATCGAAATAATAGTCAAATATGTCTCCCAATATCAATTACATGAATGCTCTTCATATCTTTTGTCCTACAGGGACAAAAACAAAAATTAAGGAACTCCAAAACCTGAATCATGCAATTATGTTCAAATCACCCTCAACGACTTTTTTTAATTCAATTTCTTTTTGTTTTCACCTTTTTGGACGTTTTCCTGTTAAATAGAGATAAACAGCATTTATTGTATGCAGGTCTGTATCTGAAAGACTAACACATTGTTTAACATGAACAAATTCACTAATCGAAAAAAATTGAATAACGATCATTTTACGTTTAATTCTGAGATTTCGTTTTCGTCGATGTTTTTATTGAATTGCTCTTTCATCGATTCTCTTTTTTTCAATTCAGCTCTCGTACGTATTATTTATCCTTTTTGTATTAAAATATATGTTAAAAATGTAATTCTGTTCACAGCTCTCAACGGGAGTCGTGCTCTTTTTTCATTTGCAACACCATTGTTTTCCGAGTATTCAACCCCAGGCCAAAGAAAGTTTGAAACGAAAACACGATCTCTGGCGATTTTTACATTTCATGTCACTTTTTTAAGCTCTCTCTCTCTCTCTCTCTCTCTCTCTCTCTCTCTCTCTCTCTCTCTCTCTCTCTCTCTCTCTCTCTCTCTCTCTCTCTCTCTCTCTCTCTCTCTCTCTCTCTCTCTCTCTGTGGGATTCCGTGAACGTCAGATTATGTCAGATTTGACGAAATTTTGTACCTCACCAAACAACAGGCAGATACACATTCCTTACATGTTGGGATATCCACCCGCAATGGAAAACAAGCCGATGACTATAGGGAATTGTTGATGTCTCCACAAGATCCGGGTCACATCTTTGTATTCCTGTGTCGTTTTTAGAACGGCGATCTGCGCCCCTTTTCGCAGACATTCCTGTCTCCAGCTGGAGTGTCTGCCCATATTTGTAGCAAACCACAGGCTGTAGCACCGACCTTTAACTTCAAACCCCACATCCTGGCATCTGGGGTAGCCGCAGTTTTCTTCATCTCTTCCGTCTAAACACTGGGTGACCGTATTACAAGCCAGGTGAGGCCTGAAGCTTCTCCAGTAGTCCACTGAGCAGTTCCATCGACCCTCACGGTTTTCAGCTGGTCTCTTGGAGTTCTGGTTCAGAAGGAAATGTATAGTAAACGAAAACGTAAACAGACGTCAATGAATCTAACTTTTGTCTGAGGTGCTTTTTTCCTGTGTCCATTCCTAACGGACAAAACACACTATGGGCTTACGCTGCAGTCAAGCTGCTTTTGGAGCTCACAACGTTTGCCAGAAAACAAACGCAAACGAAGTCGATCGAAACGACAACACGACGTATGCACCGTTGTTCTGTTGGAATTTGACATAACATTTACCGAGATTTGAAAACGTTTAGTTGTTTGCTAGTGGGTATTTCAGAGGGATGAAAAACACGTGTGTGTTACTACAATTATGTTTCACTTATCGAATTGGCACACACTTCTCAGAGAGAGAATGACTGAATGAATGAAGTTTAATGCTATTAAGTTGTGAAGCCCATTTAGCAAATCAGCGCGATGTACAAAGACAATACGCAACTCGATTTCGATTTTCATTGACATGGCAACCACAGCAATGTCTTTTTCTTTTACTTTACATGACAAAATTTCGAACGAGAAAATGTCACTGGTATGCATTAACTGTCAGTTCTGTAGATGATGGTCACCCCAGGTAAAACTGGATAAATCTGTGGAGAGCGTGCAGCCGCCATAGAGCACGTGCTTGCGTCTCTGCATGCTTCGTGTTGCTGATGTGTCTTCCTTTCCGAAGGCTGGCCAAATTAACACATTCCTCCGATGACATGTGTCTTTCTTCTTGCTTAACGTACCAAAATAAACAATCGTCCTCTGAGCACGGATTGCAGGAATACTCCAGAACAACATCATCTGATTTACATAGCAGCACGCCCACATCATCCGTTTGATGAAACACGGACCTTCCTAAATGCTTTGTTTCTGTGAGAATCTCTCAATCGTTTCTGCACCTAACGATCTGTCAGAGTTGCGACATAATTCTTAACCACTCCCGTGTCAAAACCGGCGACTATTTTGTCGATCGCTTGTTGGACTTACGGCGATGTCTGACGGGTGGATTTCTGGATCGCTGATGTTACACTCCGACAGAACGGAATGCAAAAACAGAAGCACATCCTGAGTATGCGACATGTCATCATCATCGCGAATCGGCTCGATGTGATCTGCACTGTGCTGTGTACTGTGTTCGTATGATTCGGTGTTAGGCACGGCCAGTTCATTGGTATTACTCGTGGTACCGAGACCAGCACCAACCTGTTCAGGTCGTCTATTCTGCTGTTTCACTCTCTCTTGATCCCGTCGCACCTGCCTGTGGGGCTTCTTCCTATGATACAGAAGCCTGTTGGTTTCAAATGAAACCTTTTGATGTCATGGCATTGTAATAATGTCATTAAAACGTCAATATATTCATACCTAGGCCTTTCAGATGAGAGAGTACACAAAATCATGATACTGTTTTGTTGGTCTGGTTATACTGTTCTCATGTGGATTAGTTGTCTATAATGTACACACCCTTCATCAAGGGACCTGTCTTTCTATGAATAAACAATTGTCATTATTATTGTCATAAAAATTTCTCTCTTTTCTCTCTCTCTCTCTCTCTCTCTCTCTCTCTCTCTCTCTCTCTCTCTCTTCTCTCTCTCCTCTCTGTGTCTATCTATCGATCTATCTATCTATCTATCTCAACAATACGTGGATCGTGGAATAAATAAATAAAATAAGATTATAAAAAAAACGATGTGCCGGTTTGCGTGTCCAAGCAGACATTAGCCTGTCAAGTTCTTGCAGACGAACCAGCGGAGAAGATTATTGGATTGCGAACAGCTGTGATGAGCATGGGACATCAACCTCTGTATGTTGGACGGAACATTGCATGCTGCTGACCGCTGGATTGGTCTTGGGAGACAGTCACTTATAGAGGGATTTGCAGGAAAGAAGCGGTGCTAGTCTAGGATTCTGGAATATGGAGGATAGAGAATCATGTAACCAGAGCTGAGGATTGAATGGGGGTTATGGGAAACGAAAGAACAGGAGCCAAAGGGGAGGCGGGTAAGGGCAGGGGATAAGGTTCCTGTTTTCACAAGACTGGATGACATGAAGCAAGGGGAGACGTCTCAATGACCATCTGCCATGGACTTGGAAACATGTAGGATCATGGGTTTGATTTTCCCATGATCCACAAATCCTGTCAAATAATACGGGCGATGATTTAGTGAGGTTAAAGGAGGTGGGGGTGGGGGGTGGAGGGGGTGGCGGAGGAAAAGGAAAGTGGCGCATCGGCGAAAACCTATCCGGGTGCTGGAGTTCCTGCTTTCATCTCTGTCATTGTGGTCTGTGGTGAGAAGTGGATGGTGCTGGTGACTGTGGGGAATCTCAGCTCAGATACCCAGTACCATTAAGGGAGTCATGAGCTACAGGACGTGTGGTCCGAGGATGAACTTCACTGCCAGACGTGCCATCCCTCACCAGCATGAGCACTGTCATTGCACGGCGCCTGGAGGTGGAGCGCCACTCTGTGTGACAAAAATGCTGTGGGTGTCTGTCGTGTCCATGGTCATGGTTGTGAGTTCTGAACAGAGATTTCTGTTGGATGGCACAATGCTGTCTTCAATGGTGTGTGCAAGCTGACGCCTAACATTGCTGGGACAATTGACTGAAAGAAGGCGATGAAGTCACAGCCAGATGTGAGTTCGAATTGACCCAGCCAGATGGTTATTTTGGTCAACATGCACAGTATCAGTGTTTGATCGTATATGCAGTTCTGACTAATAATGAACAACTTGGTAACATGTAAAAAAAGGGGAAAATATTCGAGGAATGAATATCTGTAATCGATTTTGATGTATCTACCAAACGTTTGAATCACCGATTGGAAGGATTAGGGTCTTTAACATTTATCTGACTCTTGTCTTTGGTTGGTTTGAATAGAATGAGAACGTTGAAATGAATCATCAGAGTCATGCTTTAATTTATGGGAATGTTCGTTCTTTTAAATTCTGTCCATTTCATCATCATTCCTGGACAAGATTGTGATGGACATGCAAGCGATTGTACCCATGCACATCTGTGGATACAATGTTTTTCTTTGGAGTTGAGGTCAGGGAATCCGGTGCTCCTTCTGGAGAGGCAGCAACAACTGCATCATTCAGGAACATGCCTCGCTTGAAATAAGGGGGGGGGGGACCACGGGTCATTAATGAGTGTCACAATCTTTCAGCTTACATCAGCAATACTTACACATGACTGTATATTATGATCATTGTACAGATAAATTACAATTACATTAAGAATAGAAAAATAAGACTGGGCTGAAACATTAATCGATGATGCTTTTTCCCTTCTCACATTTGAACAAAAAAAATCCAGCCGAAATGTTCGAGATTTTTTTTAACTGAATGGGTTTGCTTTGGTCAGATGAGCAAGTGCGCCATCAAGTCTAGCAATATTAATGTTTTAAGCTTTCAACGTTAGAGACGAAAGCCTTAACAAATCACTGTGATGTTACAGTTTTTAAAGGATACTTTTGAGTCTTTGACATAAATCCATGTGCTGATCTGCTAGGTCATGAAGCGTTGAATCCAGTCTGAATTCAGTGCTGTGCCGTTTTTCCACACACTGTTTACATTCTTCATAGGGCAATGTGTATAGACAGCATACCTTCTTTCCTAGCTACGGCCCCACCTCTGCCGACCTAGCTCCCTCTAAACCCAAACGGGAGAGAGGAGAGGAGAGGGAAAGTGTGTGCGTGTGTGTGTGTGTGTGGGGGGGGGGGGGGGGATGGAGATGAGGTAGGTCACACAAAAAAGAACGAAAATCCAAACATTAGAAACTGAAAGGGCGATGAGGAACGAAGCAGCCAGGAAGGTAGACAAAGGGACGAAAAAAAAGAGAGGAAGAAACGGAGGAAGAGTACACGCTGGAAGCGCACGCAATTCAACTACAGCACTCAGGTTTGATCACAGTCCTCTGGATTGGAAGATGACATTCAGGTTGATGAGGTCCATCGCTGTCAGTGCCTTGCCTCCATTGAAGAGGCTTCAGGGCTGTCGTCACACACCTCAGCCACACCATGGGACCAGGCCAGCGTTAGAAGGAATCTGTTGGAGGCACTGCACAAGACAGACGGTTAGCACACCCCTAGAATGTTCTGACAGGGGATTGGGGTAAAGAGTAGGGAAGTGGATAGGTCTGTCACATTCACAAACTCACTCATTGTGCCTATAGAATCGCTCTAGCAGAAGATAGACGGAATATCTACTCCTCTAGCACTTCTTTCCGCGGTCCATCAATTAAAAAAGACTTTCCAGCATGGCTGTGAAATTAAGATTTCAACTTGTTAAGGAGAGACAGAAGAACATGGAAAGGGGAAATAAAAGATAGCCAAAAATGGTACACAAGCCTATATACAGAGTACCCGGATGGGTTGCCATACGCCCAAATATCTCCACTCGACCCCACTTCCCTCCCTCCACCACCCTTCCCTCCCTCGTTTTCAATACCAATATTAACAGCAAACACTACTCTCTCACTCACGTACACATAAAACTTATGTATAAGACAAACGTACTTAAAATTATCTCACAAAAACATACTCTGGACCTTAACAATCCCCCCTCCCCCTTTCACTTTTTCATGAGGTTTATTACAGACTTTCAAAAATATACTAAAGTGAAGTTTAGCAGGATTGGTGAAGATGAAAAGAAGAACAAATGTGTCATCTTCACGATGTCCGAGTTACTAAAACTAACAGAGGAAGAGCCCAATTCCCAATATTATAGGCGATTCATGTCTCCATCTCTATACGTTTGTATGATCTTTCCTAGCATCATCCTTGCATTCTTTTCCCCCTTTTTCTTCAAGACTGATTACCGGAAATGTTTACAACTACAGGAGTGATAGTGACGGGTGTGTAAACTTACATTCATTTGTTATGGTCATAACTCCATTCCTCATTCGCCACACCTCTGTACATTTGATTTATATTTCTGAAGCTTCTTTAAGCTGGTTCCTCCTTTTTTCTTTTTTTCATACAAACGGGATGAATGTGTCAGCACACCAAACATATGAACAGAAATAAACCCAGACGCTATGTGTCATACTCTAAAACATTAAACTTTGCATTTGAATGTCCATTGGTAAACAGAACACACAGATTTGCATGGCGAGCAAGTATGGACGGAGTTGAAGGGAGGGAAAAGAAGAGATTGGGAAAAAATAGTTAGATGGAGGTCCCACTTAAAATGGAGGAAAAAAAAC
Organism: Conus ventricosus; assembly: GCA_018398815.1. Classification (NCBI taxonomy): domain Eukaryota; kingdom Metazoa; phylum Mollusca; class Gastropoda; order Neogastropoda; family Conidae; genus Conus; species Conus ventricosus. The sequence goes on along the minus strand of CM031623.1, from coordinate 6,775,210 downwards.
TTGCCACAAAAACGACGTAGCAAATTAGTAGATTTGAGGCAAACAAAAAACAAAAAAAAAAACCCCAAACCCTAACAGAGTTGTAGGAGTTGAACTTATGGCATCAACTGGTGGAAAAAAGGTGGTTGTCAGAGACCTTCGACGGCCAGTTCCTGTCCACAAGCCCCACAGAACATTCAGACAAAGATGGAGCACCAGGTTCCCGACTCTTAGCAGTAGCTTTATTCCCTCACCAAAGGAGAACCATGTTGTAAACAGGTGACCTTCCCTTGTCTTCTCACCACCACAGCGAATGTCTCAAACAACAATAGAAGCTCTTCGTGGCAGTGCTGGACAAACTGCTGAAAAAGAATAATGCACCCGGAGGTGCGGATGAGACTCAGAGAAGTACTGTCCTCAACTGCTGAAGCAACCAGCTGGGAGCAATCCTGCACCGCCCTTGGAAGCCTGTGCTGTGGTCACATAGGGTGCGGGCACATGGGAGCGCTCAGCTCCCTGGACGAGCTGCTGTGTACACTGAAATTTCATTCCTTTCTGTTTGACAACCCCATGCTTCCATCCCTTGACATGGATATGGCCTGAACAGAGGTCGGGTTCATTCCACAGAGGGAGGGTGGAGCAGGTGGTGAAGTCAGGTAGAAGGGATGTGATTGGCCTAAGAAAGGAACTCACGTGGGATGGTGTTGAAGAATATCGCAAACGCACGTGCTTCATGTTGAGTGTGGACCCTTTGAATCATACATTCTCAAAACAAGCACACACACACACACACACACACACACACACAGCCCCCAAGCCTCCCCTCCTCCCATCACCTCCCTTCTTCTCCCCTCCCCCAATCACCTTGCACAAAACGGTCTGGTTGTACGAAAATTGCGCCCTCTCTTCAAGCCATGCAACGAAAGACTCGCATATCCCTCCCCCACCACACACACACACACACACACATACAACGTCACGGATGGATTTGGTCCATGACAAACGGGTAATGGTGTAAATGCATTTCAGCTGCCACTTTTGCAGTTTCTTTAATCGTTTTCTTCAGCTTTGTTGTTACCCCCTTAGGGCTGATTCATCCACTTTGCTCTGGTTTGTCCTCATCACAGTACATTTCATGTTAATATTTAGAATACCCGGATTAATTCCATATTTGTTCAATGTGAATGCAACAAAGAAAAAGGCTGTAAATAATGCCTTGGCACTGGCGGCAATGAGCAAAACAACCTTTAGTTTCAAACACAAATCAGCAAACACTAAAGGATAATAATAATTCCATTCCACATCCTATGATTTGTTTCTTAAACACACTCTAACGCCCATTTTAATGTGATAAACGTTATTCTTTATGGCAGCCCATACCTGACAGAATCTTGCCTTGATGGATCTCTCTTCAATGGGGTTCATTTCAAAATATATTTGAAATTATCAGAGAACTTTCCAAATGATATTTCAGAATACGATGTTAGCATAATAGAAGCATTAGCATGTGGCGAAAAATCATTATTATGATTTCTATCTGCTCATAAAATACCAGTTGATTGACTAGTTAATCAAATAACTGTTTGATTGGTGGTAAAACTTAAGTCTGATCGAATGATAATTGTCGGAGCTGACAGGATGATAACTGACTGGTGATTATTGTCCACTATGTCCACAAACCAATGTCCACATTTTTTTTAATGATGGTGGCATTGTTCCCAAGCAGCTGTTCCAGGTTTGTAAATTTCAGTGTAAATGCAAGTCCACTAACCAAAATACCCAAGCTTCTTATACTGACACAACACAAAAATAACCTGTGTACACTTTACCTGATGGAAGGTGAACAGGAGACGAAATCCTTTATCGCTGTGGAAATTATGGTACAAATACTCAATTCTCACCGGCTCAGGATGGTAGGGTAAGAAGAATGGATTAAGAGGATTTTGTCCTTCTTTGAAATAGCCAAGCACTGTCTTCTCCGAATCTGTAGACATTTCGTGCAGAAAGAACTGAACTCTTGGAATGTTGTTTGAACGATGTATGTTTACCCTGTGATATGAATTAAAGAACAGAAAGCTGTTCATCATGATATGGTTCGGAGGGATGTGGATGGATGCTCTACTCTTAATGTGGGTATTCCTAATCTGGTAATTCAAGTGAGCCTTTGGGTGAAATAATGGTGATTGTAACAGACCTGCAAAAAAGGGGAAAAAATCAGCAAGCCTTAAATGCATAACTACAGTATATTAAACATTCATTCAGAATTAAATCAGTTGACCATCTGTGCAAAAGAGAAAAAAAAGGAAAGAAAAGGAAAAACAAACAGAAAGAAAGGGTAAAAAATGTGCCTCACAAGAAATTGATAAAGAAAGGAGAGCACTGTAAGCGCATACAAATTATTCATTCAAAACTGTCTACAAAAGAGCAGATGGGAGCAGATATGTGTTTATAAGAATATACGTCGCAATTCAGTCATCAGTTGTCGGCTTAATGACACACACACACACACACACACACACACACACACACACACACACACACACACACACACACACACACACACACACACACACACACACACACACACACACACACACACACACACACACACACACACACACACACACACACACACACACACACACACACACACACACACACACACACACACACACACACACACACACACACACACACACACACACACACACACACACACACACACACACACACACACACACACACACACACACACACACACACACACACACACACACACACACACACACACACACACACGCACGTGTGCTCGTATCACAATTAAAATGAAAAATATGGTGATGATCAAATTCAAGAATTCTACACTCAGATTCCATCGTTTGCGAATAAAACTGACAAGGAAGACACCCTCATCGTTCAGGGTGACCAGAATATCAAAATTAGTATAAGTACCCGGAAAGACATGGGAGATTCCTGCAGCCCTTCTTGTAATGGGGCACTAATAACAGGTGTTTGCAATTTCATTTTCAATTTTTTTTCATCGGTCATGTAGGCTTATATGTAAGGAAATTAAGCGTTCTATTTCATTTTTAACAATTTAAAGCCCAATGAGTTACATTCCAGAGTCAGAAATGGTCAACGCCAAACGCATCCATTTAAAAGTGAACGCGATCTCAACATACTTTCTCTTTTTAGAATCTGTTATTATCTCTGTGGTCCTGAATACAGTCTAGAGTGGCACTGGCATGGACCAGGTGATGGTGGCATTCGCTGAAGTGATGATCCGAGCCCTGAGCACATGATTAAGGGTAGCCCAGGGTCTGGGAACGTAAACCCTGGAAATTTACAAGATCAGTACGACCAATTGGCAAGATGGCAACCCACACCACGACAACTGCCACAACCACAACAACAGCCATGCCCAGCAACAGTTCAGTGGATTTATGTAACACCTGAATATCATGGATAACATTTGACGATAAACGAATTAAAACTATATTTATGTCCACTCAATGCTTCTAAGACACATTCGCGTAACTTATACAGACCCTGCCATTCAAATCTTAGCTCCTCATGACCATCTGCCTACTGTAGATCGAGCAACAACAACTGTTATATCAGTATCGCAGGGGTCGTATAGAATATAACTTTCCCTTTCATATTTTATCCAAGGCCGACACCTCTCTCCTTATAAAGTTTTGTTAGAAGCGCGCAGTCCTATGGAGATCATGCACCGAAATAAGTAAGATACAGACACACGCAAAATGAAGGGAAACCTCGGTGTTTGATATATTTCAACCTTAATGTAGCTACAACGTGGACTGGGCAGGTGAGTATGTGTACGACTTGTAACAAAACTTTCTTTTCTAAACGTACTTTTCCAAACACTTGGAAGGATTTCACGCACGGAAAATTGCAATGACAGCACTGAATCGTTTTCTTTACGTTCCTGTGCTGCGAAATTTGCAAGACTATCTAAAATATCCGTTCACTTTAGACCGCAATGCAACTGTGCCCAACAGAGGTCTGTCACAAAACCTTGAGACATTACACAATGAATTCAATACTTTGTTTCTTAGAGTTAATCAATTCTGGTACTACAGTACCAGTTTTACAGTGACTGCGAAGCAGACCGAATAAACAAAAGGTAGAATATGTCATATATACAAGAAAAGGCTATGAGTATTGCATGTAATTCTTCTGCATATATTGAAAAACCTTTTTCGAGATGAAAACAATTCATACACTTGAGCGTGGAGTAACTTATCCTGAACCACCACCAGTTGTATCCATATACCTGGACCACCTGTAATATATTTAGTGGTGGTTAGGACAAGACCTTAGGATAAGATAAGATAATGTTGCTTATAGCCCTGCCGACCGCAAAGGGCCACATCATGGCTGTCACCACGTTAAAATCAGTCATTCCCCTGACTGCTGGGGTCTTGGGGGGACGTGATGCGGCAGCCGCCGTTTCCCTCCATGCTCTTCTGAAATAAGGAGTAGAAATATCTACAACCTGACAAAAGCAGTTTGAAAAATTCAAAAGAAAACCAGACACTGGCAACTCAGACACTGAGGCGGTAACCTGTGTAAAGAAAAACACGAACTGAGCATCACATCTCTAGGGTCTTTACAAGAGTTAGCAAACCACACGTACTGCACCAGCCACATCTCTAGGGTCTTTACTAGAGTTAGCAAACCACACGTACTGCACCAATCACATCTCTAGGGTCTTTACTAGAGTTAGCAACCCAGAGGTACGGCACCAATCACATCTCTAGGGTCTTTACTAGAGTTAGCAACCCAGAGGTACTGCACCAATCACATCTCTAGGGTCTTTACTAGAGTTAGCAACCCACAGGTACTGCACCGGTCACATCTCTAGGGTCTTGACAAGAGTTAGCAACCCACAGGTACTGCACCAATCACATCTCTAGGGTCTTTACTAGGGTTAGCAAACCACAAGTACTACGCCAGTCACATCTCTAGGGTCTTTACTAGGGTTAGCAAACCACACCTACTACGCCAGTCACAAGCAGAGTTACAAGATGGGTCACACCAAATGCTGTTATTAGTTTGACAAGAACCAGAGCGGCAGAATGCAGACAAGTGGTGTTGTCTGTTTTTGTTGTTGTTCTTGTACCTTGGCTAAAAGACTCCAGGGATCATCCGAACAGCTAAGGTACTTGAACACTATGGTACAATGCATCAGCTAGGGATGATAACATTACGTGTGTAACCGTTTTTGATTACCCTGCCACGTAGGCAGCCAAACTTCGATTTCGAAGGATTCTAGGGACTGATAATGTCATGCTCGGAGCTTGTCACGACTGAAGACAATCCCCGCACAACTATGCTGAACATAACAACATCTTGATGTCACACAAAAACACAAACACACATCATATGTTGGACTAATTGTGGTCCAGTTCATCCATGATGAACGTGTAGAATGTCTGATTTCCCTTTGAAGAAAAACAAAGAAAAAAATCTTGATGTAGCCTTAGTGCTCTAGCACATGTCAGTTGGTCTGACATAACTTTAAGCCAAGGCGGATTTTGTCTCAAAGCACAGCATCCTAATGATGGGTGTAGCTGTGTTAGGGATGTCGGTGTGAGCAGCACAGAAGTAGTGCAACAGGGAGGCTATAGAAGAAGAGTCAACAGAAACGGTCTTCTTTTATGCAGCAGAGATTATTGTTGTATTGATTGGTAGGTGAGATGTGTTTGGCCGTCACTGTAGAATGAAGACAGCTTTCTTTCACATGATCAGCCTGTCCCCTCACTCTCCTTCAGTACCCTCTGTTGTCCCCGCCTTCAGTCCTCCCTGCCCATATGACTTCTTAAAAAATTAATGTGACATTGCTAGAGATGAACTTTTTAAGTACGGTATAACAATGTAGTAACACTTTTTAAGCGCTGTAACATATTGAAAAATACTCTTTATTACCCATTGTCGGCGACAAATAGCGTAGCTGCATTTGTTTCATGGAATTCCAGCCCACTGCATCGATCTTGATTTTGATGGTGAAGGGAAGGTTTGGGTCATTGACCACGATGGCGAATAGGACAAAGTATACCCCACTGACCCAGTCCAGCAGCAGAGGGGATCTGAAATCTTCACAGCCAGTCCTTGTGTCCTGGATATATGACGTGGCACTCTCATGAATGCAAAGATAGAGGATATTGTCTTGGGAACACGTCTGCTCCAGGAACTGAACCCTGAAATAGTCTCTGTGATTGGTGGACATGTGGAACCAGCAGATGAGCCTTGACATGGAACCATTAGACAGTGCTGGTTCTCTGAGGCCTGTTTGATGCTGAGAATAGGCAATGACCACCTCTCTGGCGTTGATTTCAATCGTTCTGTTCTCCCGTGTGCACTGGGCTAGGTGGCCGGCTGTTAGATTCAAGTAATTCCTATTGCTGCCTAACATCTTTTTCAGTTGATGCTGAAATGTGTCATCTGTGTTTGAAGTTTCTGCACAATGGTTGGTATATAGAATAATGATGATAAGGAGAATAACAGAGGCCAACAGAGAGGATCTTTTCAAACAAACAAAACCAACAAAATCACAACTAGACGTAGGTTATATACATTCATAGACTGCGACTAAAGTAAGTTGAAGTGACTTATAATGTACTCGTCCCACCCCATCGTCACCATCCAACGCGACAAACGACCACACACACACACACACACACACACACACACACACACACACACACACAACACACACACACACACACACACACACACACACACAACACACACACACACACACACACACACACACACACACACACACACACACACACACACACACACACACACACACACACACACACACACACACACACTAACAAACAAACACCCTACCCACCTCCTTCTTCCTACAAATCCAGTCAAAAGCGCTACGTTTTTATCAGACCACCTGCACATGCACCTTCC
>CM031623.1:6753277-6765777 GCA_018398815.1 Conus ventricosus | reverse complement strand
TGTGTGTGTGTGTGTGTGCGTGTGTGTGTGTGTGTGTGTGTCTGTATGTGTGTGCAGGATTCAGATGAACACGTTTCTGAACTGGGGAATGCAGAGTATGGTGCAATCTCTTCACAACATGGCAAAGCTGACTCAATGAAAGGTTCGCACCTTTCTGGCCATCCTAATTCTGTCTGGTTACTGCACACTTCCCCGATGCAGAATGTACTGGTCCAATGACATGGACATTCATAATACAGCTTTCACCTCAGCCATGAGCCGAGACAGATTCGATGAGTTCATGAGATACCTCCATGTGAGTGACAGCACCAACCTTTAAGCTGATGACAAGATTGCCAAAGTCAGACCACTGCTGACCATGCTGAATGAAAGAAGCCTTCGTTACTTTCTAAGACAACAGAATCTCAGCATTGATGAGAGCACAGTCCCGTACTATGGTCGGCATGGCTCAAAACAATTTATAAGAGGCAAACCCATCCGATTTGGATTCAAGATGTGGGTCCTTGCTACCCCCTTGGGATGCGCCGTCCAATTTGAGCCCTACCAAGTGCGAAAGGAAGGCAAGCTGTTGCGGCCTGCCCTGGTGTGGGAATGGGAGGATCAGTTGTCATCGATCTTGTATCTGAAATCCAAGGACAAGATGCTTTCCACCTCACGTTTGACAACCTCTTCACGTCACTAAAAACAACTCGTGGACTACCTCTCTTCCAAAGGCATTGCATGCACAGGAACCATTCGTGCAAATTGGGTTGAAGATTGTCCGCTGTGATCAGTGCAGGAGATGAATAAAACTCCAAGATTGACTTCGACTACTACACTGACACAAGCAATGCAATAATCGTAGTTCGTTGGAATGACAACAACGTTGTCAGTGTAATCTTCAACAAGGTGGGCGTGAATCCTACACAGAAAACAAGAAGGTTTTCCAGGCAAGCCAGGCAGCACGTCAACATTGATCAGCCAGCTCTCATCAACCACTACAACAAGACCATGGGAGAGATTGATAGGATGGACCAGAACATTGACAAGTACCGCGTCTCCATCCGATCGAAGAAATGGTGGTGGTCCATTTTCTCATTTTGCCTGGATTTAGCCATTTAGCAAACCTGGCACTTGCACCCAGCCACGCCCACTGGAGAAGACCCCCCCTCCCCTCCCCCTGAATCTTCTTGCTGTGCGACGAGCCATTACCACTGTCTATCTGTCTAGATCAGTGAAGCAGCATCGTGTGGGACGTCCACTTGGTCGCCCTGCCCAGCTTGACAAGTTGATGGCAGATATCATCTTGTGGAGCGTGTCCAGAAGCGACTCTGGTGTGCTTCTTGTGGCAAGAAGAGCAGTGACAAGTGCACCAAGTGCAATGTGGGCTTCATGCCAAATGTTTTGCAGCCTTTCACACAGATGGCTGATCAATGACAGTATGCTTACGAAGACACGATGAGTGAAACTATGTCAATCTGCTGTGACTCCACTATGAGTAAAACGCTCTTTTTGTTCTTTTTGTGTTCAATTATGTGCAATTGATCTGTCAACAATCTACTCGATAATGCTATTTCATGTTTTGATGCAAAATTCAAGAATACATTTGGCTGAACTATGATTTCAAATGAGTTCTGTGTCTTGGTATGTATCATAAAAACCTGTACCCTCTCGTGCCTAGCGTCCCTATAGTGTGACGGTAGGTTTTATATCTAAAACCAACCGATAAAATAAATGTAAAACCAGCCTTCAAACCTCAATACTTGCAATATAGTACACCCCTGAATACATGAAAACCAAAGAAAAGAATCCAGGCATGTATGGATTAAATGTGACGTCTATACATAAATACGTCTAAACGGTCTCTGATTGTAATGAAGACCAACGTATACTAGAATTGATACAAAAATCTGTAAACCGGTTTTAGACTCAGTCGAAAAAGTTAAGTTTCAAAACAGAGTGACTGAGGGCGGAAAATGAAGCAAAATTTAGAAAGAGAGGGAATTAGTTACCGCCAATGACACAAACAAAGTACAGGACAAGACACAATGCATTTCAACCTCTTGGGTCTTCTTCAGGCGAAAACAAATAACATTTAAGACAGTGAATACACAGAACGATAAAGCACTTATCTCTCCTGTTCGCCTCACGATCCAAAATGGCCACCAGACGGAAACGAGGTCACCCAGGAGGGGATCATGCGAGAGCAAATAGTGAAAGGGGGGATGGAGGGGGAAAATAGTTATGGGTGAGTAGTTGTATGTGGGGTGTAGGTACTGGTAATAGAATCAGATGGAGATGGGGGGGGGGGGGGGAGAAAAGAAAATAATAATGATAATGAATGAATAAAATATGTAAATAAATGAACAAATAAATCAATAAATAGATAAATAAAAATTGTAATAACAATTAAAAAATGAAAATATATTAGAAAAATAAAATATGATTAAAAAATAATTAATAAATAAATAGATAACATAAATTTAAAACAAATATATAATCATAATAACAACAATAATGATAACAATAAAAAAAAATGAAATAAATGGAAGGTGGCTGCAACTTCTGTATGAAGTGGGTAGTGGAGGCTATAGTGGTGGTGGTGTGGTGGTGTGTGTATATGTAAGTGTGTGTGTTCGTGGGAGATATTGCCGACTGGTGTGGAAGTGGTGGGTATGTATATATTTGTGTTACTGTTGGATGTTGATGCCTTGAGGCTGTAGTGTACCGAGTTTGGCAATGTGATGGGTCTCTCGTGATGTACGTTCAAAGCTGTCACTCTGTGATTGCCAGACTGCCAAGACTTTCACATGGTTGATGTTGTGTTGGGGGTGGATGAAGTGTGGGACAACAGGTTTGGGTCAGTGGTGGCGGATGTCAGCCTGGTGAGTGTCTCAAGTGTGCGGGATGTTTCACCTATATAGATCTTGCCACACAGCTGACAGTGGATAGCGTATACAATGTTGCAGCTCTGACAGGAGAATGTGCGTTTAATAGTGAAGGAGTCTTTGGGGCCCTGTAGGATGGTGTCTGGTGTGGTGAGGGGGCAGATTTTGCAATTAGTTTTGAGCAGGGATGAGTACTGGTGGTGTGAGTATGGAGATTCTGTTCAATTTGGACCACAGGAGAAGATCTTTTAGGTTTTTATCACGTTTGAACGTGATCATGGGTCTGATATGGAAGGCAGGTTTGTGGTTTTGTACAATGTGCCAATTGGATTTGAGAATCCTGCAGATGGGGAGGGTGTGTCGGTGGAAGAGGAGGCAGGCGGTGGGTCTGTCTGTCTCCTTTGAATGCTGGGTTTCCAGAGCAGATGTTCTGGATATGGCTGTGGTGCGGCTGAGAGCTTCGTCGACGACGGAACTGGGGGATCCACGGTTTGTGAAAATATTCTGACATTTTGGTTGCTTGCTTAGTGAAATCTTCTTAGCTTGAGCACAGTCTGCGAAGACGGAGAAATTGTGAGTATGGAATGCTGTCTTTAGTGTATGGGTGGTGCGAGGATGTGTAGTCTAGGTATGCATGTGCATCAGTGGGTTCGTAGAAAATGGAAGTTTTGAGAAGGCCATCTTCGAGGGAGATATCGATGTCTAGGAAGTTAACTGACTGGGAAATGGTGTAGGTTAGGAAAACGGATGGACCAATTATTTTTCCTGTGAAAAAATATAACGTGATGGAAGTCCTGAAACGACAAACTGGGGTCATTGCTGCTGACTTTCTTGATGCTGCACGTCCGTAGCTGTTGTTCTTATTTGTAAAGTTGTTGTTGTTTTTGTTGTTGTTGTTGTTGTTGTTGATGATGATGATGATGATGATGATGATGATACTGATAAACGACGACGATGATGATGACGTTAATGATGACTGATATTATCGGTCTCGTTCTCATAATCATCTTGCATATTACTTATCTGATTGTACATTGGGTTTTTTAAAGTAAAAAATTGTTTCTGTGAAAAATATATTGTTTTGGGTACTAGAGTCCAATCCACATTTTCCAAAAACTGATCGTGCGGATGATTGTAAAATATTATGTTTAAACTGCCAAGATTAGGAGTTAAAGAAAAGGATGTGTAACAATATCTTAGACTAAAGCAGTGTTCGATTTATTAATTACAAGGTACACACTTTATAAACAAAAAAGAAAAAAAGAGGAAAGACTGACTAGGGCCGAGTAGGGTTAAAATGTAATATTTAATCCCTCCGTTCATGATCTCACGGGATAGCTATCCTGTTTAATAATAACTTTGATAATGTGTGATATTACACGAAAAGTAAACCAACGATCATGTAGCAACATCGAAAAAAGTATTCAGTACAACCACTAACAAATTAACACATTAAAAATACAGAAAGAGCATAACAATGGTAGGAAAGAGAGGTATACGTCATCTAATTCAGCTATCGGAATTAGTCAGCATCATTTACGATTCTGACTAGAGAATGGCAACTGCATGAAAAACAAAGTTTATGAATAGTTTAGCCTACTATTGATTGGCATTGCGAGGTTTCGTATGTGTTCACACTAGCCTCCAAAGCAGAGAGGGAATCCTCTGGCTACAAATGTTTGTCATTATCTGATGTAAGCGTCATGTGCGCTGGTTGCAGATAGGCGTCATGAGTCCCTCAGAAGGTCCACCGCCTCTTTTGGCTTTTCGTACCACTGCAACACTTGTTTAAGATCTTGGAAAGTTAACAGGTTTAGGCATCTATGATGTGTCAAGGAGTGGACCGCATCTGACAGGTTTTGGAGGCTTAGCAGCCTGATCCTACACTGGAACCACACAGCTGAGGCCACCAGGAACAGCTGTGTGGGGTACCATACCTGTGTTGACCAGCCTGGTATGACCAACACCAACGTGGCACTTGAAGGACAAAAAGGTAGTAAAACGAAACGATTATCTTTTCTCAAGGAAATACTGAAGGCATGACCTGCAAAGCAACTGCTTCAGGTCTGCATGACGCACATTTCTCCAGCTGCTTGTTTAGTCTGGAAGCAAACAAGCCAGTGTGGGGAAACATGGACTGCTGTTGGGATGCTGCTTGTAGACAACTACTCTCACGTCTGTTAATGCGTAAATGTTCCCGGATTTATAATTATCATTATTATTAAAATTGCCTCGGATGTAATCAGCACTATGTCATGTCTTGTTGCTAATACACCATGATCATATTTCAAAGAGATATGTTCTTCCATATATCTGAGCAAACGCAGCTTTCACATTCTTTTTTATATCTAAAAAGGCAAGGGCCAAACCGCGGCCATTAGGCAGAACATCAAAGTCTTAATCCTCACTCCTACAAATGAATCAAACTAATCTGAGCAGTTTCCTGAATTCTGGGCGCATGACTATGAAATAGTGAAGATCGCTGACGTCAGCCGAGCTCATGTAACAGTCTTACTGAACTCTTTGAGTTAAGGGTCGTTCTGTTATAACCAATATTTCTTCTTTCTGGTAAAGACTGGTGAAATGGCTTCACTTTCGTTTTTCTTTTAAGTTTCTATGAATCAACAATATACAGAAACAACAACTCTGTCACTGGGTTGTACCGACGCTTGCAGCACAGCACGGCTGGATTTTTTATTTCAAATTGTACATCGAAAGATCGTTTGCTGCCTTTTTTTCTCTCTCATTAATCCCTATCAAATGGGACCCAGTTCAAAAGAATTCCTTTTTGTGTTCCACGTTTTTTGTCTCAAAGATGTATTGAAAGGTTGCACATCAGCTTTTTTTTGTTGTAATACAATAGCTGGGATTTTGCTGCTGCTGCTTCTGCTGTTACTGTAGTTTCATTTATGGTTATCAGATTACCCCCGCCAGAGAATGCAGCCTTGCCGTGGTCGGAGGGCTTGCACGGTCCAATTATCCCTTCGGCTTTTAGTGCACAACCGTGTGTAATCCCGTAGGACTGGGATGTGTAAAGCAAGTATTTTGCTTTATTTGGCTGGTCATGGACCATAGTACCTAGAAATCAGCGGGACCCAATTTTACCACATATGTACCCCTCTCGGAAACCCCCATCCGAAGTGACCCGTGACAGCACCGACCTTAAACGTCATTCCTTTTACAGTTTATCAATTTTCATGACCTTGGAGTCATTCTAGGGTTTTGGATGGTGCTGAGTTGAACTGTGACATTTTCAGGTCAATCCAAAATAGACGTCACTGATTTCTACCTGCATCCTGTATGTATGGGATGTGCCAGAATGACGACCGTATGGACCGTAACCCATATGCCGAACTTCTCCACTTTTTTCAGATCCTGAAAGATGCCAGATAAGATGCAGTATGATATCATGTTAGAGCTTTTATCATTGCTCATATAATAATACATACATGTACTTTCAAAATTTCTGATCAGCTGCTACGATGTTTCAGGTGTCTATGGATGAAGAAAGAGCAGATTCATCGTGATTGACGTCTACCAGCCATGTCGAGGCAGAAAGCCGTCTGTGTTATTTGCAATGTGGTGAGAGCCCAGGCAAGTATCTTACAAATAAACTGGACATGCCGCATGAACTTTTGGACTCTTGCAATAAGCGCGTGGCCCTGGGTGAGAGCAAATGACAGAAACTAGTTGAATCTGTATCTAGACTGACAGAAGTAGAACTGAAATCTGTACACTATCACGGCAGATGCAGGAAACCAATTGTAATAAAAGCAACATTTAAAAACTGAGAGCTAAATTGGCAAAACGTGAGAGGTCAGAGTCACCTGCACATCCCGGGCGTCCTTCAACGTCAGCTGGAGGAACAACAGGACCAAAGAGAACAAAAAATGTCCCCAAATCAGAAGAGTGTATTTTCTTGATCTGTACTTTCTGTGCATAGGATTCTCACGACCGACTCCATCGTGTTCTGACAGACAGTATGGGAATAACGCTGTTAGAAATTAAGTCCTGCACAGAAGATGATCATGTACGGACTTGTGTCTCAGACTTGCAAAGCGCTGGAGATGCTGCTGCACTTGAGAAGTATTATCACAGACTATGTGTAGTGCATGCTCAACGCACATTCAATCAGGCTGGGAGTTCAAAAGAACATGATGATTTGATCCGCTGTATGTGTGATGAAGAATTGCTTTCCTCTGTTCAGAACAGTCTGGTTGGTGATGAAGCAAGTCTTGACATGTCGCAGGTGAATGACTCCTACCTGTCAATTCTAAAAAAGCGTCATGTTGAGATCCGGGGGATGGAACACTACTGTAGGCACCTCAAAAAGCTAATTTCTGAGCGGTTGCCTGATGTGCAGTTCGTCAGATCCGTGCGCAGGAATGAATCAGACAAACTTGTACTCCCATCAGCAGTCAGCAAAGCTCTTGAGGCACGAGCTTTGTTACTACAGAGTAAGGACACAACTGGCCAAATGAAAAATGTAGCCAACACTCTTCAACAAGAGATAATACAGCCCTCCAACTGGTTATTCCATGGCACCTTTGGTGATTTTGAGAATCCACCACAACTCCACGTTTTTCTCACCCACTTTCTATGTGGCCGTCGCATTCTCAAAGTGTCTGAAAAACATAACGCAGAGGTTGAAAAGACTGTTGACGTTGCATGTCAGTTGCTTGTACAAAATACTCGCACTGACCACCAGGTCAAGCACCAACCCAAAAAAGGACATCAGATTCAGTCAGACAGATCACCCCCCCCCCCCGCCATGTCAGTTGGCTTGCCCCTTGCCATCCACTCAAGGGTGCATGATATGAGTCTCGTGAACAATCTGACACAAGTGTACATCGGCAGTGAATACCAGATGATCCTGGATCTTGAGAAGCGTGTGGAGCAAGGTGTTCTTCAACGCATGAAGGATACTGGTGGATTCTGTCTACCTGATTTTGTGAAGAAAGGTGTAAACACTTGGTTCGCTGTTGATAACATTGGCCTCCTAGAAGACACTCCTACAGGGCAAAACACGTTCTATGGCACCGTAGTTGTGATAAATCAAAGAGCAGAAAGTGGTGAACCAATCAACAAGCCTCTTGTGATTCTAGACAAACTTCGGTCATCTGAACCAGTTGCGGTCGACGTCACATACTTACAGGAGCCTGTTACCATTGCATTTTGACGTCTTTGAGCTAGGAAAGCGCCAGAATTTGATTTCGAAAGACGTCACTCATGTTTGGGCACTTGCCAACTACTGCACTGACACAAACAAGACTGCTTATGACTCAAACAACAAAGACACCCAGGACAAAGAAGGTCAGGATCTTGGAGGAGAGCACGATGACCTTGGAGGACAGCAGCATGACATTGGTGATGAAAACACCACAGCTGCAGGTGGTCTGCTCTATTCAGGTGAGCACCATAATGATAATGCACGTGAACATCATGATGGAGACAAAGACCAGGAGTCTGATGAGTCTGAATGTGAAACACAGGGCACTCTTTCAGCAGACCAGAGGACCAGCAAAAATAAAAAAGGAAGACGTGATGCCCACCTGGGCTGCCACCAAGTCATTGCTGTTAATGCATGCTCTCACAGAAATGGTCAGACGAATACTAAAGTACTAGACCCACTGTTCACGACTCCACCCACAGACTATGCAACACTCTAAACTGCTCTGAAGCTGACTCGAGGAATTTCCGCTTTTGTAGTTGGCCCTGAAGGAAAAGCACTCATAACGCTTGACCTTGATCGTTATCAGCGCGCCTTAAGATCCAACAGTCAGTCGGGAACAAAAACTGGGTGATCAGAGAGCTGGTGCTCTATACATTGTGTTTACAGCCCTGCATGCTCTTGGCAAGACCATGGAAGAAAGTGGCACTGACACATGCACCATTGAAAGTGGCACTCACACTTCAGCAACGTTACGTGGGGTTTTCGGTGGCAAAGCCTACAAGCGAGGAGTGGACGTGGAGTTCCATTTGACGATGAGCCTTGCTATTATGATGATAAAACTTGATTCCATTTCTCCTGCACTTTCACTTGAACCTCTTCGTGCACAATGTGATGCCTTCAAAAAGCCTTGCATGCACGCAGCCCAGTCATGGTCAAGATTTATGACGACATTCAGTCCTGGTACTCAGAGAATCTGAAACCACTAGAAACCAGTGAAGGGAATGGAGAGATGTCCCAGTTCCTCACACAGTACCTGGAGCAGGTCGAAAGTATCTTGTATCTCATCAGTTCCTGCCATGCTGGTGACATTGAAGGCTACTTGGCCGCATTGGAGAACCTCATCAAGTACTTTTTTGCACATGACCTCCTGAACTCCCGCCTCATGCCAGTCCACCTAGCTCAGATGAATACCTAGGAAAAGGATGATCCAGTCACATGGCAAGCGCTGAAGTCAGGAGATTTCGTTGTGGCAAAATCAAAAGTTCCATTCACTGCACTGTTCACTGACCAGGCCCTGGACCAAGAAATCAAAGATTTGAAGCGTCATGGCGGGATTGTTGGCCTCAGGCAAGATGATACAGCTCTTGATCGACTCGTCACCACAGCCCCTCACGTCACTCACATGGTGAAACAATACCTCAGTGACTTTCCCCAATTTTCCCAGTCTTCCGTGCGATGCGAGCACTACCAGTTGTACAGAGACATGGCTGTGAGGATTGTCACGAACGCACTGAAACTCCGCCACTCAATCGAAAAGCACTGTGCCAGCAACCCCTTTGCAGACAAGACCCCTCGGAAGAACCTGGGTTCATCAGTTCTTGTACAAGAAATGCCAAAGGAAATATTTTGCATTATGCGCAGAAAGGTGAAAAGTCGTTTCAGGAGTTTGTCCAGGAAAGACTGCTCAATACCTCAAAAGTGAGTGTTTGGGATTCATTAAAGAAGATGAAGCTGAAAGCGTTCTCAAAGCTGATGGAGAAAACCAAGGTTTTGGTTGGTCAAAAGGTGATCAAGTTGCGCGAGGAGCGTGAACTGCTTAGAAGATTCCCGATCATCCTGCCGTGCAGACCTCAGCTGGTGCCAAAGCTGGAAGACACTATAGGGGACTTTAAAATGTCGGTGGTGCCACGCTCCCTCTGTGCAGGGATGGATCACTGTACGTACCTGCAGACAAGGCCAGTCTCATGCATGGCATCAAAGAGGTAAAGCCCCCTTCAGATGACTCTCTTTCCATTGGCACAAACCCAGACGACACTCTTCGCCTTGGCACAGACCCCAGCATACCTCAAGTTATTGTTGATGCTATGGCTGTACTCCAGAGCATGAGGCAAACGCCATCTATGAAGAACCTCTCTGATCTGTATCAAGCTTTCATCAAGCGGATCGAGTTCATGATGCTGGGCTACACAGAAGGTTGCATCATCTTTCACTGATACGTGGATGAATCGCTGAAAAACAAGACCAGACAGAAGACAGCACCAACATCAACGGTTTTTTAGATCCACCAGAAATGAAGCTGACAATGTCTATCAGACAGCTTCTGTCTGCGTCCAAGACAAAGAGAGATCTAACTCACATGATTGCGCAAGGTTCGCTCGACTACTTTTGCAGCAACGCAGCTGTGAAGCTGGTCGTTGTATATGGCAACAAGATCAAAGGGCTTAACTTTGAAGATACTCGCATGAGGAAGCTGACACCCTGATTCCCCATCAAGTCCTGGCTGCAGTGTCTGAAGATGCTTGGAGAGAAGTCTTCGTCTGGTCACCCGACACTGACGTCCTCATCCTTCTTCTGCACCTTGTTGCATCACGTCACCTTGGCAGTCAGACACGCCTGAAATTCTTGACAGTAAGGGGCACTAAATTTCGAGAAAATCGATGTCATGGAACGTGTCTAAGCAATTGGATGTCAGAACTGCCAGGGACTGATTGGATTCCACAACTTCTCTGGCGCCGACTGGGGTGGTAAGTTTGTTGGTGTAAGCAAGAAGACCTGGGTTGATGCTTACCTGAGGCTCGACGAGGACGACCCAGCTGTTCTGTGTTTCAAGCAGCTTGGCCAAGGCCAGCATGTTCCAGATGAACTGGTGAATGTGGAGCTGCCACCCCAGGTGCAGGCACTGGAGCAGTGTGTCTGTCAGGTGTACACCTCGTCAGTTCCAACAACCTTTCCTGCACTCAGATAGGAACTCTTCCGCTCCAAGAACTTGGAAGGAGAGATGTTGCCCCCTACACGGTCTGCCTTGCTGCCACACATCAGACGTGCAAATTATGTGGCCATGCGTGATAAATCGTACCCTCTCAACCATCCCGTACTTCCTACCTATTGAAGAGAGTGTGTGGACGGTCGAAAATGGTGTGTACATGCCCGTGAGGTGTCTCGCTCTTTCAGCTCCACTTGCAGTCATTGAGCTGATCAGGTGCAAGACGTGCCAGACTGGATGTGTGACAAATGCATGCAGCTGTACAAAGAATGGTCTTCCATGCACTCCTCTGTGCAAGTGTTATGGATTGGAGTATGCAAACCCGAACAAAGCGCCTGGACCTAATGCAGAATACGATAAGTAACAGGAGACGTTGTGGGCATCTTGAGAGTAGAATGCTGTGAACACAGGTATATGATACATGTATCCGTTTTCAGTGACTTTGCAGTGGCTGCATGTCCCTATTGTATGCCAACAGTTTTTGACATGTTGTTTTAAACTGATTTGTATTCTTCATCTCATTGTCTCATCATGTGACTTTGTTTTCACCTTTTTTCTATCTGAACTGAAATGTGTGCATTTAGTGTGTTGAAATCTTGAAGATTGCAAGCCTGTGAAAGTTAATCTTGAACTGGTGTGCATTACTGATAGATCTTTGGTTTCTGATCAACCTAACAATATCATAGATGAATGCAGCGTCCCCAGAAGCCCCTAGAAAGACCCATGGATACCAAAATAGGTGCTTGGGTAAGATGCTGAGAAATGGCACCAACACCACCGGACGTCGTTACAGAGGAGGGTAGTGGGTGGGGGTAGAGAGGTCGTAAAATTGAAACCCGTTTATTTCCATGCAGTACTGTCCATGAATGATGAGGTAAAGCAATAACATCCATTTACACAAGTTTATACTACGGGATCTGAATTATTGACACATCAGTGTGCACTACTTGCTGACTGGGACATCAATACTCGACTAGATGGTTAGTTATTGGTAACGGTTCTAGGCCTGTATAGCCAAGTTGCTGACTGGCCTAAGCACTTCGTAGTAGAAGTTCATGCCCCTAATAGGGTATCCCATGTCAGACATGTTAGGGATGAGGGCCCTGACAAATTGTAACCCGCCTTTTTCCTATCCTAACTTCTGCCTTTCTTAATGGGTCTGATCTCTCTTCATCTTCCCTTCAAGTCTTCTTTTCCACAGCCTTTTTCTCTAACACTTGAGTCGCTGCCGTAAGCAGTGGGGAAGTCCAAGCTACTGCAGCCTGGTGATGGGCTGAGTGGCTGATCCCAATTCAGTCGCGAAGGTGCTCTGCCTGGTGTTCATGCAGGACCGTACCAGGCAGACGGACACCATACCATGGCCATCCATTGTCCATTCCAGCACGGCAGCTCTCCTAGGGTGACCGTTTATTTCTGCCAATATTTAAAATCTCAAGTGAAAAGAGACGAAAACTGGGTTCCGACCCTTTGAACGACA
>CM031623.1:6748277-6750777 GCA_018398815.1 Conus ventricosus | reverse complement strand
TTCTGGCATCGAATGCATTGCAAGGGAAAACAGCCGTTGGTGGGAGCCTTAAACTCACCAAAGGATGTACTTTCAGTGCATCCACTGAGCCAGCAGTTGTGCGGGCTGCCCAGCAAGGGGCTCGCCCCAGGACGGCCCCTAAGCTGTGACCACCTCCCAAAGGAGGCGCCCTGAGAGTGCTACTAAATAAAGTGTCTTTGGTGGAGTGTAAATGAAAGCCTCCACCGATGTCACAAAGGTCAATGCCCCCCCTCCCCCCCTCCCCTCTAGGGAGGAAGAAGTAGTGCGCAAGGTGAGAGTAATTGTGTGTGTGTGTGTGTGTGTGTGTGTGTGTGTGTGTGTGTGTGTGTGTGTGTGTGTGTGTGTGTGTGTGTGTGTGTGTGTGTGTGTGTGTGTGTGAGTGCGTGCATTTGTAGAAATGTGTGCATGTGTCTATCAGAAATCTTACTTATTCATGGACTGTGCTTTTTACTCTGGACTTATTCATGGACTGTGCTTTTTACTATATATGTATATATATATATATGTACTACACTATACTGATGAGTCCGATCCAGCGGACGAAAGGCCTAGTATCAGACAATATAAGTAGATCTGCCTTCTAGAGGGATTATGATGGTTCTCTCAAGCAGCTAGTGAACGGTTTTCATATTTATAATATATTTTCTTAATTTTATGTTCCCACTTCTTCGTCTCCACTCCCCGCCTTTTTGTCTAAGTTCAAATCTTTGCCACGTCATTACTATAATGATGGAAAAATAATATTGTTATCCTGCACTTGTTTTTCCCAACTGCTTAATTGTTCAACATTTTCCATTGTTTGGTTAATCAGTGGGAGATTGCATCTCTTAGGATATCCAAGTAAAGGTTGTTCTGCACAATTCTTAGCTGCTGACAATGCTTGGGTTATTGAAAAGCAGAGCTGACCACTCGGACTGTTCCATATCTTTTGATCTCCCTTGCACCCTTGAATGGATCCTCAAGCATAGGCTCAAAGATTGTCCCCTACATTATATACTGTATGCATAATGATTTTAGTTTTACGCAACTTTTTTGCTCTCCACAATTTCGTTTTGTTTCATTCTACTACTCTTCACTGGCTGTTTTTGGAGTGCTGTTGGATTTTTTTTAAACCCTTGGTGGTGTGAACACCACAGAATTATGGACTGTGGTGTGTCTCTATTTCTCGCCAAGAGCACTGTCACAATCAGCCGTGTCTCCCTGATGAGTCCGATCCAGCGGAGGAAAGGCCTAGGAACAGGTAATATAAGTAGATCTGCCTTCTAGAGGGATTATGATGGTTCTCTCAAGCAGCTAGTGAACGGTTTTCATATTTATAATATATTTTCTTAATTTTATGTTCCCACTTTCTTCGTCTCCACCCCACCTTCTTTTTCTAAGTTCAAATCTTTGCCAGGTCATTACTATATTGATGGAAGAATTGTTATCCTGCACTTGTTTTTCCCAACTGCTTAATTGTTCAGCATTTTCCATTGTTTGGTTAATCAGTGGGAGATTGCATCTCTTAAGAGATCCAAGTAAAGGTTGTTCTGCACAATTCTTAGCTGCTGACAATGCTTGGGTTATTGAACAGCAGAGCTGACCACTCGGACTGTTCCATATCTTTTGATCTCTCTTGCATCCATGAATGGATCCTCAAGCATTGGCTCAAAGATTGCCCCCTACATTTTATACTGTTTGCATAATGTGTTTAGTTTTACAGCAACCTTTTTGTGCTCTCCACAATTTCGTTTTGTTTCATTCTACTACCTTTCGCTGGCTGCTTTGGGAGTGCTGTTGGATTCTTTTTTGAACCCTTGGTGGTGAGAACACCACAGAATTATGGACTGTGGTGTGTCTCTATTTCACGCCAAGAGCATTGACACAATCAGCCGTGTCTCCCTGATGAGTCCGATCCAGCAGACGAAAGGCCTAGGAACAGGCAATATAAGTAGATCAGCCTTCAAGAGGGATTATGATGGTGTTCTCAAGCAGCTAGTGAACGGTTTTCATATTTATAATATATTTCTTAATTTTATGTTCCCACTATCTTCATCTCCACCCCACCTTTTATTTCTAAGTTCAAATCTTTGCCAAGTCATTACTACATTGATGGAAGAATTGTTATCCTGCACTTATTTTCCCTCACTGCGTATTTGTTCAGCATTATATATATATATATATATATATATATATATATATATATATTATATATATATATATATATATATATATTGTTAAAAATATTTTTTTTAAATGAAGTATTAAAATCTACAAACTTGTTTCAAGCCTTGCTATCATCAGGATATCTTTTTTTTTTTTTTGGGGGGGGGGGGGGGGGGCACGCCAACGATCTTTTATGGCGTGCGGGACTTGATTTCGACTCTGTGTGTGCAGGCGGATCTTATTTGCTGCACGTGCGGCCTGTGGTTCGTATTGGGGCCTGTTCAGATGGAATGTGTTAGCAAAGATTTCCACTTGTGCCTGCAATTGTTTACAA
>CM031623.1:6733277-6743277 GCA_018398815.1 Conus ventricosus | reverse complement strand
ACAATTTGTCCGCACTTCATTATAAGCAGTACAGTGGAACAGAAAGTGTTCTTCGTCATCAATAATATGTCTACATGCAGGACAAGGAGATTCTGTAGATGTTTCACATTCAAACCATCTTTTGTTCGCATTAAAACCTAAAGTTCTCAACCTAAATCTTCCGTAATTCATTCTGTGCCTATTATCTGTTATGACATTGAGAAACTTTTGAGAATGAAACATTCTTAAATGAGAAAAACCATCGATATTTTTCTTTACTTTCCATATTGAGTGCCAATTCTGTTTAAAAGAACAAATAAGCCTGTCTTTAAATTCCGCAATGAACTGTTGCTCATTTCCTACTTCCTGGGTCATCCACACTATTCCAAAACCCTGTTCTGAAAAGGACTTTCTTTACTTATAAGCCCAGTTTTCTTTACCTTTTTCCATTTCTAGAAGCATCATATCATAGTCTTGCCTGCTCAAACGGGACTGGGGTAGCTTCAAGATCTTCAACCAGTACTTAATACATTTCACAAATATATACATTTCTCATATAAAACGGTGTTGGATGAATGAATAGGTACTTGAGGGAAACGCTTCAAAGCATAGTATGTACTCTTCATCTGCGAATTTTCATGAAAACCCAAATTTCAGCTGCGTAAGTAAGAAGAGGTTTATCTGTGTATCAAACTTTTCCAAAATATACCACAGTCTGTACAATTCAGTTTTCTCAGGGATTTCAGAATTTCAATAGTACCTTTTTTCCCTTTTCTCAGAGATTCTTCCCATGCATAACGGAAAGTTAATTTTGTTGAAAATATCATTCCAAGATATTTATATGAATTAACTACTTGAACATCTGCATTTCCATAAGACCATTTTTCATACACTGATAGGTGGCCACCCATTCTAAAGACCACTATTTTCGTCTTATCCAAGTTAACTGATAAACCTAAGCGGTCTGCTTCTTCTTTCAATTCATTTTTGTTGGTTTTGCAAACCCTACAATTGATTCGGACAGAAGAACAACATCATCAGCATACAGTAGTAAAATAGTTCAACTGCTCCAGGTATCATCTGGATACCATGTCTTCCTTTGCGGGACAATTCCACCGCCAGCTCGTTTATGAAAAAAACAACAACTTTGGACTCAACAAGCATCCTTGGTTTACTCCATTTGGACAATCAAAACAATCTGAATGCTCACTCTTCACACGCACACATGCAAGCACTGAGTTGTGGACCCCTCTAATAGCCATGTACAATTTACTATTAACACCACTTTTACGGAGTACATTCCACAGAGCATTCCGATTTACCGTGTCAAAGGCCTTCTTGAAATCTACAAATACAATGTAGAGCTTCGATTTGCAGAGTAGATGTTTCTGAATCAAAGAATATAGTGTAAATATATGGTCTATGGTGCTGTAACTGGTTCTACAACCTGCTTGTTCTTCCACTTTTTTTTTCAGTTTCAGCTCATTCAGTTAATCTTGCATTTAGCATGCAAGTGTAGAATTACTTAAAATGCTGGTAAGTGATACTCCACGATAGTTGTCGGGATTGTTCACGTCTCCTTTGTTTTGTAAATTGCTACAATTATGGATTTAGCCCATTCTGATGGAAAGATACCATTACCAAAAAGTTGGGTGAATAAATGAACAAGGAAATTGATTACAGTTGTGTTTGCATTCTTCAACATTTCTGCTATGATTCTATCTGGTCCTGCACTCTTTCCTAATTTAAATGTTTAATACCAGCAACGACTTCTTCATTGGAAATAGGTTGATTAAATAATAGCTCAATTTAATTTTCTTCTACCATACCAGTCTCTTCTTCCTTACTTTTATTATCAAAACTATGAAAAACGCCCAAAAATGGTCATGCCACTGTTGAACTGAGATTTCGTTACACACTTAACCCTTTCGTTTATAGATCTTGTTACTGACCTGAACATTTTAGAATCATTAACTGAATGTTTTAGTTTCTTTAACCTACTTTCTTTAAACTCCAGTTCCTTTGTTTTCCTTAGCGTAACATACCCTTTACGTGATACAGCGTATTCTTCTCTTTTCTTACTTTTATCCTTGGCTGTTTTGCATCTCTGAAATCTTTTTAATAACCTTTTAACTTCCCGTTTCTTTCGTTCGCACTCATTGTCAAACCAGTCATTGTATGTTCTGCTGCCTCTACAAATAACTCGAACCATACAAGCTGCGGCCCCGCACAAAGCACTGACAAATTTATCTAGACTCTCATTCACGTTAATTTGTAATAACTGACGCGCTTTCTGCATGCTGTCTAGACATTCATCACATTCAAGTTCATTTTTGAATATACCAGCATATTCATCAGCCCAGACAATTTTTTCTTCACATTGTTCGGCTGAATACCTCTTCTCTAGTTACAACAATTACTTCTCCATATTGCTTCAACTGGTAAGTGCCATGAATAAATGCAATTACCAATGTTTAAATCAAAGTTTGACAACAAGCCATTGTGAACCAGTACGTAATCGATCACACTACATCCATTTGGAGACACAAAAGTATATTCACCTTTACTATCACCATCACAAAAACCATTTAAAATGCTCAAGTCGAACATGATACAGAAATCCAACAATGATTTACCAAAATGGAGAGAGAGAGAGAGAGAGAGAGAGAGAGAGAGAGAGAGAGAGAGAGAGAGAGAGAGAGAGAGAGAGAGAGAGAGAGAGTGAGAGAGTGAGAGAGTGAAAAAAGGTACAATATATAATCATTTTTCATCAGGCATGAAAATGCGTAGAAGGTATTTAGCAAAGTGACATGGAGTTTGGAGGGAGAAAGAAAAAAGAAAAAAGAAACAAAAGAGAAAAAAGCGAGAGAGACAGAGACAGAGAGAGAGAGACAGAGACAGAGACAGAGAAAGACAGAGAGAGAGAGAGGAGAGAGAGAGAGAGAGAGAGAGAGAGAGAGAGAGAGAGAGAGAGAGAGAGAGAAGAGAGAGAGAGAGAGAGAGAGAGAACTAGAGAGAATCAATGAATACATAAAACGGAAACCACTCATAGAAAAGATCATGTTAAAGACAAGCACATTAATAATATTAGCAAAGAGCTGATTAAAAATAAAGATACAATACATATAAAAGTATATGAGCAAAATCATGATAAGAAGATGAGACAAGGAGAGCATGTACTTGAAGGCGCTTGTGTGCGAGAGAGAGAGAGAGAGAGAGAGAGAGAGAGAGAGAGAGAGAGAGAGAGAGAGAGAGAGAGAGGAGCGAGAGAGCGAGAGAGAGAGAGAGAGAGAGAGACAGAGACAGAGAGAGAGAGAGAGAGAGAGAGAGAGAGAGAGAGAGAGAGACAGACAGACAGACAGACAGACAGACAGACAGACAGACAGAGACAGAGGGAGAGACGCAGGAGCGAAATAAAAAAACACAAGGAGATGTACTTCAATCGTTTTTGAAGCACCAGGGAAAGAAAAGGAAACGAAAGCACAAATGGGGGGGGGGGGGGGGGGTTACATATGGTAACCCAGTCACGACGGGTAGGAGGGGGGGATGTCATGTAGATAATATATCATGTCATTCCAGGAGAACCATGAGAGAGAGAGAGAGAGAGAGAGAGAGAGAGAGAGGAGAGAGAGAGAGAGAGAGAGAGAGAGAGAGAGAGGAGAGAGAGAGAGAGTCGCATGAGATGATTGAAATAATGGTGTTTGAAGGTTGACAAGCATTTGTGTTGTTTGGTTGATTCAGGGAGCGAGTTCCATTAACAGGAACCTGAATATGTTAAACTGGATTTGAATAAGTCAATTCTAGGAACAGGGACATGAAGTTTGGGTAGAGTCCTTGTGGAATTAGTTGCGAATCTGTGAACTAATGTGGAGGGTGCCTTCCCAGACACAATCATGTGCATTATGATCCCTTTGTTGTATTCTAATCTCAGACTTAAGGGGGAGAACCTGAATCTGTTTATAGTCTGAGTCCAGAAGACTGCTGGTTTTGGGCTGGGCCGGTAGTCCGACGTTTCGATAGTCCGACACATCGGTAATCCGACACCCCACGTTCAGATGTTTCGATAATCCGACACTGTAAGAAAAAGTAGCGATAGTCCGACATCCACGATTCCGACAATTCCAACTCGTTTCGATAATCCGACACACAACCCAGTTTTATAATTCCCGTTAGGGTTAGGGTTAGGGACTAGGGTTAGGGTTAGAGTTAGGGACTATCGAAACGTCGAAATGGTGATGTGTCGAACAACTGGCACAAAATAAAACATTACAAAACAAGTTTCGTTGGTTCGACAAAATTGTCGGATTGTCGAAACGTCGGAATCGTGATTTGTCGAACTATCGAAACGTCGGAATCGTGAAGTGTCGGACTATCGGACCCAAACCCTGGTTTTTAGGAGGACTAATTTGAGTGCTCGCTTGTGTAGGCTTAGTAATGGTTTGAGGGTGTTAGCAGTAGCAGAGTCCCATAGAGTAGATCCATAGTCTGTGTGTGATTGAATATGAGACTGGTAAAAGAGCTTGCGTGGATGCAGGTCGAGGAAGCGTTTGATTTTGGAGAGTTGATAAACTCTCTGTGAAACTTTTTTGCACAGTGAGGTTTTGTGAGCTTGCCAACTAATGTTGTTATCAATTGTTATTCCTAGCACTTTGAGGTATGTTACCTGTTCAACAGGTTCATCTTTAAGATGTACAGGAGGAAATTTAATAGTGAGATTTTGTCTTTTTTGCCTGGTTGTGATAAGCATGGATTTAGTTTTTTGAGGGTTAAAGCGACATGCGATTTAGTTTAGTCATTTTACGAGGTCATTCGCACTTTCTTGTAAGGTTTGTGCAAGAACAGTAACATCAGAATGATTTGCGTGTATTGTTGTATCATCAGCAAAAAGTTCACATGTGGATGTGATATGGAGAGGTAGATCATTAGTGTAAATTGTGAACAGTAAGGGACCTATCTGCACCTCCATCTTTGCTGACCACACTGCGAGGTAGACAAACTTGTCAACTTCAATGATGTCTTCCTGTTGTAGTTGTAGTGGGTCTCGTTGCTGGTTGTTGACTCTCATGGCTTCTGTTCTCTTTGTGTTGATTTGGAGGCCTGTCTTTCCTGCTTCTTCTCCTACCCGGCACAGCTTCTCTTGTGCGTTTTGCTGTTTGTGGGAGAGAAGGCTGATATCGTCGGCGAAGTCCAGGTCTTCCAGTTGCTTGGTGAAAGTCCACTGGATTTCTGTCCTCTTGCCGTCTGTAGACTGCCGCATTATCCAGTCAACGACCGTCAGGAAAATTGTTGGCGATAGTAGACACCCTGACGGACGCGGTTTGTACAGTGAAGGGCTTCGTTAGCTTCCGTCGTAGACGACCTGGCATGTGGCATCCTCGTAGAGTTGCTGGATGATGGCAACAAACTTGGGTGGGAAGCCATAGTGGTGCATGTTTCCAGATGGTATTTCTGTCGATGCTGTCAAACGCCTTCTGGAAATCCACAAATACTGCGTACAAGGGGGTCTGCCACTCCAGAGACTGCTCGGTGATAATTCTCATGGTGGCAATTTGGTCCGTGCATGATCTGTCTTGGCGAAATCCAGCTTGTTCTTGGCGGAGGGTCTTGTCTAGGGCGGTCTTTAGTCTCTCTAGCATGATTTTGGCAGGACCTTCCCTGGGATGGACAGCAGCATAATCCCTCTCCAGTTTTTACAGGTGACAAGTCCCCTTTCTTCGGCAGCTTCACCAGGTGGCCTCTTTTCCAGTCTTCTGGCACTCGTTCCTGCTCCCATATCTTGCTTAGGAGTGGATGCAGCATCTCTGTTGACGTCTGGATGTCTGCTTTCAGTGCTTCAGGTGGAATTCCGTCTGGACCCGTTGCTTTACCTGACTTCAGTGACTTGATGGCTTTGGTAACTTCCGTCTTGGTTGGTGGGCCTGTGTTGATGTCCAGAAGCCGGGTTGGTGGTGGAATGTCTGCGGGGACAGGTGGTGCAGGTCTATTCAGTGTCTCTTTAAAGTGCTCTACCCACCTTGCTCTGTGCTCAGCTTCTCCTGCGATGGTGTTTCCCTCCTTGTCTTTGACCGGGTGACTGGGGTTGCTGGTCTTTCCAGAAAGTGTTCGTGTAATCTCATACAGTCTTTTCATGCTTCTCTGTCCTGCCGCTGTTTCTGCCTCTTCTGTGAGCTCATGGATGAATTGTTTCTTGTCTTGTCTAGCACTTTTCTTAACTTGGCGGTTGACGTCCCAGTAGTGTGCCTGTAACTCTTGCTTGTGGTCTTGGTCTTGGGTCTGGTTGATCTGGTCTTTTAGGTGCTTCCGCTCTGTGCCGAGTGTCCATGTTCCAGCTGTCAGCCATTCTTTGTGTTTTCTTCGCTTCTTTCCAAGCACTTGTTTACATGTCGTCTGCCAGACCTCCTCAGGCTACACATGTGGTTTTCGATTGTTTCTTCAGCAAGTTGGTCAAGTATGCTGAATCTGTTTCTCAGTTCCAGTTTGAACTCCTCTGTTGCTGCTCTCTCCTCCAGACTGTGCACATTGTACTTATGTGATAGTCGCACTGGCTTCCTGAAGGCTCACCAGCTCGCGTCATGGGCTCTGCTCGAGAGAACTCTTCCCCAACCATGCTATTCTCAGGAAATGTCATTGCGGTTTCTGTGACAAAGTTTGTTCTCTAGAACGGGTTGTTAGCCCAATTCAAACCCCAACCTGGAGGTCCAGTTGAGTGCTCTTTGTCTGGTCTCTACCCTTTGACCTGTCTGGCTTGGCTACCAGGAGACGGATCTCCCGCCAGCATAGTCTCTCAGGGTCAAAGAGACACGCAAGCTCCCCAACCAACGGCAAGGTTGCACTCACTGGGGAGATATGAAGTTCAGACGTGATGTTTTTATCCTGGCAATATTGTTTCAGTTTTTGAAGATCGTTTGATTTGGAAGAATCTGTCATGACAATTTATTAGCTATTGTGCAAAAGTGGGTGTTTAGCTGTTCGACAGAGATGTCTTTAATTACAGTTGATTTTGAAGAAGATTGATTGTTTGTAAGCTCATTAATAGCTCTCCATACCAATTTTAGGTTCTGGTTTGATTATATTAGTTCTCGATAATATTTCGTTTTTTCTCTGCGCTTCTGTGAATTTATTGAATTTCTCAGTTGTCTAGATTCCTCTTCATAGCCATGTTGTGCAAGCAGATCTCTAAGGTAACCTGCCTCCTGTAACTCTTTAGTGTACCACGCCGGTTTAGGATCATGCCGTACTCTAATCGTTTTTAGAGGGGCGTGTTTATCATACATTTCTGTAAATCTGAAATGAAATGAGGTAGGGAACAGTAAACGATAAACAGTAAACAGTGGGGTATGTTTTGCTCCATAAGGAAACCTAACACAGAGTAACTTTTATTCAAGACTGGCACAGCCTTTTAAACTTGAATAAAGTCAGACAAATACATAGACGAACAATCTAATAGTGGGGGAAAAACAAGCGCAGGCCAACAACTGGACTGTCTGGCAAAGATTTGGACTTGAGGGGAGGGGAGAGGGGAGTTTGAAGATGGAGAAACTGGGAAAATGAAATTAAAAAAAAAAAAAAAAAAAGTTACAGATATGAAAACTCTTCACTAGCTGCATAAGGGAACCATCACAATTCCTTTTGAAGGCAGATATATTTGTATTGCCTGCTCCGGAGGCCTTTCGCCGCTGGATCGGGACTCATCAGGGAGACACGGCTGGTTGTGTCTGCGCTCCCGGCGTCAAATAGAGACACGCCACAGTCCATATACTGTGGTGTTCTCACCACCATGGGTGCAAAATAGAATCCAATAGCACCCCCAGAGCAGCCAGTGAAGAGTAGTAAATGCAGCCAAACGAAAGTGTGGGGAGGAAAAAAAGTTGCTGTAAAACTAAAGACATTATGCAATGTAGGGGACAGTCTTTGAGCCTACGCCTGAGGATCCACCCAAAGATGCAAGGGAGATCAAAAGACAAACACACAGAGGGACAGAAACAAATACAAATAACCTCAATTTAATCAAAGAAAAATCTGAAATGAAATGAGGTAGGGAACAGTAAACGATAAACAGTAAACAAGTGGGGTATGTTTTGCTCCCATAAGGAAACCTAACACAGAGTAACTTTTACTCTGTGTTAGGTTTCCTTATGGGAGCAAAACATACCCCACTTGTTTACTGTTTATCGTTTACTGTTCCCTACCTCATTTCATTTTAGATTTTTCTTTGATTAAATTGAGGTTATTTGTATTTGTTTCTGTCCGTCTGTGTGTTTGTCTTTTGATCTCCCTTGCATCTTTGGGTGGATCCTCAGGCGTAGGCTCAAAGACTGTCCCCTACATTGCATAATGTCTTTAGTTTTACAGCAACTTTTTTTCCTCCCCACACTTTCGTTTGGCTGCATTTACTACTCTTCACTGGCTGCTCTGGGGTGCTATTGGATTCTTTTTTGCACCCATGGTGGTGAGAACACCACAGTATTATGGACTGTGGCGTGTCTCTATTTGACGCCGGGAGCGCAGACACAACCAGCCGTGTCTCCCTGATGAGTCCCGATCCAGCGGGCGAAAGGCCTCGGAGCAGGCAATACAAATATATCTGCCTTCAAAAGGGATTGTGATGGTTCCCTTATGCAGCTAGTGAAGAGTTTTCATATTTGTAACTTTTTTTTTTAATTTTTTTTTTAATTTCATTTTCCCAGTTTCTCCATCTTCAAACTCCCCTCTCCCCTCCCCTCAAGTCCAAATCTTTGCCAGACAGTCCAGTTGTTGGCCTGCGCTTGTTTTTCCCCCACTATTAGATTGTTCGTCTATGTATTTGTCTGACTTTATTCAAGTTTAAAAGGCTGTGCCAGTCTTGAATAAAAGTTACTCTGTGTTAGGTTTCCTTATGGGAGCAAAACATACCCCACTTGTTTACTGTTTATCGTTTACTGTTCCCTACCTCATTTCATTTCAGATTTTTCTTTGATTAAATTGAGGTTATTTGTATTTGTTTCTGTCCGTCTGTGTGTTTGTCTTTTGATCTCCCTTGCATCTTTGGGTGGATCCTCAGGCGTAGGCTCAAAGACTGTCCCCTACATTGCATAATGTCTTTAGTTTTACAGCAACTTTTTTTCCTCCCCAACTTTTGTTTGGCTGCATTTACTACTCTTCACTGGCTGCTCTGGGGGTGCTATTGGATTTTTTTTTGCACCCATGGTGGTGAGAACACCACAGTATTATGGACTGTGGCGTGTCTCTATTTGACGCGGGAGCGCAGACACAACCAGCCGTGTCTCCCTGATGAGTCCCGATCCAGCGGGCGAAAGGCCTCGGAGCAGGCAATACAAATATATCTGCCTTCAAAAGGGATTGTGATGGTTCCTTATGCAGTAGTGAAGAGTTTTCATATCTGTAACTTTTTTTTTTTTTTTTATTTCATTTTCCCAGTTTCTCCATCTTCAAATCCCTTCCCTCCCCTCAAGTCCAAATCTTTGCCAGACAGTCCCGTTGTTGGCCTGCGCTTGTTTTTCCCCACTATTAGATTGTTCGTCTATGTATTTGTCTGACTTTATTCAAGTTTAAAAGGCTGTGCCAGTCTTGAATAAAGTTACTCTGTGTTAGGTTTCCTTATGGAGCAAAACATACCCCACTTGTTTACTGTTTATTTCTGTAAATGTTTTGATCCAAAATTCAACAGCAAGATCTGGATCAGTTATGTCGAAAAACTGAAGAGAGATTTGAATTTAGTAAGTCATGTAGAAAGTCTTGGTTGCTAAAGTTTGTAAAGCAACGGTAGGTTATTGTCTTGTGTCCGTTTTGGGAATTGTTACTCCTTGTTTGGACCATGTGACACAAAATTTGGGGAATGGTCACTACAGTTTAGAAAAGGGACACAGGCTTCTGCTATGTTAGTGTTATCTGAAACATAAACATGGTCAATAAGTGTCTTCAGTTGGTGTGACTTCGTTGGAGATTCGATGAGTTGATGCAGATTAAATAGATTGAATGTTGCGTCCATGGTTTGCATTTTAGAGGTCTATGTTAAAGTCTA
>CM031623.1:6730425-6732277 GCA_018398815.1 Conus ventricosus | reverse complement strand
GCTTCCATCCCTTTCTTCTTTACTCACTGACCTTTGACGGTTGGAAGATGTGCCCCGCCTGATCCAAACTCGTTTTCAGTACTTCCCCTAAATTCTTCTTTTTTGCCTTGTCATGTCTTCTTCTACACGTCGAAAATGTTGCAAAAAAAGAATCCTCAGTCTCTGACAGCACTCACAGCTCTAACACCAAACTTCTTTCACTTAAAGTTGCACGCCTTGTTCACATTCTATCGCTGTCGATGTATCTGCGGGGGCGGTCGCAAACCGGTTCAGAGCGCACGGGCCATGCGTCCGCTCTCGTCGGTGAACGGCTGTCAGCTCATAAAAATATAATTCTTATTCATATATATTGATACCTTCAAGAAGCTCTTTTTGTAACATAGATATGTTCCAAGCCTTTTTCTCTCTTTTTGTAAACGAAACTGGCGTACCAAACACTTTCCCATACTCCCCCCCCCCCCCCCCCCCCCCCCCCCACGAACATTATTGTTCATCTTCAAACGTCCGACAAATTGGTCTTAGCTCCTTATCGAAGTCTTGTTGTAACCATTTCCCTAAAAGGATATCACTTTTGAACTCTAAAGGCTCTAGGAACAGTGTCATCTTTCCAAAGTCTGTTTGCTTTATGAAAAAAAAGCAGCTCCTTACAAGAAGAAGGCAAACTTCAAAGCAGTTGATAACAAATGCCATCTAGACTATCTTCTGTGTTTTGGGTCGGCTCAATTGTAGAAACTCTGAAATTTTAGAAGACTAGATTAAAGTGTAAAAGAAACAATATAGAAATTAAAATGGGTGCAGGTAGGTAGGTAGGTAGATAGATAGATAGATAGATAGATAGATAGATAGATAGATAGATAGATAGATAGATAGATAGATAGATAGATAGATAGATAGATAGATAGATAGATAGATAGATTGATAGAGCCATAGATAGATCCACAGAAAGATAGAGATAAGATCGATAGAGACATAGAGAGATAGAGAGATAGAGAGATAGACAGGTAGTTCGTGTTCATTTCATGCTGCTTATCTTTTGTCTGAAGACAGAGAAGAATGTGGTTGAACATAATGAATTTCAGATATTTCCGAAGCACATGTAAATTTTCTGGCCTGATTCAGCAGGAGAAGCTTGTCATCTTTAGTAATATAATTTTTGTATGTTTCCGCACATTGTACATGCTTTAGTTTCTGTATTTTGCCTAATAAATGTCATCAAGGTCTTTTTTACTTGAACGACTCGCTTTCTTCGTTATATAAATATCACATAACTCTGACAGTAGAATCCAATGTCGTGTTCATTATGCAGTTCTGTCCAGAGTTTGAATCTGCTTAAGCAGTCTGTTCTCCTGTGCCCGACGCCTTCTCTCCATCAGGACATTCAGGGTATATAGAAAGGGTTGATGGCCGAGTTTAAGGGCAGCACGAGGATTGCTATGGCAACATTGACTTCGCCAGACACAAAGACCCCTGAGAGGCCAGGAGGCCCAGGAGACCAATGGGGAACCAGCACAGGAAGTCCGACACAGCAATGGTCAACAGTCGACGCGCAAGGTCAGCATCCTGTGAACTCTGACCCGTCTGGGTTGCTGACATTTGATTGGTTCGCACGGAGTAAAAAATGATGGCTTGCCCAAGGGCGATAAAGAGGAAGAGGATGAAGTTGAGGACGATCATAACGGCGAAGGCGTACCGTTGACCAGCGAATTGTTTGGTGGTGACTGGCAGAGGAATGCAGATGCCTGTTTGACTGTAGAAGTCCCAGTGACCGTGGCCTGGAAAGAAGGGCACAAACGCCAACAGAATACCAATCAACCAGCAACCAGCAGTGGCCAGATGAGCTGGGTGCTCTTGA
>CM031623.1:6677925-6725425 GCA_018398815.1 Conus ventricosus | reverse complement strand
TCCCTTTTGGGGTTGGTGTTGGTACTCCCCCCGACAACTTGTCATTTTTGGGGGAGCACTTTTTTTTTGGCCTATTTGTGTCCTTTCCTTGGGGGAAATTTCTGGTTTGGACCTGTTCCTTTTGTTTTTTGGGGTTTATGGCCCAGCATTGCAATTTTGGGTTTTTTCCCTTTGTATTTTTGAGGGGCATTTAATGAAGTTAGAAAATGCCCCTTTTTGGGGATGGGGGGCATGCAGGATTCCTGTTTTTTTAATTTTTTTGTTTGGGGGCATTTTATTTTTTTTGGGAAATTTTTTCCGGGGGGGTGTGAAATACCGTGGGATTCTTTTGCATTCTCCCCCGTTGTCCTTCCCCTTGCGGGCTCTGCGGACTGCTTTTTTGGGTCTTTTTTGGTTTTCTTTTTTTTTCTCATCTCCTGAATCATCAGTCTCTTTAGTTTTTGGGCTTTTCCTTTTGGGCCCTTTGCCCCATTCAGGTTTGGGCCCCCCTTTCCTTGTCTTTTGGCTGTGTGTGTCCGGGTTATTTCTCTGATTTTGAGACTTTTTTTTCGCAAATCCATCGCTTTGAATTTTCCCATTTTCTCCCTGTTTTCAGCTGGGGCTTCTACCCCCCTTTCCCCTGATCCTCCACCATGTTTGAGTCTGATCCCCTCCTTGTTTTCCCCAGGATGGTTTTCAGTGGGTTTCAGCTTTGCTTGGCGACAGTACAGCACGATGTCAGTAGAAGGGTGGGACACAACCCCATTTCCTTGTAAAACTTTTTGATTTTGGCTTCCTTTGCCTCCATGTGTGGTGCGATGTCGTATATCATCAGGGGCCCCCGGAGTTTGGTATCAACATGAACTGCAGACACCAGCCCCGAAAATTTTGCCAGGGAGCCCCCCTGGTCAATGGTCTCCAACCCTTTTTTTCTTCCGCCATTGTTTTGGTTTCTTTTGCTTTTTGTGTGTCTTTTCAGGGGTATCATCATACCATTTTCCCAAAGGGGTTTGACGGGTTTCTTCTGTGACGTTGGAAGGGCCCTGGTTGGCAACACAAACCCCCCGATTCGGCCATTTTTTCCTTTCCGTGAGGGAACTCCGTGTTTTTTTTTTGGGGGCTTGAATTCATCGGGATGAGGCAACTTTTCGTCCACCCTCTCCCCATGACGTGTCTCGTTTTCTTGGATGAAATCAGTATGTCATCCAAAAGGGGCCTTGAGAGGAGGTCTTGTATCCAGCAAAGGTCTGTTTGTTCGCGTTGTTTGTTCTGCTTTCAAGATGAGTTCCTTTGCCTGCACAACAGTATGGGGAAATTGCACGCCTTTGGAATGCCCATTTCCCAAGTTGATCCAATTGTTGTGTTCCTTGGGGTAGGGGACCGCTTTGAGAAGCCATTGAGTACTTTTTGACATGTCGCGGATGTTCTTTGGCCTGGTACATCCAAGAGCCAACGTTTCATTCAGGGGGCACGTCCATATGCTTTGCCAGATCAAGCCACACTACTCCGGGCCCTCTCTTTTCGTTTTTGCTTTTTGGTTTGCCCCAGATACTGTGGTGTTCTACACACAGCCACGCCTGGGATGCCCCTTTTCGGGCTGACAATCCAATACTTTTTTTTCCATCAGGTACTTGGTCACCTTGTGCTTTTGCAAGAAGAAGATTTTCCCTTCGACGTTCAGTAGTGATATTGGAAAAAACGGGCTGATGTCACTTGAGTTTTTGCCTTTAGGGAGTACACATATCTGTCGTCATCCACGGCCGCTGATTTTCTGGTTTCTCCAGCATCGCAGCACCCTTGGACCCACTCCAGCACTTGGGATATTTCTTGTACAGTGGTAAGGGATTCCCTTTGGCCCGGTGATGATTTGGCTTGGGTTTGTCGACCCTTCTTGTTCCCGCCAACGTTTTGGGGGGCTTGCCATTGAACTGTTCCTCAGGGGTTGGTTGGCCACACCGCCGATTAAATTTGGGGCTTTGGGGTTTGCTTGTTCAGGCCCAAGTTTTCCTAATGGGCCCAAGAAAATTTTGGGCCAAACCAGGGGCCCGTTTGGTGCTAAAAGTTCTGGCAAATGGGGGTTTGGAAAAAATCGGTTTTTTTCTTTTGTTTTTTTTTTAGTTTTTTTTTTTTTTGGTGAGGGCTGTTTTTTTTTTTTTGGTTTACCCGTTTTTTTTGGGGTTGTTTTTGTGGAGTTTTGGGTTTTTTGTTTTGGGTTTTTTTTTTTGGGTTGTTTTTTTTTCTTGGTGTTTTTTTTTGGGGTGTTTTCCCTTTTTTTTGTTTTATTTGGGTTTAATTTGGGGGTTCAAATGTTTTGGATTTTTTGGTTTTATCTTTTCCCCTTTCCTCGAATCCTTTGCGAGCACCCGTTTTTTCCCTTTTTCACGTTTCCGTTTTTGGTTTTTTTTCAGGCGCCGGTCGGGGCCCTTTAAATTTTTCTGAAAAACCGTTTCCCTTTGGGTTGGGTTTTTTTTGGGGGGTTTCCTCTTTTGTATCATGCGCTCTACTTTAATGGTCCAAAACCCCCCTTTTTTTTTTTTTTGGGTCTTTTCCCCCGGTGGGGGAAAAATTTCCCCAAAACAATTTCCCTTTGGCCTTTTCTTTCCGTTTTGGGGTTTCAGCGGTTTTGGTGAGCCCCTGGAAATTTTTTCTCCCCCGGGGATCCTGGGGGGGATTTTTCCTTTTTTTTTGACCCTTTTTTTAAAGGGAAAATAGGGAGCCACCCCCAAAACCCCTTGGTTTGGTTTCCCCTGCCCCGTTTTCCCCAGCCCCGCCTTTCCCGGGAACCAAAGGTTTCCATGGTCAGTAAAAGCCGTTGGGGGGGTGGCAGCGGGGGTTAAAGAGAAACCCCCTTGAATTTTTGGGGTTTTCCCCCAATCTTTGGGGGGGGGGCCCACCCGGGTTAAGATGGAGCCCCGTCCCCTTTTTTTTTCCATTTTGGGGGACCTTGGGGGGGCGCCCCGCCCTTGGAATTCCTTTTTTCCCCCTTAAAGGTCCCCCTTTAAACCCTGGCCCCCAGGGGAAAAAATTAAAGGAAAACCTTAGAAGTTCCTTTTCCCCCCTGACCCTCCAGTTGGAAAACCTTTTCCCCCCCAAATTTCTTGGCCTTTTTTCCTTCCCCGCAACTGGAGGCCCTTACCCCGTTTCAATTCACAAAACCCCTTCCCCCTTTTCCAGGAGGGTTTGATGATAAACCTTTTTCACTTTTCCCCACAATCCAGCTTGAATTTAGCGCCCCCATTTCGGGCTTTTTCCCCTTCCCCCGACTAAGCTGTTTGGGGATAGAGGGCTTTCATTTTGGGGTAATTTCCCCCGTGAGACTTGGTGCCTCTTCTTGGGGGTTGCAGTACCCCATTTTCTCCCTTTAGAATTTTGCCTCATTTTTGGTTTTTGGCATTTTTTCTTTCCCTGTTTGGTCCCCCGGGTGAAAATGTTCTTCAATTCTAAAAAAAAATTTTTGGGGTTTTATTTAAAAAAAATCATTCTTTCACACAGCACTTACAAACCTATAACAAAGGCAAACCAGTACGTTCGCACTGTTTTTTGATTTTGAAAAGGGCTTTTAATGTAGTACAGGCCTCCGCGGTCTAGCTGACCTGGATAAGTATTCCGACCAAATTTATATGCCGGTCGCCCGCAGCACCCCAAACTCAAAAGTAAAAAATGATTAATAATTGCGGCCAAATGGAAACTTCGTAAAGCCCTTCCCTGGCACGTCCCCCTGAACACCCCCCAAAAAAAAAGAAAAAAACACGGGCCCGGCCACACGCGAAAGCTAAAAACCCCCACACACAAAATTATTAACCTTTTTCTTCTTTTTTTGCTGTTTTTCCCTTCCTTTCACCTAAACCCTCGGTGCACAATTTTTTTTTTTTTTTCAATTGTCTAAAAATTTCCAGTTTTTTTTTTTTTTTCTGATATTTTGTGAGGGTTGAAGTACCATTGGTTTCCTTTTATAGAAAATTGCTTTTTGTCAGCCTTTTAAAACATTTTTTGTCATTTTTTTCATCTACGCTTAAATTTTTAGTGGGGGAAACAACTTAAAAATTTCAGTATTTGTGGACGATTTGTTTTATTTTTGTGGAGCTGCTTCTGCCCGTCCTTGCGGGGCGGCCGGGTGGTTTTTGCTTTCTGTTTTTGTGACATGGTGTCTATATTTCCCCCTACCCCCCCCCCTTTCCCCCCTTCCCCTCTCTCTCTCTCTCTTCTCTCTTGTGGTGTGGTGTGTTGGGTGTGGGGTGTTTTGGTGTGTTTTTGTTTTTGTGGCGTGTGCGTTGTGTGTGTGTGTGTTGTGTGTGTTGTGTGTGTGTTGGTTGGGTGTGTGTGTGTGTTGTTTTGTTGCGTGGGGGCTGCGTTACCCAAGGTTTCTGTTTTTTTGGGGCCCTTTTTTTTTTTCTCGGTATATTTTTTTCTTCCCATATATTTTTTCGGAAATGATCTAACTATTTGCAAAAAACAATACGCATTCGTTAAAGCCATTCTGACCTAAAAAAATTATCCCCGACTCTGAAGACATAAAATCACCAAGAATTGACTAGGTGAATAAAAATGTCTTAAACAACAAAAACTGGGGAAAAAAAATAAACTGCCGTCTACCCCTACAAAAATTGGGGCGACATAGTCATTCCGGAAGTACATCCACAAAATCTGCAGTTACCTTTCAATAATCTTTCCTTGACACTTCATTTTGCAGTTTATGCAAACGCTTTTCCCCCAAAGTTTTTTCATCCTCGAAAATTAAATTTCCTCGATTTTTGAACAGCACGAAAAAAAACTTCCCTGCAATTTTTTTTAATTTTAAAACCCCTCTGTGACTATGTAGGAAAAAAATTAAAAAATTTTAAAAAATTTCCTTTTTTTTATTTTCTTTTTTTAAAAATTTCACTTTTACCTTTAAAAAAAAAAATTTTAAAAAGTTTTTTACATAAATTTTAAAACCCCAAAAAATTTTTGAAGTGAATGGGGTTTTCCCCCCAAAAAAAAAGTTTCCCAAAAAAAAGAATCCCCAAATTTTAAAAAAAACAAAAATTTTTTTTTTTAAAAAAAGCCCCTTAAGGGGGGGAAAACGGACCCTTGGGTTTTTTTGTTTTGGTGGGAATTTTTTTGTGGTGGTTTTTTTTGGGGGGGGTTTTTTTGTGGTGTGGGTTTTTGTTGTGTGTGTGGGTGTTGTGTGTGGTGTTGGGGGGGGGGGGGGGGGGGGGGGGGGGGGGGGGGGGGGTTTGGGGGGTTTTTATGGTGGGTTTTTTAAGGGGGAAAAAAGGGGGGGAGGAGGGGAAGGGGCCAAACTGGGAAAAAAAAAAGGCCCGCAAAGGCAAAAGGAAAACTCTCATTTTCTCTTTTTTTTTTTTTCCCTTCCTTTTATTTCTAGTCACTACACTCCTTTTTCCTTTTCCCTTTTAGAAATTTTTTTTATTCTTTATTTTTCCCCCCTTTTCCCCTCTCCTCTCCCCTCCTTTTCCTTTTCTTCTTCCCTTTTTTTCTCCCCCCTCTCTTCTTCCCCCCCCCTCCCTTTACCCTTCCCCTCTCCCCTTTTTTTACCTCTTTCCCTCCTCTCCACCCCCCCCTTCTCCCCTTCTCCCCTCCTCATCCCTTTTTTCCCCTCCTCCCCCCTTTTTTCTCCCCCTTCGTTCTCTTCTCCCCTTTCTTTTCTTCCGGGCCGGGGATCCTCTCCTCTCTCCCCCCTCCTCCTCTCCCCCTCCCTCTCTCTCCCCTCCTCTCTCTCTCTCCTCTCCCCTCTCCTTTTTTTTTTTTTCTTTTTTTTTTTTTTTACTTTTCCCCCTTCCCCCTTTTTTTTTTCCCCCCTTTTTTTTTTTTTTTTTTGGGGGTTTTCACCTCACCTCAACCCCACCCTCAGTTTTTTTTTTTTTTAAAACCCTCTCCCTCCCCCCCCCCCCCACATTTTGCCCCCCCCCCCCCTTTTTTTTTTTTTTTTTTTTTTAAAACCTTAAAAATTTCCCCCCCCCTTTCCCCCAATTTTAACACCCCTTTTTTTTTTTTTTCATTTTTTTTAAAAAAAAATTTTAAATTTTTTTTTTTCCAAACTGGGGGGAAAAAAAAAATCCCCCCCCAAAAAAAAAAACCTCTCCTCATCCCTTTTTTGGGTTTTTTTTTTTTTTTTTTTTTCTCCGGGGGCCTCCCTTTTTTTTTTTTTTTTTTTTTTTTTTTTTTTTTTTTTGTTTTTTTTTTTTGTGGGGTTGGGTTTTTGGGTTTTTTTTTTTTTTTCCCCCCCTTTTTTCTTTTTTTTTTTTTTTTTGGGTTTTTTTTTTGTTTTTTTTTTTTTTTTTTTCTAACTATTTTTTGTTTTTAAATTAATTGTTGTATTTTTTTTTTTTTTAAATTCCGGTAAAAACCCCAAAACAAAAAATTGTTTATATTCCCAATAAAATTTTTTGTGTGCTGTGGGGGGGGGGGGGGGGGGGGGGGCCGCGTGCGTACGTGCGTGCGTACGTGCGTACGCGCGACATGTGTGTGTGTGTGTGTGTGTGTGTGGGTGTGGAAAGCGCGGGCGTGGTGTTTTGCGTCGTCCCGTGCGTACATGTGTGTGCGTGTGTGCGGGGTGTGCGTGTGTGTGTGTGTGTGGTGTGTGTGTGTGTGGGGTTGTGTGTGTGTGTGGAAAAACCTTAGAATAATTGTATACTTTCCCATGGATTAATGTCATCGCTGTATTTTGTTGTTGTTGTTGTTGTTGACATTTTCATTTTAATTGAATTTTATGATAGGAAGGTTTGAATACTGTTTTAGTTATGTGTACAGCGAAGACTGGGTGAAAGAAAGGATGGGAAAATATCATCCCCCGAAAACGAAAAAAATCCCCTCTCTCTCAGTGCGTGCGTGCGTGTGTGTGTGTGTGTTTGTGTGTGTGTGTGTGGGGTGTTGTGTGTGTGTGTGTTTTGTGTGTGCGTGCGTGCGTGCGTGCGTGCGTGCGTTTTGTGTGTGTGGGGTGTGTGTGTGTTGTGTGTGTGTGTGTGTGTGTGTGTGTGTGTGTGTGTGTGTGTGTTGCTTGTGTGTGTGTTTGGTGTGTGTGTGTGTGTGTGTGTGTGTGGGTGTGTGTGTGGGTGTGTGTGTTTTGTGTGTTGTGTGTGTGGTGCGCGCGCGCGTGTGGGGCTTGTGCTTGTGTGTGTGTGTGTGTGTTTTTGTGGGTGTGTTTTGTGTGTGTGGTGTGTGTGTGTGTGTGTGGTGTGTGTGTGGGTTGTGTGGGGTTTATTTTCTGGAACATATTTTTAGGGTGGTGGGTTAGTAGTAGTAGTAGTAAGTTAGTAGTAAGTATATAGTTAGTAGTAGTAGTTGATAGTAGTACCAGAGTAGCAGCAGCAGAACGGAATAGTTTGTAGTATTTCTAATAAAGTGTAGTAGTAGTAGCATTTAGCAGCGCAGCACCCATATAGAATTAGCAATCATAGTAGCAGTTACTATTTTTCCTAGCTGATTATGTCATACTAAAGGAAACGGAGCGCTCAAAATTAAATGACCGAAAGCGATTACAAAAAAAATGCAATAAGCTATCTCACAGTTGCATCAATAAAAAATGTGTAAATCAGAAAATGAAACGCTCACTTATTCAAGTTTTGAAATGAGAAACACCAAAACAAGTACGAAAAATAAATCACCCACCATCCACCAATCGAGCGTAGGCATGCATATGCGCACTCACCCACACCACGCACGCACGCACGCTTTGCACACACACACACACACACAACACACACACACACACACACACACACACACACACACACACACACACCACACACACACAAAACACACACACACCCCCACACACATTCAGAATTTTTTCTATTCCAGACAGTAATTTGAAGGGGAAAAAACCTAACCTGTTCATCTTTCCACACACACACACACACACACACACACACACACCACACACACACACACACACACCCCAAAACACACACACACACACACACACACCGAGTGTCTTTATTTCAGACGATGATTCCCAACTATAAGAAGAAGGAGAAACAAAGGGCAAACCTGTCGGTCGTTCCCACACTGGACGTAACCGGAGGACAGAGCTGATGTACACAGAAGTCTTCATCCCTGTTATCCTGACAATCCTGACGATGGTCACACACCAGAGTGTAGGGAACTCTCTGCCCTCGCTGACAGCGGAGGAAGGCGGAAAAGGGGGGTCAATCCCACCGGACACGTGTGGGCTAACGGGATATCCAGCAACTCCGGGCTCGGCCAAAGAGCTGGGGGTTTCACTGCCCAGCACTGACTCCGGAGTCACAAGCGTGAAAGTGTGAACAGTGGGTTCGCAGGACAGACAGTCAACCCATATTTATCTCCCCTTTTTCCGCAGTTTAAAAGTGAGTGCGACTGCAGAGGCGAGGATCGTGCAGTTGCCGCCGGTTTTCTGTGGTCGCACAAAAAACGTTTGTTTTCCATCTGGCTTAGAGCTCAAAATGACAATGTTGTGCCACGTGTTCGGGGGGTCGTGCCGATCCTGAAGTGTCTTTTTTGTCTAGGTTCAGCTTCTAGCCTGCCGTACATGCGGGAGTCAACTCTCTCTTGGAAATAGTGAACAGCGTAGGCTATTGTTCCATCTGCCCAAACTGGTAAGGCTCGATACCTGCAAAACATGTCACACCTGGTCATGATCAGCGATATGAGAGGGCTGGCAAAGGTCTCGCTCGACTTTTTTATTGTAAATGTATCTAGCTGTGGTCAGAATATCAGGAACTGCCTCTCCCAACACACACACACACACACCACACACACACACACACACACACACACACACACACACACACACTCACACACACACACACACACTCACACACACACACACACACACACACCCCACACACACACACACACACACACACACACACACACACACACATACACACACACACACACATACACACACACACACACACACACACACACACACTCACACTCACACACACACTCACACTCACACACACACACTCACACACACACTCACACACACACACACACACACACACACACACACACACACACACACACACACCCCACACAACACACACACAAATCCAGAGATAAGGATAAAGTATGATAGACAGCGACTCCAGCGAACTGTATCGAGACTTCTCCCCAAAAAATACCAGTTAAATGCGGGAATAATCATCCGTTCAGCTAACAGACAGACTTACGTGCGATACCCTAAAAGCAAGTCTTCCAGTGAGTTTTTATTTTATAAAGAAAATATCCTAGATAATCAATCAACAGTGAAGAACAAGAATCAGCATGCCTTATACGGAACTTTTTAGCATTAAACTAAGCAAGCATAAAAGGCAACAAACATCAATACACGAAGAAAATTAGAGAATACAAATCAGCCTTCCCATATGCGAAAAAAAAGTAATCTTAAAACCAAAACAATCATAAAGAGGGAAATGAATATGCAGCACTCATATTGCCAACAAGATTAAAAAATGCGTATCAAAATGGATATATTGATAAATGAATGGGGAAAACAATGAAGTCATTTCACCAGTCATCACTAAGCGAAAGAAAATAGATGACTCACACAGGATGATTCTTAATCTGATGAAACTAAACATTGAAACTACCCACCATCATTTTATATTTCGGCCATCAACCAATGCTGTACCTTTATCCAGAAAATTGTTAAATGAGCTCAGAAATTTTCAAAGACTTCAGCGTGATGAATGTGAAGCTCGGTCTAATTGTCTTGTTTTGGCTCTGCCTGCTCATAAAAATGATGGAACCTCTATTCGCTCAGCTTCATGTGAAAAGACAAAATGTAGGAGACTTCTAAATTAAAGCTTGCTCTGTTGTTTCACAGACCACGAAAATATGATAAATGTCATCAAAATTTCCGTTGCTCTTCAATGATTAGGATTTCTTACATACACATTCTACAGAGTCAGACCTAAATCAATCTAAAGAAATTAAGTACTTAGATGTAATCATCGACTCGGAATCGATGTCAGTCAGGCTCATTTTCAAAAGAAGAAAGAACACAAACGAAAAAAGTAAAGGCCTGTTAGCACAAAGTTGTTGAAAGCAGAGAGTTATTCATGCAAGAAAGCGTGTGTTCTTAATGTACAACCAATGTCTGCATGAGCTGATTCTACTGAGAGCCCTCCTCCCAAAACTGCACATCTCCATGTCCGTGTATTAAGCTAGACACATCCGGCAAACTGCAGCAGTATACAGCTGGCCAACAAAGATGTTCCATCTGTAAAGAATGTGCAGCTGCCAGCAAAGTACTGAAATAGCAGACTTCTTTTGATGGGTTTTTATCTGTTTTGCTATTCTGTCAATTCACACAGTGCATTGATCATGTCTCCCTTTTCCCCACTCGTTACTCCATCTCCCTCCCTTCTCTGCTGTCCCTGTCTTGGCCATGCCCTCTGTCCCTTTTTCCAACCACCCCTGGTGAAGAGAGAAACAGTGCTCTGACCTTGACACCAACTGGCAAATTACTCTACAGCGACGAGCAGTGCTCCATTACCTTGCTTCCTCCTGCCCCCTCTCCCCCACCTTCACCATGCACTCACACCTCGCATACTCCCCTCTTCCTCCTTCCTCCACGCACTTCCCCTTCACTCCAGCATCATAAACGGTCCCTGGAACGCCATATTGTGCTTGGCTTGGAGAAGAAGAAATACCTCTCCTCCCAGATCAAACCAACGCGTTTGTCTTTTCTTTTTTCTGTTATCTTTATTTTTATTCTATTACTATTTTTGCAGAAGTGCTGTAGTAGTTCTTCGCCAAGTAACAACACGGAATAAGCCGCGCTTTGACAGTTGTGGACAGAAACGGAAGAAGACCAGAGACAGTGAACCGAGGCTTTCTACGTGGGAAAGCTGTGAAACAGGTCACAGAGAATGCCTAATTTAACCAGCAGCATCTTGCAGTAGTGAAGGACCACTTTCAGAACTGCTC
Organism: Conus ventricosus; assembly: GCA_018398815.1. Taxonomy (NCBI): domain Eukaryota; kingdom Metazoa; phylum Mollusca; class Gastropoda; order Neogastropoda; family Conidae; genus Conus; species Conus ventricosus. Next base: position 6,714,526 of record CM031623.1, on the reverse strand, counting down.
CAACAGTGGTTTGGTCTGGGGGATGAGACAGGTACTCCTGTTTTTCCTCCTAGCCAAACACACATTACCGCCATGAGCGCTTGTGGTGCTAGAACGAGGGGTATTGTGATTACACGCTTTCTCCTGTTTTCTATCTCTTTTTTTGTGCATCTCATTTTGTTCAACGCAATGTTGGCAGGGTAAGTATTATGCAATATCTTTCAATGAAAAAGTGTGAGTCCTATTCTCTGGGTAGTTTCTTTAGCCCTAGATCATTCACCTTTATCTAAAATGTCACCACGTTTTCTTTCACAGGCATAGTGGACTGCTGGTACATTTGTTTTTGTTCCATTTCATTTTTGACAGCATTTTTTAATGTTCTGAGGCTTTGTATGAAACTTCTTTAATCACAATCCTCTATTCCTGGTACTCCACTCTCTATCCATTGAATCCACTCTTTATGGTGGAGATAATAAGGGCGTTATATTAAACGTTGTCGCTAATAATCGCCACTTTGCTTGCTTTGAAGTTTCGCGATCGCAGTGATACTCAAATATGCCTCCCAATATCAATTACATGAATGCCCTTCATATCTTTTGTCCTACAGGGCCAGCCAAAAAAACATTAAGGAACTCCAAAAACTGAATCATGCAATTATATTCAGATGACCTTCAGCTACTTTTTAAATTCACTTCATTTTTGTTTACACCTTTTTGGACGCTTTCCTGCTGAATAAAAATAAACAGCATTTATTGCATGCAGGTCTGTATCTGAAAGACCAACACATTGTTTAACATGAACAAATTCACTAATCGAAAAAGTTTGAATAACGATCACTTTACCTTTAATTCAGAGATTTCTTTTTTCGTCAATTTTTTCATTGAATTATTCTTTCATCGATTCTCTATTTTTAGCTCTCGTATGTATTCTTTATCCTTTTTTGTACTAAGATATTTGTAAAGAAAAACAAAATTCTGTTAACAGCTCTCAACGGGAGTCGTGGTCTTTTTTTCATTTGCAACGCCTTTTTGTTCCTGAGTATTCAATCCCAGGTCAGAGAAAGTTTGAAATGATAGCACGATCTTTGACAATTTTAACATTTCATGTCGTTGTTTTTTGTTGTTTTTTTTTAGAAACAATCTCTTCTCTCTCTCTCTCTCCTCTCTCTCCTCTCTCTCCTCTCTCCTCTCTCTCTCTTCTCTCTCTCTTCTCTCTCTCTCTCTCTCTCTCTCTCCCTCTCTCTCTGATTCCGTGAACGTCAGAGTGTGCAAATGTTTTAACAAAATTTTGTACCTCACCAAACAACAGGCAGATACACGTTCCTTACATGTTGGGATATCCACCCGCAATGGAAAACAAGCCGATGACTACAGGGAACTGTTGATGTCTCCACAAGATCCGGGTCACATCTTTGTATTCCTGCGTCGTTTTGAGAACGGCGATCTGCCCCCCTTTTCGCAGACATTCCTGTCTCCAGCTGGAGTGTCTGCCCATATTTTTGGCAAACCACAGGCTGTAACACCGACCTTTAACTTCGAACCCCACATCCTGACATCTGGGGTAGCCGCAGTTTTCTTCATCTCTTCCGTCTAAACACTGGGTGACCGTATTACAAGCCAGGTGAGGTCTGAAGCTTCTCCAGTAGTCCACTGAGCAGTTCCATCGACCCTCACGGTTTTCAGCTGGTCTCTTGAAGTTCTGTTTCAGAAGGAAATGTATAGTAAACGAAAACGTAAACAGACATCAATGAATCTAACTTTTGTCTGAGGTGCTGTTTCCTGTGTCTGTTCCTAACGGACACAACGCACTGTGGGCTTACGCTGCAGTCAAGTTGCTTTTGGAGTTCACAACGCTCGCCGGAAAACAAAAACGCAAACAAAGTCGACAACACGACGTATGCACTGTTGTTCTGTTGGAATTCGGCAGAACATGTACGAGATTTAAAACCGTTTAGTTGTTTGCTAGTGGATATTTTAGATGGATGAAAAACATGTGTGTGCTACTACGATTACGTTTCAGCTTATTGAATTGACACAGTTCTCATAGAGAGAATGAATGAATGAATGAATTACGCTTAATGCTACTAAGCTGTGAAGCACATTTAGCAAATGGCGCGATGTACAAAGACAATACGCGACTCGATCTCGATTTTCATTGACATGGAAACCACAGCAATGTCTTTTTCTTCACTTTACATGACAAAATCGCGAACGAGAAAATGTCACTGGTATGCATTAACTGTCAGTTCTGTAGATGACGGTCACCCCAAGTAAAACTGGATAAATCCGTGGAGAGCGCTGCCACCGTAAAGCACGTGCTTGCGTCTCTGCATGCTTCGTGTTGTCGATGCGTCTTCCTTTCCGAAGACTGGCCAGTTTAACACATTCCTCTGATGACATGTGTCTTTCTTCTTGCTTAACGTACCAAATAAACAATCGTCCTCTGAACACGGATCGCAGGAATACTCCAGAACGACATCAACGGACTCACACAGCAGCACACCCACATCATCCATTTGATGATACACGACCTTCCGAAATGCTTTGTTTCTGTGAGAATCTTGCAATCGTCTCTGCACCTGTCGATCTGTCAGAGTTGCGACATAATTCCTAACCACTCCCGTGTCAAAACCGGCGACTATTTTGTCGATCACTTGTTCTGGACTTACGTCGAAGTCTGACGGTGGATTTCTGGATCGCTGATGTTACACTCCGACAGAACGGAATGCAAAAACAGAAGCGCATCCTGAGTATGCGATGTGTCACCATCATCGCGAATCGGCTCGATGTGTTCTGCACTGTGCGGTGCACTGTGTTCGTCCGATTCGGTGTTAGGCACGGCCAGTTCATTGGTATCACTCGTGGTACCGAGACCAGCACCAACCTGTTCAGGTCGTCTATTCTGCTGCTCGCTCTCTCTTGATCCCGTCGCACCTGCCTGTGGGCTTCCTCCTATAATACTGAACTTGCTTCTCCAGTTCAGGACAGGATCCGCCATTGTTGTTGACACTGGGCTGACTGGGTTCAGTCGCAGAACGACCACTGTGTTGTTGCCTTCTCCTGTAATGTTCCAACTTGACACAGAGTTTTCAGTCGACAGGGCGTTCAGGGCTGTCTCCACAGTCGCTGGAAGTCCATTATCACAGGAAAATTATTAAAAACAATTGCCGCAGCTGAAATAAATGGCGCTCTGTCGCTTCGTGTCAAACCGCGTGACCCAAGCTCTCAGAGACAGACAGACAGACAGACATAGAGAAAGAGAGAGAGAGATCTTGGCTGAAATTCGTATTACATGGAGCAGACCACCAGGTCATGCTAGGTACATGTTTACACTGCACACACCACATTCATTACGTATCCTTAGGACAAACAAGTTTGAGTAGGCTTGTATGAGCACTCTCTCTCTCTCTCTCTCTCTCTCCTCTCTCTCTCTCTCCTCTCTCTCTCTCTCTCTCTCCTCTCTCTCTCTGAAAGCTAATCATACATACTCCCAATTGCTAAGTCCACCTTGTGAAAAAAACGAAAAAGACGAAATGTGCTTTGTTTCATGTTGTTTTGTTTTGTTTAATATCAGAAATAATAGCAGCAACACTCTACAGAAGCCCTATTGGCTTCAAATGAAACCTTTCGATGTCATGGCATAATAATAATGTCATTAAAACTTCAATATATTCATACTAGGCCTTTCAGATGAGAGAGTACACAACATCATGATACTGTTTTGTTTGTCTGGTTATATTTGTTGTAATGTGGATTAGTTGTCTATAATGTGCACACCCTTCATCAAGGGTCCTGTCTTTCTATGAATAAACAATTGTCATTGTTATTGTCATACATATATTTTCTCTCTCTCTCTCTCTCGCGCTCTCTCTCTCTCTCTCTCTCTCTCTCTCCTCTCTCTCTCTCTCCTCTCTCTCTCCTCTCTCTCCTTCTCCTCTCTCTCTCTCTCTCTATCTATCTATCTATCTATCTATCTATCTATCTATCTCAACAATACGTAGATCGTGGAATAAATAAATAAAATAAGATTTTAAGTAAATGATGTGCTGGTTTGCGTGTCGAAGCAGACATTAGCCTGTGAAGTTATCGTGGACGCACCAGCTGAGAAGATTATTGGATTGTGGACAGCTGTGAGCGTGGCACGTCAACCTCTGTATGTTGGACGGAACATTGCATGCTGCTGACCGCTGGATTGGTCTTGGGAGAAAGTCATTTATATAAGAATTTGCAGGAAAGAAGCGGTGCTAGTCTAGGATTCTGGAATATGGAGGATAGAGAACCATGTAACCAGAGCTGAGGGTTGAATGGGGGTTATGGGAAAAGAAAGAACAGGAACCACAGGGAGGGGGGTAAAGAGAGAACAGGAACCACAGGGGAGGGGGGTAAAGAAAGAACAGGAACCACAGGGGAGGCGGGAACAGAAAGAACAGGAACCACAGGGGAGGGGGAACAGAAAGAACAGGAACCACAGGGAGGGGGTAAAGAAAGAACAGGAACCACAGGGGAGGGGGGTAAAGAAGAACAGGAACCACAGGGGAGGGGAACAGAAAGAACAGGAACCACAGGGGAGGGGGGTAAAGAGAGAACAGGAACCACAGGGGAGGGGGGTAAAGAAAGAACAGGAACCACAGGGGAGGCGGGTAAAGAAAGAACAGGAACCACAGGGGAGGTGGGTAAAGAAAGAACAGGAACCACAGGGGAGGCGGGTAAAGAAAGAACAGGAACCACAGGGGAGGGGGGTAAAGAAAGAACAGGAACCACAGGGAGGGGGGTAAAGAAAGAACAGGAACCACAGGGGAGGCGGGTAAAGAAAGAACAGGAACCACAGGGGAGGCGGGTAAGGGCAGGGGATAAGGTTCCCGTTTTCACAAGTCTGGATGGAATGAAGCAAGGGAAGACATCTCAATGACCATCTGCCATGGACTTGGAAACATGCAGGATCATGGGTCTGATTTTCCCATGATCCACAGATCCTGTCAGAAAATACGGGCGATGATTTGTGAGGTTAAAGGAGGTGGGGGTAGGGGTGGAGGGGGCGGCGGAGGAGGAGGAAAGTGGGGCATGGATGAAAACCTATCTGGGTGCTGGAGTTCCTGCTTTCATCTCTGTCACTGTGGTCTGTGGTGAGAAGTGGATGGTGCTGGTGATTGTGGGGAATCTCAGCTCAGATACCCAGTACCATTAAGGGAGTCATGAGCTACAGGACGTGTGGACCGAGGATGAACTTCACTGCCAGACGTGCCATCCCTCACCAGCATGAGCACTGTCATTGCACAGCGCCTCGAAGCGAAGCGCCACTCTGTGTGACAAAAATGCTGTGGGTGTCTGTCATGTCCACGGTCATGGTTGTGAGTTCTGAACAGAGATTTCTGTTGGATGGCACAATGCTGTCTTCAATGGTGTGTTCCAGCTGACGCCTAACATTGCTGGGACAATTGACTGAAAGAAGGCGATGAAGTCACAGCCAGATGCGAGTTCGAATTGACCCAGCCAGACGATTATTTTGGTCAACATGCACAGTATCAGTGTTTGGTCGTATATGCAGTTCTGACTAATGCTACCAATGAACAACTTGCTAACATGGAAAAAAGGGTAAATATTGGAGGTTGAATATCTGTAATCGATTCTGATTTATCTACCAAACGTTTGAATCACCGATTGGAAGGGTTAGGGTCTTTAACATTTATCTGACTCTTGTCTTTGGTTGGTTTGAATAGAATGAGAACGTTGAAACGAATCATCAGAGTCATTCCCTAATTTAGGGGAATATTCGTTCTTTTAGATTCTGTCCATTTCATCATCATTCCTGGACAAGATTGTGATGGACATGCAAGCGATTGTACCCATGCACATCTGTGGATACAATTTTTTCTTGGAGTTGAGGTCAGGGACGCCGGTGCTCCTTCTGGAGAGGCAGCAATAACTGCATCATCCAGGAACTTGCCTAGCTTGAAATTGGGGAGGGTTGGGGGGGGGGGGAGACCCCGGGTCATTAGTGAGCGTCACAATCTTTCAGCTTACACCAACAACACTTACACTTGACTGTATATTATAATTATTGTTCAGATAAATTACAATTAAATTAAGAATAGAAAAATAACACTGGCCTAAAACATTAATCGATGATGGGTTTTTCCTTCTCACATTTGAAAAAAAAATCCAACCGAAATGTTCGAGATGTTGGGTTTTTTTTTCACTGAATGGGTTTGCTTTGGTCAGATGAGCAAGTTCGCCATCAAGTCTAGCAATATTAATGTTTTAAGCTTTCAACATTAGAGACTGAAACCTTAACAAATCACTGTGATGTTATAGTTTTTTTAAGGATACTTTTGAGTCTGACATAAAATCCACATGTTGGTCTGTTAGGTCATGAAGCGTTGAATCCAGTCTGAATTCAGTGCTGTGCCGTTTTTTCCACACACTGTTTACATTCTTCATAGGGCAATGTGTATAGACAGCATACCTTCTTTCCTAACTACAGCCCCCACCTCTGCCGACCTAGCTCCCTCTAAACCCAAACGGGAGACAGTAGAGAGAGGGAAAGTGTGGTGTGGGGGGGAGGGGGGGAATGGAGATGAGGTAGGTCACACAAAAAAGAACGAAAATCCAAACATTAGAAACTGAATGAAGGGCGATGAGGAACGAAGCAGCCAGGAAGGTAGACAAAGGGACGAAAAAAAAGAGAGGAAGAAACGGAGGAAGAGTACACGCTGGAAGCGCACGCAATTCAACTACAGCACTCAGGTTTGATCACAGTCCTCTGGATAGGAAGATGACATTGAAGTTGACGAGATCCTTCGCTGTCAGTGCCTGGCTTTCATTGAAGAGGCTTCAGGGCTGTCGTCACACACCTCAGCCACACCATGGGACCAGGCCAGCGTTAGAAGGAATCTGTTGGAGGCACTGCACAAGACAGACGGTTAGCACACCCCTAGAATGTTCTGACAGGGGACTGGGGTAAAGAGTAGGGAGGTGGAGAGGCCTGTCACATTCACAAACTCTCACTCCTTGTGCCCATAGAATCGCACTAGAAGAAGATAGACAGAATATCCTCTCCTCCGGCACTTCTTTCCGCGGTCCATCAATTAAAAAAAGGCTTTCCAGCATGGCTGTGAAATTCAAATTTCAACTTGTTAAGGAGAGACAGAAGAACAAGGAAAGGGGAAATAAAAGATAGCCAAAAATGGTACACAAGCCTATATACAGAGTACCCGGATGGGTTGCCATACGCCCAAATATCTCCACTCGACCCCACTTCCCTCCCTCCACCACCCTTCCCTCCCTCGTTTTCAATACCAACATTAACAGCAAACGGTACGCTCTCACTCACGTACACATAAAACTTGTGTATAAGACAAACGTACTTAAGATTTTCTGACAAAACCATACTCTGGACCTTTACACTTCCCCTCCCTTCCACTTTGTCACGAGTTTTATTGCAGACTTTTAAAAACACTCTAAGTTAAGGTTCGCTGGGTTGGTGAAGATGAAGAAAAATGAACAAATGTCGTCCTCACGATGTCCGAGTTACTAAAACTAACAGAGGAAGAGCCCAATTCCCAAGATTATAGGTGATTCATGTCTCCATCTGTATACGTTTGTATGATCTTTCCTAGCGTCATCCTTGCATTCTTTTTCCCCCTTTCTCTTCAAGACTGGTTACCGGAAATGTTTACAAATACAGGAGTGATAGCAACGGGTGTGGAAACTTACATTCATTTGTTATGGCCATAACTCCATTCCTCATTCACCACACCTCTGTACATTTGATTTGTATTTCTGAAGCTTCTTTAAGCTGTTCATCCTTTTTTTTTCTTTTTTTTTCATGCGTTAGTGTGTATTTACATAAGTACATACATAAGTACACACATAAGTACATACATAAGTACATACATAAGTACATACATAAGTATATACAAAAGTACATACATAAGTACATACATAAGTACACACATAAGTACATACATAAGTACATACATAAGTACATACATAAGTATATACATAAGTATATACAAACGGGATGAAAGTGTCAGCACACCAAACATATAAACAGAAATAAATCCAGACGCTATGTATAATACTCTAAAACATTAAACTTTGCATTCAAATGTCCATTGGTAAACAGAACACAGATCCGCATGGCGAGCAAGTACGGACGGAGTTGAATGGGGGGAAAAGAAGAGGCTGGAAAAAAATAGGTAGATGGATGCCCCACTTAAAATGGAGAGAAAAAAAACTTGCCATAAAAACGATGCAGCGAAATAGTAGATTTGAAGGGGAGGGGGGGGGCAAACAAACAAACAAACTAATAGAGTTGTAGGAGTTGAACTTACGGCATCAACTGGTGGGAAAAAAAGGTGGTCGTCAGAGACCTTCGACGGCCAATTCCTGTGCACAAGCCCCACAGAACATTCAGAGGAAGATGGAGCACCAGGTCCCGACACTTAGCAGTAGCTTTCTGCCCTCACCAAAGGAGAACCGTGCAGTAAACGGGTGACCTTCCCTGGCCTTCCCACCACCGCAGCGAAGTGGCCTGGGTGTTGCTCAGCCAACGAATGCCTCAAACAACAATGGAAGCTCTTCGTGGCAGCACCGGACAAACTGCTGAAAGAAAAATAATGCACCCAGAGGTGCGGATGGGACTCAGAGAAGTACTGTCCTCAACTGCCAAAGAAACCAGCTGGGAGCAATCCTGCACCACCTTTGGAAGCCTATGCTGTGATCACGTAGGGTGTGGTCGCATGGAAGCGCTCGACTCCCTGGACAAGCTGCTGTGTACACTTAAATGCCATTCCTTTTTGTTTGACAGCCCCATGTTTCCATCCCTTGACATGGACATGGCCCGAACAGAGGTCGGGTTCATTCCACGGATGGAGGGGCGGGGGTGAAGTCAGGTAGAAGGGCTGTGCTTGGCCAAAGAAGGGAACTCACGTGGGCTGGTGTTGAATATCGCAAACGCATGTGCTTCATGTTGAGTGTGGACCCTTTGAATCATACATTCTCAAAACAAGCACACACACACACACACACACACACACACACACACACACACACAACACACACACCACACACACACACCACACACACACACACACACACACACACACACACACGCAACGCCAACCCTCCCCTCCTCCCATCACCTCCCTTCTTCTCCCTCCCCCCAATCACCTTGCACAAAACAGTCTGGTTGTACGAAAATTGCGCCCTCTCTTCCAACCATGCAAAGAAAGACTCACATAACCCCCCCCCACACACACACACACACACACACACACACACACACACACACACACAACGTTACGGGTGGATTTGGTCTGTGACAAATGGGTAGTGGTGCAAATGCATTTCAGCTGCCGCTTTCGCAGTTTCTTTAATCGTTTTCTTCAGCTTTGTTGTTACCCCCTTAGGGCTGATTCATCCACTTTGCTCTGGTGTGTCCTCACCACAGTACATTTCATGTGAATATTTAGAATTTCCAGATTAATTCCATATTTGTTCAATGTGAATACAACAAAGAAAAAGGCTGTAAATAATGCCTTGGCACTGGCGGCAATGAGCAAACCAACCTTTAGTTTAAAACACAAATCGGTAAACACAAAAGGATAATAATTCTCCATTCCACATCCTATGATGTGTTTCTTAAACACACTCTAACGCCCATTTCAATGTGATAAACGTTATTCTTTATAGCGGCCCATACCTGAGAGGATCTTGCCTTGATAGATCTCTCTTCAAATGGGGTTCATTTCAAAACATGTTTAAAGTTATCAGAGAACTTTCCAATGATATTTCAGAATACGACATTAGCATAACAGAAGCATTAGCATGTTGGTGGAAAATCATAATTGTGATTTGTATCTGCTCATAAAATACCAGTTGATTGACTAGTTAATCAAACGACTGATTGATTGGTGGTAAAACTTAATGTCTGATGGAATGATAATTGTCAGAGCTGACAGGATGATAACTGACGGGTGATTATTGTCTGCCATGTCCACAAACCGATATCCACTTTTTTTAATGTTGGTGGCATTGTTCCCCAGCAGCCGTTACCAGGTTTGTAAACTTCAGTGTAAATACAAGTCCACGTACCAAAATACCCAAGCTTCTTATACTGACACAACACAGAAACAACCTGTGTACACGTTACCTGATGAAAGGTGAACAGGAGACGAAATCCTTTATCGCTGTGGAAATTATGGTGCAAATATTCAATTCTCACCGGCTCAGGGTGGTAGGGAAAGAAGAAAGGATCAAGAGGATTTTGTCCCTCTTTTAAATAGCGAAACATTGTCTTCACCGAATCTGCAAACATTGCATGCACATCGTTACTAAATCTTGGAATGTTGTTTGAACGATATATGTCTACCTTGTGATATGAATTAAAGAACAGAAAGCTGTTCATCATGATATGGTTCGGAGGGATGTTGATGGATGCTATACTCTTAATGTGGCCATTTCTAATCGGGTAATCCATGTGAGCCTTCGGGTGAAATAATGGTGATTGTAACAGACCTGCAAAAAGAAAAAATCAGCAAGCTTTTAACACATAACTACAGTATATTCAACATTCATTCAGAATTAAATCAGTTGACCATCTGTGCAAAAGAGCAAAGAAAAAAGAAAAAAACGAAAAGGAAAAGAAGCAAAAGGAAAAACAAACAGAAAGAAAGGAAGAAAATGTGCCTCGTAAGAAATTGATAAAGAAAAGAGAGCACTGTAAGCGCATACAAGTTTTTCATTCAAAACTATCAACAAAAGAGCAGATGGGAGCAGATGTGTGTTCATTAGAATATACGTCGCAATTCAGTCATCAGTTGTCGGCTTAATGCACACACACGCACATGCGCTCACACATGCACACACACACACACACACACACACACACACACACACACACACACACACACACACACACACACACACACACACACACACACACACACACACACACACACACACACACACACCACATACATACATACATACACACACAACACACACACGCGCCACACAATCAAAATGATAGATATGGAGATTATCAAATTCAAGAATTTTACACTCAGATTCCATCGTTTACGAATAAAACTGACAAGGAAGACACCCTCAGCGTTCAGGGTGACCAGAACACCAAAATTAGTAAAAGTACCCAGAAAGACATGGGAGATTCCTGCGCCCTTGTAATGGGGCCTCTAGTAAAAGTACCCAGAAAGACATGGGAGATTCCTGCAGCCCTTCTTGTAATGGGCTCTAGTAAAAGTACCCAGAAAGACATGGAGATTCCTGCAGCCCTTCTTGTAATGGGGCTCTAGTAAAAGTACCCAGAAAGACATGGGAGATTCCTGCAGCCCTTCTTGTAATGGGGCTCTAGTAAAAGTACCCAGAAAGACATGGGAGTTCCTGCAGCCCTTCTTGTAATGGGGCTCTAGTAAAAGTACCCAGAAAGACATGGGAGATTCCTGCAGCCCTTCTTGTAATGGGGCTCTAGTAAAAGTACCCAGAAAGACATGGGAGATTCCTGCAGCCCTTCTTGTAATGGGGCTCTAGTAAAAGTACCCAGAAAGACATGGGAGATTCCTGCAGCCCTTCTTGTAATGGGGCTCTAGTAAAAGTACCCAGAAAGACATGGGAGATTCCTGCAGCCCTTCTTGTAATGGGGCTCTAGTAAAAGTACCCAGAAAGACATGGGAGATTCCTGCAGCCCTTCTTGTAATGGGGCTCTAGTAAAAGTACCCAGAAAGACATGGGAGATTCCTGCAGCCCTTCTTGTAATGGGGCTCTAGTAAAAGTACCCAGAAAGACATGGGAGATTCCTGCAGCCCTTCTTGTAATGGGGCTCTAGTAAAAGTTTTTGCAATTTCATTTCATTTTTTTATCAGTCATGTAGTGAGGATATATGTAAGAAAATTAAGCGTTGTATGAATTTCACTTTTTAACAGTTTAAAGCCCAATGAGTTACCTTCCAGAGTCAGAAATGGTCATCGCCAAATGCATTCATTTAAAAGTGAACGCGATCTCAACATACTTTCTCTTTTTAGAATCTTTCGTTATCTCTGTGGCCTGAATACAGTCTAGAGTGGCACTGGCATGGACCAGGTGATGGTGTCATTCACTAAAGTAATGTTGTGTGATCTGAGCCCTGAGCACATGCTTAAGGGTGGCCAAAGGGTCTGAGAACGTAAACCCTGGAAAATCACAGGATCAGTACGACCAATTAGCAAGATGGCAACCCCCACCATGGCACTGCCACCACCACAACAACAGCCATGTCCAGCAACAGTTCAGTGGATTTATGTAACACCTCAATAGCATGGATAACATTGGACGATAAACGAATAAAAAATATATTTAACTCCTCATGACCATCTGCCTACTGTAGATCGAGCAACAACAACTGTCATATCAGTATCGCAGGGGTCGTACAGAATATAACTTTCCCTTTCATATTTCTTCCAAGGCTAATACCTCTCTCCTTATAAAGCTTTGTTAGTACCTATGGACATCATACACCAAAATAAGTAAGTTACAGACACACGCAAAACGAAGGGAAACCTCGGTGTTTGATATGTTTCAACCTTCATGTTGCAGCAATGTGGACTGAGCAGGTGAGTATCTGTACGACTTGCAACAAAACTTTCTTTTCTAAACGTAGTTTTCCAAACACTTGCACGGATTTCACGCACGGAAAATTGCAATGACAGCACTGAATCGTTTTCTTTACATTCCTGTGCTCCGAAATTGCAAGATTATCAGAAATGTCCGTTCACTTTAGACCGCAATGCAACTGTGCCCAACAGAGGTCTATCATAAAACCTTGAGACATTACACAATGAATTCAATACTTTGTTTCTTAGAGTTAATCAATACTTTGTTTCTTAGAATTAACCAATTCTTGTACTACAGTTCCAGTTTTACAGTGCCTGCGAAGCAGACTGAGTAAACAAAAGGTAGGATATGTCATATATGCAAGAAAAGGCTATGAGATTTGCATGTAATTCTGCTGCATATATTGAAAAACCTTTTTTCCAGATGAAACAATTCATACACTTAAGCGTGGAGTAACGTATCCTGAACCACCACCAGTTGTATCCATATACCTGGACCACCTGTAATATGTTTAAAGGTGGTTAGGACAAGACCTTCCCGAGAGTTCTCTCAAATCATTACAAGACTAATGACATTTTTTTCAAGAACTTTGTCTATTCTTACTTTCTACTCAAGTGCTGCCACGGAGACATCTGTGGAACAGCGGGAATTTCTGGAATACATTTCATGTCAAAATCAGTCCCTTGTTAGCTTGTGGCCAAACAATATTGAAAGGAGACAGAGCTCAGAAAACCGATTGGTGGTGCCGATGGTGCCGAACCTTTATGTGGGAAGCTGCTCAGTGTTTCTTCAGTTGCCTGCAGGCCATGGCAGAAACTGACAAAGGAGACAGAGTTTGTCTTCTGTTTTGAGTTAGAATATTGAAGCATAGATCAGCCTTACATATACATGCTTACTGACTTCAACATCGGAGCTCCTGCATTGAACTATCTTTCCTCGTTCAGTGATTGTCACTATTGTACGACCGCTTTGAATATTCATTGCTATATGGTTTGGCTTGCTACAGCTCAATATCGTGTCCCTGCACATTCGTTGTGTTCGATGTAACAAATTTAGTTGTCCTATGTAGTCTTTCTGTGCCAGAATAGGTCTGTCACGAAGAAAAGAGAGCTAGGGGTTGAGTCTGATTCAGCTCAGGATACCAGACTGAACGAAATGGGGCTGGGGGTAGACGTTGTCCGACAACTTTTGCGAGAAATACATACAACCTGACAAAAGCAGTTTGAAAAATTCAAAAGAAAAATAGACACTGACAACTCAGACACTGAGGGGACAACCTGTGTAAAGAAAAACACGAACTGAGCATCACATCTCTAGGGTCTTTACAAGAGTTAGCAAACAACAAGTAGTGCACTAGTCACATCTATGGGGTCTTTACTAGAGTTAGCAAACCACACGTACTGCACTAGTCACATCTCTGGGGACTTTAGTAGAGTTAACAACCCACACGTACTGCACCCTCAGATATCTAGGGTCCTTGCTAGAGTTAGCAGCCCACAAGTACTGCTCTGGTCACATCTCTGGGGCCTTTGCTAGAGTTAGAAACCCACAAGTACTGCACCAGCCACATCTCTAGGGTCTTTACTAGAGTTAGCAACTCACAAGCACTGCACCAGTCACATCTCTAGGGTCTTTACAAGAGTTAGCAACCCACAGGTACTGCACCAGACACATCTCTAGGGTCTTTACTAGAGTTAGCAACCCACAAGTACTGCATCAGTCACATCTATAGGGTCTTTACTAGAGTTAGCAACCCACAAGTACTGCACCAGTCACATCTCTAGGGTTTTTACTAGAGTTAGCTACCCAGAGGTACTACACCAGTCACATCTCTAGGGTCCTTACTAGAGTTAGCAAACCCAGAGGGACTACACCAGTCACATCTCTAGGGTCCTAACTAGAGTTAGCAACCCAGAGGTACTGCACCAGTCACATCTATAGGGTCTTTACTAGAGTTAGCAACCCAGAGGGACCACACCAGTCACATCTCTAGGGTCCTTACTAGAGTTAGCAACCCAGAGGTACTGCACCAGTCACATCTCTAGGGTCTTTACTAGAGTTAGCAACCCAGAGGTACTGCACCAGTCACATCTCTAGGGTCTTTACTAGAGTTAGCAACCCAGAGTACTGCACCAGTCACATCTCTAGGGTCTTTACTAGAGTTAGCAACCGACAAGTACTGCACCAGTCCATCTCTGGGTCTTTACTAGAGTTAGCAACCCAGAGGTACTGCACCAGTCACATCTCTAGGGTCTTTACTAGAGTTAGCAACCACAAGTACTGCACCAGTCACATCTCAAGGGTCTTTACTAGAGTTAGCAACCCACAGTACTGCACCAGTCACATCTCAAGGGTCTTTACTAGAGTTAGAACCCACAAGTACTGCACCAGTCACATCTCTAGGGCCTTTACTAGAGTTAGCAACCCACTGGTACTGCACCAATCACATCTCAAGGGTCTTTACTAGAGTTAGCAACCCACAGTACTGCACCAGTCACATCTCTAGGGCCTTTACTAGAGTTAGCAACCCACAAGTACTGCACCAGTCACATCTCTGGGGTCTTTACTAGAGTTAGCAACCAGAGGGACTACACCAATCACATCTCTGGGTCTTACTAGAGTTAGCAACCACAAGTACTGCACCAGTCACATCTCTGGGTCTTTACTAGAGTTAGCAACCCACAAGTACTACACCAGTCACATCTCTAGGGTCTTTACTAGAGTTAGCAACCCACAAGCACTGCACCAGTCACATCTCTAGGGTCTTACTAGAGTTAGCAACCCACAGGGACTGCACCATCACATCGCTAGGGTCTTTACTAGAGTTAGCAAACCACAAGTACTACGCCAGTCACAAGCAGAGCTACAAGATGGGTCACACCAAATGCTGTTATTAGTTGTGACAAGAAACAGAACGGCAGAATGTAGCCAAGTGGTGTTGTCTGTTGTTGTCTGTTGTTGTTATTGTGTTGTTGTTGTTGTTGTTGTCGTGCCTTGGCTAAAAGACTCCGGGGATCCTCCGAACAGCCAAAGTACTTAAACACTATGGTACAATGCATCAGCTAGGGATGAGAACATTACGTGTGTGATCGTTTCTTGATTACCCTGCCACGTGGACAGCCACATTCCGATTTCGAGGGATTCTAAGGACTGATAATGTTATGCTAGGAGCTTGTCACGACTGAAGACAATCCACACATAACTATGCTGAGCATAGCAACATCTTGATGTAGCCTTGGTGCTCTAGCCTATGTCAATTGGTCTGACACAGCCTTAAGCCAAGGCGGGTGTTGTCTCAAAGCACAGCATCATAATGATGGATGTAGCTGTGCTAGGGATGTCGGTGTGAGCAGCACAGAAGTAGTGCAACTGGGAGGCTATAGAACTAGAGTCAACAGAAACGGTCTTCTTTTATGCAGCAGAGATTATTGTTTGTATTGATTGGTAGGTGTGATGTGTTTGGCCATCACTGTAGAATGAAGGCAGCTTTCTTTCACACGATGAGCCTGTCCCCTCACTATCCTTCAGTACCCTCTGTTGTCCCCGCCTTCAGTCCTCCCTGCCCATATGACTTTTAAAAAATTGAATGTGACATTGCTAGTGATGAACTTTGTAAGTACGGCATATCAATCCAGTAATGCTTTTTTATGCGTTCTTACATGTTGAAAAGTTCTCATTATTACCCATTGTCGGCGACAAATAGCGTAGCTGCATTTGTTTGATGAATTTCCAGCCCACTGCATCGATTTTGATTTTGATGGTGAAGGGAAGGTTTGGGTCATTGACCACAATAGCTAAGAGGACAAAGTGTACCCCACTGACCCAGTCCAGCAGCAGAGGGGATCTGAAATCTTCTTCACAGCCAGTCCTTGTGTCCTGGAAATATGACGTGGCACTCTCATGAACGCAAAGATAGAGGACATTGTCTTGGAACACGTCTGCTCCAGGAACTGAACCCTGAAATAGTCTCTGTGATTGGTGGACATGTGGAACCAGCAGATGAGCCTTGACATGGAACCATTAGACAGTGCTGGTTCTCTGAGGCCTGTTTGATGCTGAGAATACGCAATGACCACCTCTCTGGCGTTGATTTCCATCGTTCTGTTCTCCCGTGTGCACTGGACTAGGTGGCCGGCTGTTAGACTCAAGTAATTCGTATTGCTGTCTAACATCTTATTCAGTTGATGCTGAAATGTGTCATCTGTGTTTGAAGTTTCTGCACAATGGTTAGTATATAGAATAATGATAATAAGGAGAATAGCAGAGGCCAACAGAGGCTCTAGGCGCTTTGCAAACAAACGAAACCAGCAAAAACATAACCAGAAGTAGGTTATATACATTCACAGACTGCGACTAAAGTAAGTGTATGACTTATAATGCAATCGCCCCACCCTAACGTCACCATCTAACGCGACAGCGACACCATACGCACACCACCACCACACACACACACACAACACACACACACACACAACACCAAAACACACACATACACACACACACACACCCTACCACCCTCTTCTAAAATCCAGTCAAACGTTACGTTTATTAGACTACCATACATGCACGTCCAACCACACGTGCACACGCCTCGCAACCCACCTCCTCCCCCCCACCACCAACACTTCCGTACCTTTATCTGCCCCTCTCCAATACACACACACACACCACACACACACACCCCAACACAACCACCACCCCACCCACACACACACCACACACACCCACACACACACAACCACGTGCGCACCCACGCCACGCACCCACGCACGTACCACGCACGGCACACGCACACACACACACACACACACACACACACACACACACACACACACACAACAACACACGCCAACACACCACACACACACACACACACCACACACACCACTCACACCACACACACACACACACACACACACACACACACACACACACACACACACACACACACACACACACACACACACACACACACATACAACTAAATTTCCTTTCAGGAAAGACAGTAATCAGGATGGATTACATAAGCTTAAAGAGATTCCTTCTTTGTAGCCGATTTGAAATGAGGCTGAGGTAGTAGAATGCCTAATATTCATAGTTTGTTCAAAACAGTTGATTCCTGACAATCTAGTTCTGACATGAGGGATGCGAAAGAGACGAGTATCGGAACAAAGAGAGGAGCTAGTGGGATAGATGTAGAGTGAAGGACATCTGAAAAAAATGTTTTGGACCAATGCCAGTCATAGATGAAAAACACTAAATGCCAGTTTGTAACTGATTCTGCACTGAATAGAAAGCCAGTGGAGAGACTGCAAGAGAGGTGTGACCTGTTCTTGTCCGGCAGGCTTCCACACCAACCTGGCAGCGCTGTGTTGGACGGACCTTCTGTGCCTTTTGTAGCAGGTAGTTTGGAGAATCAGCCAAGAGACTACTGCATTTGTCAAGTCAGTGCCATATTTGCCGACAGAAATACCGACAAAACTCCAGTGATACAGGAATACCTATAGGATCACAACAAAGTCGGAGCGATACACTTGACAAGGTTCCATTTTGTTTGATGGTCACCTGCGGATTCTTATACACGGACTTTATTATGTGTCTGTGTATTTCTTTTGCAATGCGCATCTACAATCATCACTACAGCCATGCAAAGTTGGAGTCAAAGTTCAGGATCCGTGATCGTGCGCATTGCCATTTCACGATGCTAGCAACAGGGGCAAATTCTCCACTAACAGGAATTAACGAACTTTACATATTAGAATGATGTGACTGCATACAACTTCGACTAAACGGTCTCTGTTATAATGAAGGTCAATGTATACATAGATTGATAGGAACCTCTGTAAACAGGTTTTAGATTCAGTCAGAGAAAGCATGAAAGCAGTGATACGATATTCCAGACTCTCTTTTCACTGTTTTCTTGTTCAACATTTTATCAGAATCTACATAATACATAATTTGCTGGAAGAAAAGCAAATACAATGTCAGTCTTTAAGGACGTTAGTCTGGACACACTGTAATATTTACTTTATTGTTCAAAAGTCACAACTGTTGCTGCTAGGATAGTTCATCACTCATCATTGTTCAGTAGGTAACCAGAATAAAGAGATAGCTGGATGCTTGATTACGCAGACTTAATTACACATTACTGCCCAATGGGCAGTCATGAAAGAGGTCGGTAAGTGATTGATGAAGCATTCTGTTCATGACTCCTTATTGTCAGATGTGTAATTAAAAGTAAGGCGGTGGTTGGTGCCAGCTTGATGAAGCAGACTGAATTCATTCTTTCTCTTTTTTTTTTTCTTTTTTTTTTGTTCATGATATATTATTGTCCAGTGGTTAATCAGAAATTGATGTTGGCTGGCATTTGATGAAGCACACTTAATGAGCACATTCTTGTTTATGACTCATCTGTGTCTAGGGGTAAAGAAAATGGAGGGGGGGGGGGATGAGTCAGAGCTGGTGAAGCAGACCTAATTAGCATATCATCGTTCATGACACCGTCGTCTTGTAGGTTGTCTGAAAAGGGGATAGTTGGCTCTTGATAAATCAGGCATGATTAATACATTATTGGTCATGACTCATCATCGTCTAGAAGGTATTCAAAAAGGGGATAACCGGCACTTGATAAATCAGGCATGATTCATACATTATTGGTCATGACTTATCATCGTCTAAAAGGTAATTCAAACAGGGAATGACCGGCACTTGATAAAGTAGGTATTATGAATACATTATTGTTCATGACTGATCATTATCTAGAAGGTAATCCAATCTGTGACTTGACTGCTACAGAAAGGGCTGGAAAAGACGAGGAACTGAAATATTTCTGAAACCCCCATCCCCACAAACACCATTCATCTGATTCAAAATGCGTTCACTAATTCATCCATTGCAGTTTTGGCATTCCTGTTATCCTCTGACACCCAGACTTTAAGGCATGACATTACTCTCACTAGAGTCCTGTAGCTTTTGTATGAGGAGCAACCACCCCACCCTCCTCCGCCCACCTCCTCTTTCTCTCAACCCCCCCCCCCCCCCCCCCCCCTCCCCAGCCAAGTACAAATTCTCCAGCCTCAATTGCTTACTTCAACCGAGTAGTTACAGACTAAAAAAAAAGTCTAGGAATGTTCTGCACCACTTAAGATGTAATCATTATGCATATGTTTATTATCACATTTACACGGATGCAGTTTCAAATGTGCTGTAAAATAATCCAAAATACCTCCAGCACCACAATATACATAACAAAGCAACAACAACGACGCAAAAAAGGAAAATACATAATGAGCAAGCGCTGAACATCCAGAAAAGAAATGTTAAAGATGAATAAACTTGTGTTAACATTGCTGGACATCCAGAAATAGAATGGTAAAGATGAATCAACTTGTGTTACCATTGCTGGACATCCAGAAATAGAATGGTAAAGATGAATCAAATTGTGTACCATTGCTGGACATCCAGAAATAGAATGGTAAAGATGAATCAACTTGTGTTACCATTACTGGACATCCAGAAATAGAATGGTAAAGATAAATCAACTTGTGTACAATTGCTGGACATCCAGAAATAGAATGGTAAAGATGAATCAACTTGTGTTACCATTGCTGGACATCCAGAAATAGAATGGTAAAGATGAATCAACTTGTGTTACCATTGCTGGACATCCAGAAATAGAATGGTAAAGATGAATAAACGTGTGTTACCATTGCTGGATATCCAATAACAAAATCATAGAGGTGAATAAACTTGTGTTACCATTACTGGATATCCAGAAATAGAATGGTAAAGATGAATAACCTTGTGCTGCCATTGCTGGATATCAAGAAATAGAATGGTAAAGACGAATAAACTTGTGTTACCATTGCTGGGCATTCAAAAGTAGAATGTTGAAAATAAATAAAATTGTGCCACCATTGCTGGATATCCTAAAACAAAATAGTAAAGATGAATAAACTTATGCCATCGTTGCTGCATATCCATAACTAAAATGGTAAAGCTAAATAAACTTATGCCTCCAGCATTGCTGGATATCCTGTTAATAGAATGGTAAAGATGGATAAAGAATGGTAAAGATGACAAACATACCACCATTGCTGGATTTCTTGTTATTAGAATGGTAAAAATGGATTTTAAAAAATGGTAAAGATGGATACTGGTAAAGATGACAACCTTTGCTGGATATCCAGAAAAAGAATGGTCAAGATGAATAAACTTATGCAGTCCTTCGAATGAGACTATAAACCGAGGTTCCGTGTGTGAACGCACGCACAACATCTTGCTCACACGTAAAATCCCATCACCAACTTTCGGAAGAGAAGGCCAATTTGGCCGTTGGTATGGATGACACGTGACACATAGCATGCACCTTCCTCGAAGATGGAGTATGGCTGCCTTAATGGCGGGATAAAAAAGGGTCATACACACAAAACTTTACTGCCTGGCTATACAGTGAGTGTCCGCAGGAGTATCAGCCTGCGTACGCAGAAAAAATAAAAAAATAAAAATTAACTTATACCAGCATTACTAGATTTTCAGGTAAAGAATGCTAAAGATAGATGATTTGTGCCATTAATGCTGGATACCCAGATACCAAATACTGAAGATGAATACACATATGCCACTATTGTTTGCATAACCAGAAATGATGTGGAAACGATGAATGAAATGACGCCACTATTGGTGGATAACAAGGATAATAGATTATTGATGAACAAGCAGTTTGAAGACTACGATGTATAGATTAGATGTGTGTGTTTTTCTGGACACCAGAAGCATTAATAATGGGAAATTTAAAATAAATCGATTCACTGCACATTGATGTATTTGATTTCTTAAAGTCATTTTCATTATTCAGTCTCCCTACGAAAGCCCATGAGTGTGTCTCGAAAGTTTGTGACTTCTTAACCCCCCTCCCCCCCCCCCCCCCCCCCCCCCCCCCCAGCTTCTTCATTTCTTAATTGAATCAGGAATAGCTACCTTGATCATTTCCGTCAAATAAGACCTTGTTTGATAGATACAATCAAAGCATAATCCTCAGTAAAACCGAACAAGAACTGTAAGCTTCTATCAAGCTTAAAAAAGCAAATCTCATGTGTCGTCAGGTAAGTCAACACATTGTCTTATTCCATCTTTTATATTGCAGGCAACAACCAGCACAGAGACTTTTCGGAACTGCCACCACATTGAAAAATAGGACAGATATTTCGTACCAATCTAAAAATGAAAATCGACCAAAGCAGTCAGTGTCACGGGAATCTATAACAGTCAAGGCGAGTGCTGAAAGTAGACACCGTGTCTAATTGCGTGGCTACAAGATTACAACATAAAAATATAGCATATCTGAAAAATGCCTTACAGGAAGAAGTCTATAATTAAGATATTTCAATGGGCTGCGCGCGCGCACACACACACACACACACACACACACACACACACACA
Organism: Conus ventricosus; assembly: GCA_018398815.1. Classification (NCBI taxonomy): domain Eukaryota; kingdom Metazoa; phylum Mollusca; class Gastropoda; order Neogastropoda; family Conidae; genus Conus; species Conus ventricosus. The sequence goes on along the minus strand of CM031623.1, from coordinate 6,692,498 downwards.
CACACACACACACACACATACACACACATACACAGATATATATATATATATATATATATATTAGATATATATATATATATATATATATATATATATATATATATATATATATATATATATATATATATATATTCAATTATAAACAAAGCATGCTCTGATGTCTTATGTCTTATGTCTTATGTCTCAAGCTTTGTTTATAACTGAATATTTCTTGAAGTCATTGCAACACCAAGCTGCTCTGTAAGTTGCTGGAATGGTGCTCGGTACTTATCCTTGGAATTTTTTAATATATATATATATATATATATAAAGGAGACAAAAAGCAGAGAGAGACAGAGACAGAGAAGAGAGAGAGAGAGAGAGAGAGAGAGAGAGAGGAGAGAGAGAGAGAGAGAGAGAGAGAGAGAGAGAGAGAGAGAGAGAGAGAGAGGATGACCTTAGCACTAAAACAGCCTTCCGTGTTCGCCAATAAGTAAACAAATAACACACAGTACCTAGAAACAATTATCTGTGGCTGGTGGACTAATCTTTTGCCAAACTGAAAGTGGTATTGAACAGAAAAGAGATGGGCATTTGCTTTGGCGAATAAACAACTGACTTTGAACCTTTCGACTTTTTGTCGACTGACAGCTCACCAAGCTCTACGCTTCATTAATCAAGACATTTCACACAACTTGTTACTGGTCTGCCATTGGTTAGATTATATATAGAAATGATATGCAATAAATGAGAAACCCTTGAGAGAGAGAGAGAGAGAGAGAGAGAGGAGAGAGAGAGATACTAATAAGCATGATGTAGATGAACACTCGGAAAGTTGTGACACGCTACAGATTCATCTACATCGAAACTAGAGGAATAACTCTTATGAAGAAGCCGCCAGAGCACAATGGAGTTAGACCAGAATGTACGGTGGTTTCTCTAAGTCCTGAGGATACAACACGTTGTGGAATATGAAGGCGGTCACAACATCACTGCAAAGTCCAATGGGCCACACTGCAGGCTCATACCATGAAAAAGATGACATGACTATAACTCTCTCCCTTTCAAAACACCACATGGTTCCTTTTAGTCATGTTCACTTTTAACTTTAATGAAGATGCAGCCCTGCTCAGATTATTTAGTTGACGCTGTAAGCCAACTATCGTTTCTGAAACCAAAACGACATCATCTGCTAATAGCAGAATAAATAATTATAACACATCTACTGGAAACCGTCCACCACAAAGGCCATTATTGATAACCTCAATGGCAAGCTCGTTAATGAGCATAGAAAATAATACAGGGCTACAGACATCGCCTTGCCTTACCCCAGCAACACAATTTATATAATATGTCAGACTGGAACCGCTTCTAACACTAGTTTGTACACGGATCTAATAAAGTTAAGTAAGTTCCCCTTGACACCATTTTCTAATTATTTTGTCCTTAACAGTTTTCTACTTATGCAGTCAAAGGCTTTTTCAAAGTCAGTAAACACAACATGAAATTTACGATTTTACGAAAATCGTTTCCGAACAAACGCAAGAAGAATATACATATGGTCGAGAGTAGAGGAACCCTTTTTTAACCCAGCTTGATGTTCTCATGTAATATTATCAAATTCATTCCATTTCTATAATCTATTGTTAATGATAGTACTATACGTTTCACTAATAACGTCAACCAGAGAGATACCCCTATAATTATTAGAGAGAGAGAGAGAGAGAGAGAGAGAGAAGGAGAGAGAGAGAGAGAGAGAGAGAGAGAGAGCACAGCACAACTGACACACATTATATCACGTTCCTCGTATAATATCTGATTTATTATGAGAAATATTGGCCAAGTCACTTACCAGTTTGACAGCTAGGTATCGTTGAATGATGATTGATCTGCACGGGTTCAGAGAGAAACTATGCTTGATGTATACTTTCAAAGCGGAGTTGCTTCATTTAAATGAACGTAAACTGTTCCGTGTGAATCAAGACAAGACACGACAGTGATATGTGGTCGCTTGATCTGTCTGCCCCATCCCATCACAAGGAGGCTGCAGTTTCTCACTGACTAGTATACTCATCAGTAGCGGTGCAGGGGGGTAAAAACGTAGGATAGCTCATTAAAAAAAACAACACTGTAAACATTGTATACACACATATTAGACCAGACCCTTTAGCCAAGTCTGCAGAAATGTGAATGTATTTGTGAAGAGATGCGTTTTAAGTTATCTTTTTAATGGCAATAGTGGCTGAAGTTGTCAGGTAGAGGTGGAATAGGATGAAGTCCTTCCAATGAGACTATAAACCGAGGTTGCGTGTGTGAACGTGCAAAACACCTTGCACACATGTAAAATCTGGTCACCAACTTTTTGACAGAGAAAGCCAGTTATTCTGACGACACGTATACATATACTATTCATCCTCCGTGGAAAATTGAAAGAGTGAGTGAAAAACTAAGCGACTTGCGTTTGACTGAATGATACAAACGAATAATTAGCGCCCGCAGGCAGCTGTTCAGTCAGCACTACCCAGATAGGCAGCCCGTTGTGTAAACGAGTGTGGATTGTAAAGCACCAAGAGATTCTCTACACGATGACAGCCGCTATATAAGCACTCTCAAGTAAAAACAAAAAGGTATAGTTTCATACTGCAAGGTTCTTCTTCTGCGGTCGATTTTTGGTTGCGTCAGACGTTCAATCCTGTCGCCACAATGACTTCCACAGTCTTCTTGAGGTCTTTACGGTTGCCCAAAAGCTGCATCTACAGCTCTCCTGCAACTTCTGGCTAGGTGTGACGCTGGAGAGCAGCATGGGCTGGACAGTGTTGGAGGAGGTGTTCTGGGGTCTGAGAATTCAGTGCCACATGGACATTCGTCTGTGTGGGAAATCTTAATTCAGCTGAGGTAGCTCAGCAGTCGACAGTGGCCAGTTCTCAGTCTGAAGACGATTGCTTGCTGTCAACTCTGCACCCAATCTTCTCTTCCACTGGTTTTGATATTGTTTTGGATGATAGCTTCGGCCTCTCTGTAGGTCACCAGGTGGCTGAACTGCTCCATATTGCTTACTGCCCTGGACAGAGCGTCGGCCTTCTCATTACTGATGATCCCACTGCTGGGTTACAAGTTGAGAATTTATTTTCTGCCAAAAGAGTGGAGGAACAGAAAGACAGGGGACGGAAAGGAAGTGGACATCTTTAAGTCGGTGAATTCCGGGAAGTCCATAATTATCGACAACAAGTTCAGACAAGTCAGATGGCATGTGTTTCTGCCATGTCATGTAATAACTAATTTTGTTCTCTGAACAAATGCTAGTAAAATATGCAAACGATTTTTATACAGAAGATCTAAGGGAAAAATAGCCTGCATTTAAAAACTGTGATATTTCCTATGTTCGTAATGACTATGATAAGCATGATTCTTATTTGTTGGATCGCATAGTGACAAACACCATTTTAGACGAAGAACACAAAAACAAATTATATATATATATATATATTTATATATATATATATATAAATTTATTATATTATATATATATATATATATTATTATATAATTATATATATATATATATAGTGAATCTGCTTTTTTCAAAAAGTGAACAAACAGTACGTGATAAAAACGCAAAGTTTGTATCAAGGACGCAATCTTTGTTCACGCAATGTGTTTTTTTTTTGTTTGTTTTTTTGTTTGTTTGTTTTTTAATAGCTTCCGTCAGGTATAGAACTTAAAATAAAAATTGTGTCGTTGATAAACATGTTGGAAAGGCTAAATCTTGCATATATATTTCAATGAAAGAAAATATTGTTTGTAGCTACGTTGATAATTATGCCAGTGACCCTCTTTGTTTATTACGCCATGTCAACTCCGCGATGTCGCCTGTGCAATGCAGAATAAAAACTGCAGAAAATACAGAAGGTGTGAAGTATGGCACACCAAACAGGAAAGCCACTATGCTATAACAAAAGGCAGTAGTGAACTCCTTCTACACAGACAGGCCAGTAATCTGCACATTGGAAGGAAGGTCGATTTTGAATCCAGACGCTAGTACTATTTTGTGATTAGTCGGGTTGAACTATCAATTAATTATTGTATTCTCTCTCTCTCTCTCTCTCTCTCTCTCTCTCTCTCTCTCTCTCTCTCTCTCTCTCTCTCTCTCTCTCTCTCTCTCTCTCTCTCTCTCTCCTCTTTCGTTTCATCCCTCTCTTCAAATAAACAGAAAAATGCCATATAATCTGTCCGCACATGATGAAGAAAGTGTTAAGATTCCAAAAATAAAGGAGTGATTATCATCTTTTTTTAATAATTTGTTGCTTTTATAAGTTTACAATGTTAGCATTTGATCTGACCAAGGGAAATGCATTGTGTGTGTGTTGTGCTATAAGCTTTCCTTTGGCCAACTTTATTGATTATGCACAATTTCAATTACAGCCATTGTTCTATAGAGTGTGAGAGGACTGGCATTGCACATGGCAGGTGTAGCGAAAGCTATTCGCAGGACAGCCATCCAATCAAAAGCGGATAAACAAACATAACATGAATTTTAAAAAGAATTGTCAGTGAGTCCGCCAAACAACAGGGACAGACAAATTACAAGCAAAGCACGACGTGTTTCGACCTCTTAGGTCTTCTTCAGTGAAGACAAGCAACATCCAGGGCAATTAAAACGAAGAACGAGCAGTCACTTATCTTGAAGCAACGCCTATCTTGCGCCGAAAATCAGAAGATAAGTGAGCGCTCGTTCTTCGATTTCATTGTACTGAAGGTTGTTTGGCATGCCTGAAGAAGACCTAAGTGGTCAACACGCGTCGTGTTCTGTCTTGTCATTTACTTGTCCATGTTATTTGGCGGACTCGCTAACAATTCTTTGTAAAAATTTGTTTCAGTTTCTGCCTCACTTTGAAACTAAAAACAAAATGATTCGCACAACTTTTGTCAATGCCAGAGATGATAAATCCAGCTTACTGCAAGTCTTTCAAAAGGCCAAAACTGCTATATCATTCATAAAATACTGTACACTGAGTGCGAGTGTGTGTGTGTGTGTGTGTGTGTGTGTGTGTGTGTGTGTGTGTGTGTGTGTGTGTGTGTGTGTGTGTGTGTGTGTGTGTGTGTGTGTGTGTGTGTGTGTGTGTGTGTGTGTGTGTGTGTGTGTGTGTGTGTGTGTGTGTGTGTGCGGGGGTAGGGAGGGGGGCTCAAAAGTTATTTCATTGGCAGTGGCGACATTTGTGAACAAACGTGTACTAATGGGAATCCGTGGTTGTTGACGTAAACGTTTTTTAGGGAAGTTATCGAAAATGTTCGTTAGATTTATTTTTAACTCTGTATTAAAATCGAGACTGATCACGTCCATTGCACGTTGAATGTTTGGCATGGCAGATGCACTGGTGGTGCTATCATGAATCATTGCAGCATTGGTGGCACCATTCTGGTACAACAATTTCTCCTGTGGCCTGGACTTTTTTTTAACCTTATAAAAATCTGCGCATTCATGCTCAAAGAGAAAACGTGCAGTATAAAAATTTGAGGAGCTGGGAAAAGTGTCAAAGCCTGAAGTTACTAAGAGCCATTCTGAGATAACTGCGTTTTGACCCTGAAAGCGAACTGAAATTTTAGCAATTTCTGTCCTCACACTTCCGTTTGGGTTCATTTACTACCCTTCACTGGCTGCTTTGGGGGTGCTATTGGATTCTTTTTTGCACCCTTGGTGGTGAGAACACCACAGTATTATGGGAGCAGACGTTACCCCACTTGTTTACTGTTTCCCTTCTGGGAGCAATAGGCAAGTGATAATTATATTAAATTGAAAGTTTTTTTTTTCTTTTTACAGTAATTTTTTTGCAGTCACAGTTGTAACGGAAACAGGTGCGCTTTTTGATTGACAGCATGACAGCTGTCTGCTGCCTGGACAACATGGGCATTGGCCGTTTCAATTTCTTGTGAGGAAATCACAAACGTTACCCCACTTGTTTACTGTTTATTGTTTACTGTTCCCTGCCTCATTTCATTCCCAGAAGGAAAGCTACGTTGAGAATTGGCGCGCACAGCATTGCAGGCAATTGGACGCTTGCTTTGCAGGCAAGGGATGTGCAAGCCTGTGTAGCTACATGAATGAATGATAATGTAAGTACTAGTGAATGAGGCCAGTGTGGAAGGTACACAAGAACTTGCAGGTGAGTGGCAACCTTTTTCATTCATGAGTAGATCTTTACAGCATAAAATGTGGTGTATAATTTGTTTGAATTGATTGGGTATAATAGCTTCTCTGGGATAAGCCTCACTTGCTTGCTCATTGTATTTCCCTTGTATGCCAAGATGATGACTTGATGAGGGAGATAGAACTAGGCTTGGAGAATAAAGAGACAACAGCTGACAAAGTGGCTGACTCAATGGCTGAGATCATCAATAAAAGATTTGCACAGTGGCTTTCTGACACAAAACTTAAAGAAAGGCTTGATAAATACCAACGCCCAGACGACTGCCCCAAGCTTCAGGTGCCCAAAGTGAATACAGAAATCTGGAAGGATTTGCCAGCCACTGTCAAACAGGCTGATGTGAAGACGGCTTCAGTGCAGAGAGCCATTGTCAAAGCCACAGCAGCACTGGCACAGAGCTACTCAGGCTATACTCAAAGCATATAGCAGAAAACGTTGACTGATGCAGACATCAAAGCCTCTGTCTACTGATCAGAACGCTGATGCTCTGGCCTTGTTGGTCATGCATGTCACAGCTGTCAGTAAAACGCAGACAGGCTCTGCGCCCCATCTCCCCAGACAGCTGTCAGTAAAACGCAGACAGGCCCTTCACCCCCATCTCCCCAGACAGCTGTCAGTAAAACACAGACAGGCCCTGCGCCCCATCTCCCAGACAGCTGTCAGTAAAACACAGACAGGCCCTGCACCCCCCATCTCCCCAGACAGCTGTCAGTAAACACAGACAGCTCTGCGCCCCATCTCCCAGACAGCTGTCAGTAAAACACAGACAGGCCCTGCGCCCGCCATCTCCCCAGACAGCTGTCAGTAAAAACAAGACAGGCCTGTGCCCCATCTCCCAGACAGCTGTCAGTAAAACACAGACAGGCCCTGCGCCCCATCTCCCCAGACAGCTGTCAGTAAAACACGACAGGCCCTGTGCCCCCATCTCCCCAGACAGCTGTCAGTAAAACACAGACAGGCCCTGCACCCATCTCCCCAGACAGCTGTCAGTAAAACACAGACAGGCCTGCACCCCCATCTCCCCAGACAGCTGTCAGTAAAACACAGACAGGCCCTGCACCCCCATCTCCCCAGACAGCTGTCAGGGTTGTGCAGTGAGAGTGTCCCCATTACTGGTCAGCTCTTTGGAGACAATCTGACGGCTTCCATCAAGGAGATCAAAGAGCTGGACAGATTGTCACGTGGCGCAGGACCCTGTCGTTATCAGTCCAATTACGACAACAGACAATGCAACAGACCATGGCAGAAAGGCAGCAACAAAGAAAAACGTCCTTTTTAGGCCAGAGACAACAACTTAACGGCCATCAAAAGAAGTTCCAGAGGAACAGAAATGCAAGACAGTTCTACCAGAAGAAAGCCTAGAGTCTGTGTCACTCTTGGATGGCAAGGTGAGACACACTGTCCCTCCTCATCTGCTGGATGAAATGAGACTGGAGGCTTTACTTTTTCGTGGTGGCAGGTTTGCACAAAATGTTGATAAATGGGAAAATTTGACAAAAGACCCTGAAATTTTAGTAACAGTACAAGGCGTGAGCCTTCAATTTGATTGTGACATTGGCCAAATCAGACAGGATTACACTTTCCAGCGTGAGTTAAATGCATCAGGAAAGAAAGTTTTTGACAAAGAAATACAGAAACTTAGCCAAAACGTGTGCTTTCAAAGTGTCAGGCTGAAGCAGAGCAGTTTGTGTCACTGGATTTTGTTCTCCCAAAGAAAGATGGAACTCACTGAATGATTCTGAACTTAAAGAAACTAAACGAAGATATCGTTTATTTTCAGTTCAGAATGGAAACCTTGCATACTGCACTACAACTAGTGACTCCAAACTGCTTCATGGCTTCAATGGACTTGAAGGATTACTACTACTCAGTATCAGTCAAAGGGGAAACACAGGAGATTTCTCAGATTTGAGTAGGATGGCCAGCTTTGACAGTTTAACTGTCTGCCTAATGGACTTACACTTTCACCACGTAAATTCACCGAGCTGTTAAAACCTGTGTTTGCCACCTTGAGAGGGGAAGGCCATCCTTCCTCAGTATTTTTGGATGATTCACTTTTGCTTGCAGAGACGAAAATGTCATGCGCCTCTAATGTATTTAACACAGTGAAACTTCTGAGGTCTCTGGGATTTATCATCCACCCCCCCAAATCAGTACTAGAACCCACATGTCGCATTCAGTATCTGGGAGTTATCATTGACTTTGAGTCAATGACTGTAACTTTAACACCTGAGAGAGCAGTAGACACGGCTTCTTCTTGCCAGTCAGCTGTCAAGAAAGATGCAGTGAGTATCAGGGAAGTGGCGAGAGTGATTGGGAAGATAGTGGCTTCCTTTCCAGCGGTGATGCATGGGCCACTTCATTATAGACAGCTGAAGAAAGAGAAAAGACCACTGTTGCTGAATGCAGGGAATTTTGACAGACGCATGACATTGTCACCTCTTGCCAAAAGAGAACTGAATTGGTGGATCAACAACATTGAGACTGCTTATGATGTTATTCACCAAAAAGAGCCTGGTGTCACTCTGACCTCAGATGCTAAACAACTGGATGAGGTTGTGCATGTGAACAGTCAAAATCTGGGGGGAATGGCTGCCAGAAGAAAAAGAATTTCACATTAATTATGTAGAACTTAAGGCTGCATTTTTTGCTTTGAAATGTTTCCTAAATCAGGTTTGTGTGTGACATGTCCATATCATGATAGACAACACAACTGCTGTTGCATATATTAATTATATGGGAACTTGGGATTTGATGACACAGATAATATGGAACTGGTGTATAGACAGTCATGTATGGTTGAGTGCTGCTTATATTCCAGGTGAGGAACACACAGCAGCAGATAAGGAGTCAAGAAAATAAACATGGATGCAGAATGGAAGCTAAACACAGAAGAGCTTCACAAAGCAGTGATACAATTACAGATGAATCCTGGCATTGATCTCTTTGCCTCTAGGTTGAACAACCAAATGCAGCGCAATGTTTCTTACAGACCTGACCCAAGCGCCTATGCAGTGGATGCATTTTCTCTCCCATGGATCAACCTTGACGTTTATGCCTTTCCCCTTTTAACACAATCACGGCAGTGTTGGGGAAGGTGAAGACAGAGCGAGCGATGGGGGTAGTGATGGTGCCCCGCTGGCCAACACAAGTCTGGTGGCCTCTGCTGACACAGCTGCTGACACAAGACCCAGTACTGCTACCAACACGAGACACCATCCTCTCCCTCCCCACGCAGCAAGGGAGAACCCACCCCCTTCTTCCCTGCCTTCAACTGATGGTCTGCAAAGTATCTGGGAGCAGTACCAGAGGGAAGGATGTTCCAACCAGGCAGCAACGTAATCGTCAGTTCTTGGCGTCCACAAACGCACGCAGTGTACAACACCTAAATTGCCAAATGGAGGCAATACGCTGCAAAAACTAGTATCCCACATGATGTGCCAGACATTGTGCAGGCAGCAAGCTTTCTTGCCGAACTTGTTTGTGCTGGAGCAAGCCACAGTGCTGTACACTCTGCGCGCTGCGCTTTGTCCACCTATCTATCATTAGTGAATGGATTGTCAGTGGGCTGTCACCCAGTTATTTGCAAATTTGTGAAAGGATCATTTGAAAATAGGCCTTCCTTTCCCAAATATAAAGACACTTGGGATGTAAATACTGAACTTAATTATTCAGATAACTTAATTATTCAGATTGCTTATGTCCCATCAATCAGTTGACTTTGAAAACTTGCATGTTGTTAGCTTTAGTTACAGGACAGAGAGGTCATGCTTTACACTCTTTGAAAACAAGTGATGTAAAGATGTTTGATTGTAAGTGTGTGTTACAATTTTCATGTGTACTGAAAACAACAAACCCAGGGAAACACACTGAACCAGCAGAGATTACAGCATTTGCAAAAAATGAAAATCTGTGTCCAGTGAAACACTTGAAGCAATATATTAAAACAACTAAGGATCTCAGAGACAGTAACCAACAGCAGCTATTCATCAGTCACACCAAACCTCATGCGCCTGTGGGTAAGCAGACATTCGTGCAGTGGGTGAAAGAGGTGCTAGCGTGCTCAGGCATTGACACTAACCAGTACACAGCACACTCCACTAGGGCTGCAAGCTGCAGTGGAGCTGCCCAAGCCAGTGTTTCATTGAACACAATATCGAAAGCAGCGGGCTGGACAAATGAAAAGAAATTCTCTAAATGCTATTAGAGACAAAGCAGTGCCAGTTTCAGCCAGAAATTACTTGATGGCAATGTGAACTGTAAATGAAATAAGGATCATTGTGAATAAATGTGTTTGGCATTACATGTGTGGCCTATGATGTTGTGTACGTTGGCCACTGTCACGGACAAAAAAAGCTGTAATCGTGGCCAGTCGCCAGCCAGTTCAATTGGACATAAGTTCCAAACTCAAACATCCTGGTTTCCAGGCAGACGACTTCATGTGTCACTTCAGCCAATTAGGCACGACAAGGAGGCTATTTTCTAGTCCTTCACGGAGATGGCACCGTCCTCCAGACAGACTGAGTGGCTTGACCAACTCCTCAGTAGGTCTGGCCAGACGGATCTCTGCGTCTAGGTCAGACTGATACAGCTAATTTACAAGACCAGTGCCCACAGTTAAGTCAGATCGCCCCAGTTAAAGTAGGAAGGGGGGGGGTATTGTGTAGTGGTGGTGAAACCAAGTTAATTAATTAAATGTCCCATTGACCACCACAGAGAGCAAGGCCGGTAGATTTTTCGGAAGACTTTGATTATCTGCATGCCCAATGAAATTAGAGGGGAGGTAACCTCGGCACAAGGTGGAAAAAATACTGACCAATGGTACTCGCCCTTTTGACAGGTAGGAAGAAAATAAGAAAGCTGCAGGAGGGAGAGCAAAAAAAGGGGAGAGAGAAAGAGGTTCTGGGAGTAAGCTCTGCATGAAAGAAAGAGAGAGAGATGAGAGGAGGAGTGAAGAGAACCGAGTTGAAGCATTAGCACCATATAGAGTCTGCAGAGGAAGGACTAAGGTGAGATGTTGAGAGGAGAGTTGCTAATTGATGAAGAGAAAAAAAGGAGCAACTATGTCTATTTGACAGAGCAGACCAGAAGAGAGAGAGAGAGAGTGCAATGCATTAGTGCAGGAAGGAAGAAAGGAGAACAGATCAATGTCTGTGTGTTAGTAGTAGAAGTAGTAGGCAAGTATCTGGTAACACAACAAAAGGGATTGGTAGTAATCGCAGTCCATTGATGGGCAGAACTTCCCATGTTGCGATATCAATACACTATCGCGCCTACTGGTGCTCTGCAGCGCTTCGGGCAGTAGTCACTATTATATTTGAACTGGGGTTTGACCTCATACCTGGCAGCACCACTTCCATCAGGCAGAACCACAGGCCAACGCCAGTAACCTGACCAGTGCCAGTGGTCCAACCTGACCAGTGCCAGCGGTCCAACCTGACCAGCGCCAGCAGTTGCATTGTGACTGGTGCTTGTGAAAGTGACAGTGAAAAGAAGAAAAAAAAAGAGAAGAAAAGGAAAGACAGTGATTCGTGAATAGTTTAAGATCACCTGGCCAGGTAAAGTAGAAAGTCTATTTTTCCCGGGTTAGTTATGATGATTTAGATAAATGGTGTTTTTTAAAAATATATAATTGTGAATTTTCAAGGAAAGAGAGAATGTTTTAGTTTTTTGACTCCATGCGCATTGATGTTTTCCATGATTATGTGTAGTAAAGTTATAGACTTTACTAGTGGTTTGATGTGACGAATGCATGATATATGAATGAGATTGTAAGCAAGCTGTGAGTGTGTTTGGGCTGTGTGCTAGTCCTTCCTCCACTGACATACCCCAAGGTTGACAGCCACTATCCTTACTTTCTCTAAAGTCTCAACGTAGCTTCCCTTCCGGAGCAGTTGATGAGTGATAATTAGAAAATTAAACTAGACCTACGCTAGGAGGTTGCAGTTCAGTTGAAATTATTACAAGCCTATTTTGGAGTAAGGAGAAGTTATGTCCCTCCCAATTGGTGTTCATAGTAATAATCAATTTTACTGTCCCTCCCTAAAGGCGTAAGTCTAGTGGCCATGCAGCTCTGAAATTTGCCTGCAACGCTGTGAGCGCCAATACTCGCCTTCCTCCACAATGAGCTTGTAATAATTTCAGTTAAACTGCAACCTCCTAGTGTAGGTCTGGTTTCATTTTGTAATTACTGTTAAACTTCATTTCACGGAGTAACTGCCGACCTTCAGATTTCTGCCTCCTCTCTCTCTCTCTCTCTCCTCTCTCTCTCTCTCTCTCTCTCTCTCTCTCTCTCTCTCTCTCTCTCTCTCTCTTCTCTCTCCTCTCTCTCCTCTCTCTCTCCTCTCTCCCCTCTTTGGCCTCCACTGATTCTATTGTGCTTGTGTCTATTGTAAATGAAATCCCCATGTTTAGTAGAAAGAAATACTAGGAAGAGCTTGATGGTGACAGGTTTTCAGAGCATTAAATCCCCTTGAGACAGGTGTGTCAGTTCTGAACTCCTTTCCCCACTATGGGTGTCTGGTCATGTGCATAAATATATAAAGACAGAAATGAGTAAGAGAGAGAGAGAGAGAGAGACACTTGACACTTTGACACTTTGATATTTTATTGTCATTACCCAAAAAAGGTCTTTTGACAAGGAGGGGGGGGGTAACAGGACAATAACCTTTTCCTCCTTCTTTCATTACAAACAAATATTACAGTTAAATCCAGTGTAAATCAACTCAAAAGCTTACAAAACATTAAGGTTCCTGGATATCATGGTACATACTAGTATCGTAATGTTATTAGAAAAAGCAAACAAACAAACAAACAAAAAATGTAAGATTGAAGACTAACTCTACCATCCACTCAAACAAAAGAAAGTCATGTTACATCTCTTCTTTTCCTCATCGTATGATGAACGCAGTTATTCTTTCATGTATCTCTTTAAACACATTATTACGATTGTGATTGTCCTTCGTCTGTCTACTTTTCTGTGCTTCTGCAACAAATTTCGCAACTGATTTAATTATAAGTTCGCCATCAGATGATAACACAAAACTAACATCTTGTCTTTTGGCTACGTCTAGCTGGAAAAACGAACATTTTGCCTGCACTTCGTTGTACGCAGTACAGTGAAATAGAAAGTGTTCTTCATGCAGGACAAGATGATTCTGTAGATGCTCCACATTAAAACATCTTCTGTTTGCATTGAACCCTAACGCTCTTAACCTGAATGTTGCGTACTTTATTCTGTGCCAATTATCTGTTATGACATTAAGAAACTGTTCTGAATGAAACACGTTTTTAAATGAGAAGAACCATCGATACTTTTCTTTACATTCCATATCTGAATGCCAATTCTGTTTAAAAAACAAATAAGTCTATCTTTGAATTCTGCAATAAACTGTTGCTCATTTCCTACTCCCTGGGTCATCCATACGATTCCAATACCCTGTTCTGAAAGAAGTTTCTTTACTTTATAAGCCCAGTTTTCCTTACCTCTCTCCATTTGTAAAAGCATCATATCATAGGCCTGTCTGCTCAAACGTGACTGGTAGTTTCAAATTTCAACCAGTACTTTATACATTTCAGAAATGTTGTTATATACAAAGGGTGTCTGCCCATTTCTCCATAAAAACGGTGTCAGATAAATGGACTGGCACTTAAAGGAAACGCTTCATGGCATACGTATGCACTTTTGCCACTTGTGGAATCTCACTTAGGCCCAAATTTCAGCTGAATAGGTAAGTAGAGGTTTTATCTGTGCATCAAACATTTCCCAGAATATATCGCAGTCAATATATTTCAGCTTTCTCAAGGGCTTCAGAATTTCTATGACACCTTTTTTACCTTTTCTAGAAGATTCTCCCCATGCATATCGAAAAGTTAATTTTGTTGAAAATGGCATTCCCAAATATTTATATGAATTGACAACTTGAACATTTGTATTTCCATAAAACCATTTTTCGTGCATTGATAAATGACCACCCATTCTGAAGCCCACGATCTTTGTCTTATCCGAGTTGACTGTAAAACATAAGCGATCTGCTTCTTCTTTCAAAACATTTAACTGATTTTGCAAACCTACGACTGTTCCAGACAAAAGAATAGCATCGTCAGCAAACAGTAATAAAAACATCTCAACTGCTCCAGGTATTAACTGTATACCGTGTTTTCCTTTACAAGACAGTTCCATAGCCAGTTCGTTTATAAACAAAGAAAAAAACTGTGGACTCAGCAGGCATCCTTGTTTAACTCCATTTGGACAATTGAAATAATCTGAGCACTCACTCTTCACACGCACACATGCAAGCATCGAGTTGTAAACACCTCTAATGGCTATGTACAGTTTCCCTTTGACACCACTTTTACGAAGTACATTCCACAGAGCAGTGCGATTTACAG
>CM031623.1:6670425-6672925 GCA_018398815.1 Conus ventricosus | reverse complement strand
TGTGGGGTGGTGTGTGTGTGTGTGGTGCGGCCCCCTTTTTGAACCAGCCAGTCAATCGCGGGTTTTTAACAGCAACATGTTCCTTTACTTGACAATTTGTATGATGAGCAGCACAAAAAGAAAAATAAAAAAGGCATCCCACCTTATGAAATAACCCAAACCACAATCTTTCTCATTTAAACCGTGAAAAACCAGAAAAGTGATTTTCCACCCACTCGGGAACCGAAAAATTTTAGACACACACACAGACACTGTTTTTAAGGGTCCGTGCGTGACAAGCGGGAACCCAAATCAAACTTCCCAACGGGGGAAAAGTAAATTTAAAGCAGTTCCCGCATTTCCCCAAAAACTTTCCCCTGCAACTTAGCGTTAAAATCCCCAGGTTAGGCTATAGGTAAAACAAAACAAAAAAAAAACCTTCCCCCTCAAGCCAAGTTTCGAAGTATCCCCATTTTTTCACTCTATGAGGCAAAAAAAAAATCCGAAACAGCCGTTGCACTCATTTAACACCCCCCCCCCCCCCCCCAACTTAGTACCCCCCCACCCCTTAAAGTAAAATCCTACAAAGAAAAAGGGCCCATCAAAATTTAGACCATCTCAGACAATAATTTTAAAAGGGGAAATTACGAGCGTAACAGAAAACCCGGAAAAAAATAAAAGGGAAAGGGAAAAAAAGAAAAGAGAGATAGAGGGGGGAGAGAGAGAGAGGAGGAGAAAAGAGAGAGAAGAGAGAGGGGAGAGAGAGAGAGAGAAACGATCGAATGCAATGCGAATATTTTAAAATTTAATGTAAAGGGGCCCGGGCCCCCTTCCCAAGGGGGATACATACAATCAAACAAAACACATTACGGTAAAACTTAGGAGGGAAAAAGTAAAAAACCCTTCACAAAATTATTAAAGCACATCAATAATTGAATATTAGGTTTCGCTCGTAGTCTTTTCTGACTTCAAAACAAAAATACAGCCCAAATTTTAAAGGAACGCTCGGCCCTTTTGGACAACATAATATTACCCTTTTAAATGACATGGGTTTAATGAAATACTTTGGGTGGATAAAGTTTTGTTCTGAGGTTATGTAGTGCAGGGCAACAAACAAGAAATAACTTTAAAACTTCCCCTTTCTGAGCCACATAACCCCAAACCAAATTTAAAATTGGAAAGGGGGGGGGAAAACTTAAACATCATGCAAAAACAAAAAAAACCAAATCTAAATTTGCCAATGTGCTCATAATACCTATTTTATTTTAAATCCAAATATGGTTCTAACTCATTGTATTCCCTTTAAAAAATTTTTACTGTATGAATCCATCACTATGATGGACTGATCATGCCAATCCCGCCCTTGCAGTCAATAATCCTTCTCTAAAAAAAGTCCAAAAAACCCCGATCACTCCGTTTCCCCTTTTAAACCCCAAACCCAAACCCAAACCCCCTAAGAATCTAAACACTTCGACCCTAGAAAAACCCCTGTCTTCTTACCCTTTTTTTCTAGAAAAAAAAAAACCCCGGGCTTCTTTCCCTTTTTTTTCTAAAACCCCCTGTCTTCTTAAACCCCTTTTTTTCTAGAACCCAAAGTTTTTTACCCTTTTCTTTCTAGAAACCCATTTCTTTTTTACCCTTTTTTTCAGAAAACCCCGTCTTCCCTTTCCCTTTTCTTCTAGAAACCAAAGTTTTTCTTACCCTTTTCTTCTAGAAACAACAACATTCTACGCTTTTAAAAAGGGAACCTATATTCACCATTTTTAGTCAGTTCCCGCCAATATTTAAAAACTTTAAAAATAAAAAATTTTGATAAATTTATACCTACCAGTCCTTTTCCCCCAAAAATTTTTCATTTGGGGTTCTGGTGGGCAAAATTTAAAAGCGCTTTAAAAAGCATTTCAAATGAACTTTCCTTAAAAATCCCACTTGTTTCAAAAAAACCCCCGAAACCTCAGAAATTGGCCGAACTTTAAACAAAAAGCTTAGTAAAAAAAACCCAAATGAATTACAATCTATTTAACAAAAGGAGGATAACTATTGTTGCTTTCCTGCTCTTTTAAAAAATTTTTGGGATCAAAATTTAAGCTACGTTTCGGTTTTGGGAAATATAACCCAAAATATGTGTATGCATTAACTACAACACTCTTTCGTTCCCGTAAGTCCATCTCTCAGACCGCGTTAAGTACCCTCCCTTCCGGAATACAATAATATAAGTTTTGTTCATATTAACTTTTAATTCAAGTCTGTTTGCAGCTGAATATAAACTACAGACTGTGACATCACATCTCTGCAATACTCCACCCTGGTGGGTCTTTAATTTATCCATGCAGCCCCAATGACGGTGGAACAGTCCCAACAACACCAAAAGACAATCCTGGCCTGCCAACACACCGATGAGTGCAAAAGTTTATTGACCACTGGAGAGCCTTCACCATACAGAAGCCCTTGCCAGTACCTCCACCATTCCTGCCTAAGGAACGGAGAAGAATCTCTTCCTACACTACCATTGATTTCATAT
>CM031623.1:6642666-6662793 GCA_018398815.1 Conus ventricosus | reverse complement strand
GGGAAAAAATTTTTCCCCCCCCTTTTTTTTTTTTTTTTATTTAATTTTGAAAAACAAAATTTCATAACCCCAGTAAATTTTTTTAAAAAAAATTTTAAAGCCCCTTATGAATAGTACAAATTTTATTGGTTGGTTAAAACTTTTTACCCAAAAGAACTCGGAAATAAGGGATTGGTAGTTCCTTTTCTCAAAATGCTGATGTTATTAGTGGGATAACCACAAGGCAGTATTTCAGGACCAATATTATTGATGGGTGTTTATAAATGATCTCCCTTTAGAATTAAAAAGAACATGTAAAATCTTTGCAGATGACACAACACTTTATAACGCTCCGAAATTGCAGAAGGAATCACAAAAAATATTGATACATTAGTACAGTGGTCTGATACTTGGAACCTATATTATAACGCAGAAAGATATAAAGTACTTCATACTGGAAAAGCAAACCCACAGAAGGATTATATAATGAACATTGAAGACAAGGAAATAAAAGTATCTGAATGTGAGGAAAAGAAAGACCTAAGCGTGACGTTTGACAACAATTTGCTATTTGACAACCATATTGTGAATAGTATTAATAAGACTAACAGAATGATTGGAATAATAAAAAGAACCTTTACAATTTATAGAAAAGGACACTTTTCTACAATATATATAGACACTATAGACCTGTTCTTGAATATGGAAATACTGTATAGTATCCAATGCTAAAGAGACAACCAGAAGCTCTAGAACAGGTCAAAGAAAAGCAACCAATATGATTCATAATATAAAAAATTACTCATATCAGGAAAGATTAAAATATCTACAACTTCCAACACTTAAGGCAAGAAGAATAAAAGGAGACTTGATTCAAGCATATAAGATCTTTTTAATGGAATTGATAATTGTTGATAAAGCATGCTTGTGTTTGTACTCTGCAGGAAAATACTACAAGGAACAGTGAAGATAAGATATTTGAACAATATTCCAGAACTAAGTAGAGAAAATTTACCTTTACTATAGAGTAACCAATTTTTGGAATGAATTAACAGTTAACTCAAACGTTGCACCTAGTATTAATGTTTTTAAGAACATCATAGCTAAACATGTATTATTAACTAAATAAAATATGAATTTGATCGATAATAGGACTGGAGCTAGCCTGCGACGGGACCAACGGTCACGAAAAAACAAAACAAAAAAGATATACACATACAGAAGGGACGTAAAAAGCCTAAATAGGCTTAATTGTTGTTGTTTTTTGATACAACGCCCCTGATCCTGATCCTGATATACACATACACACACCACTACCACTATAGCCCCCACTACCCACTTCATACAGAAGTTTGCAGCCACGCTCCATTTATTTATTTTATTTTGTTATTGTTATTAGTATTGCTGTTATTGTGATTGTTTTTTTTTTATACATTTTTATGTTATCTATTTATTTATTTATTACTTATTTTATTTCATTTTATTTTATTTTTTTAAAATCTATTTTCATTTTCTTGTTATCACAATTTCATATTTATCTATTTATTTACCTATTTCATTCATTTATTATTATATTTTATCCCCCCCCCCCCCCCCCACATATGATTCTATTACCATTACCCACACCCCCACATACAACTACCCACCCAAAATTTTTCCCCCCCCTCCCATCCCCCCTCTCACTTTTTCCTTTCCCCCTTGATCCCCCCTGGGGGGAACCTAATTTCCGTCTGGCGCAATTTTTAATTCGGGGAGGC
Source organism: Conus ventricosus (assembly GCA_018398815.1). Lineage (NCBI taxonomy): Eukaryota > Metazoa > Mollusca > Gastropoda > Neogastropoda > Conidae > Conus > Conus ventricosus. Next base: position 6,661,057 of record CM031623.1, on the reverse strand, counting down.
GAACAGGAGATTGCGGGGGGCTTTATCTTTCTGTTTTTTTCACTGTTTTTAAAGGGAAATTTTTTTTCGCCTTAAGAAGACCCAAGGGGTTAAAAATTGGCTTTTGTTTTTGTCCTTTTCCTTGGTTTGGGCCTGTGCCCCTTAGCGGTAACAAATTTCCCCTCTTTTCTACATTTTGCTTGATTTTTCGCCCTTTGTCCCCCTCTTTTTTTAAAACTTCCCCTTTTTTTGCTGACTCTAAAACCGGGGTTTAAAAGTTTTTCTATCGACCAAATTTTTACATTGGTTTTTCTTTAAAATCGGGGAACCATTTTAACGATTTATGTACACCCCTTTCTTTTTAATAGGGTTGATTTCCATAAACCCCTTTTGGGTGGAGAGTCTGTCCCGGTCGCTAGATCGTAATAGTATAGAGTGCGCACGATCAGGGCCCCCGGGACTTAGACTTCGCACAAATGTAGGTTTTTTAAAAGCGACTAAAAAAAAAAAAGGGACAGTAAATAATGTCCATCTTTAAGAATCGTCTGCAGGGGGCCACCCAAAAGAAATGGGGGGTTGGGCCCCCGTGTATCACCCCAGATTTTCATTTTTTTATCAATGTGACTTCGGGGAAATTCTGTCGGTATTTCTGTCGGGAAAAAAAGGCACTGACTTTTAAAACTGTACTAGTCTCTTGGTGATTCTCCAACCCCACCGGGTTAAAAACCACGGGTTTTGTCCAACACAGCGGGTGCCAGGGGTGGTGGGAAAACCCGCTGGACAAGAACAGGCCCCCCCCCACCTTTTTTTTTGCGTTCCCCCCCCCCCGGGTTTCTATTTAATGCGAATCAGTTAAAAAATGAAAATTAAATTAAATGTTTTTTTCCTTTTTGATGGCATTGGTCCCAAAAAATTTTTCAGGGTATCCCTTTATTCTACATTTTATCCGCTTTGCTCCTCTTTTGTTCTGATACTGTTCTGTTTCGCCCTCCCTTTTTCAAACTAAAAGGGTTTTAATCAACGGGGAAAACTTTGAATAAATTGGCATTCCCACTTTCCCCAGCCCGTTTCAAAAAACGGACAAACAAGGGGCCTCCTTATTTAAATTATGGATCCATCCAGATTAAATGTTTTTTCTGAAAGAAAAATTTTTTGTGTGTGTTTTGGGGGTTTTGGTGTTTTGTGTGTTTTGTGTGGGGGTGTGTTTGTGTGGGGTGTGTTTTGTGGTGGGGTGTTGGGTGTACGTGGGGATATGCCGTGGGGTGCATGCTCTGGTTGCGCGCGCCTCGGTGTGTGGTGTTTTTCTGGAAAAGGGGAGAAGAAGGTCCGGGGAAATTAGAGGGGGGGGGGGGGGAGCGTGTGGGACTTTTGCGTTTTGGGAAGGGGCATTTGGGAGGTTTGGGCTGATAAAAACCCTAACGCTTTTGACTGGGTTTGTAGGAAAAAGGAGGTGGGGGGGTGTTTTTTTGTTAGTTTGTGTGGGGGTGGGTGTGTGGGGTGTGTTGTTGTGTGTGTGTGTGTGTGTGTGTGTGTGTGTTTTGTGTGTGGTCGTTTGTCGCGTTGGATGGTGACGATGGGGTGGGGCGAGTACATTATAAGTCACTTCAACTTACTTTAGTCGCAGTCTATGAATGTATATAACCTTCGTCTAGTTGTGTTTTTGTTGGTTTTGTTGTTTGAAAAGAGCCTCTCTGTTGGCCTCTGTTATTCTCCTTATCATCATTATTCTATATACCAACCATTGTGCAGAAACGTCAAACACAGATGACACATTTCAGCATAAACTGAAACAGATGTTAGACAGCAATAGGTATTACATGAATCTAACAGCCGCCATCTAGCCCAGTGCACACAGGAGAACAGAACGATGGAAATCAAAGCCAGAGAGCTGGTCATTGCGTATTCTCAGCATCAAACAGGCCTCAGAGAACAAACACTGTCTAACGGTTCCATGTCAAGGCTCATCTGCTGGTTCAACATGTCCACCAATGCCAGATACAATTTTAGGGTTCAGTTCCTGGAGCAGACGTGTTCCCAAGACAATGTCCTCTATCTTTGCGTTCCATGAGAGTGCCACGTCATATTACCAGGACACAAGGACTGGCTGTGAAGAAGATTTCAGATCCCCTCTGCTGCTGGACTGGGTCAGGGGGGTATCCTTTGTCCTCTTCGCTTTTGTGTCAATGACCCAAACCTTCCCTTCACCATCAAAATCAAGATCGATGCAGTGGGCTGGGATTTCATCACACGGATGCAGCTACGCTATTTGTCGCCCACGATGGGTAATAAAGAGTATTTTTCAATACGTTACAACGCTTAAAAAGTATTACTACATTGATATACCGTACTTAAATAGCTCATCTCTAGCAATGTCACATTATGTTTTTAAGAAGTCATATGGGCAGGGAGGACTGAAGTCGGGGACAACAGAGGGTACTGAAGGATAGTGAGGGGACAGGCTGATCATGTGAAAGAAAGCTGTCTTCATTCTACAGTGACGGCCAAACACATCACACCTACCAATCAATACAACAATACTCTCTGCTGCATAAAAGAAGACCGTTTCTGTTGACTCTTCTTCTATAGACTCCCTGTTGCACTACTTCTGTGCTGCTCACACCGACATCCCAAACACAGCTACACCCATCATTAGAATGCTGTGCTTTGAGACAACACCGACCTTGGCTTAACGCTGTATCAGACCAACTGACATAGGCTAGAACACCAAGGGCTACATCAAAATGTTGTTATACTCTGCATAGTTATGCGGGGATGGTCTTCATCGTGACAAGCTCCTAACATAACATTATCAATCCCCCAAATCCCTCAAAGTCGGAGTGTGGCTGCCCACGTGGCAGGGAATGAAAAACATTCACACACGTAATGTTATCATCTTTAGCTGATGCATTTGTAATATAGTTTAAGTACTTCGGCTGTTCTGATGATCCCTGAAGTCTTTTAGCCAGGGTACGACAACAACAACAAAAACAGACAACACCACTCGGCTGCATTGTGCCGCTCTGTTTTTTTTTGTCAAATTGAAAACGGCATTTGGTGTGACCCATCTTGTAGCTCTGCTTGTGACTGGTGCAATACCTCTGGGTTGCTAACTCTAGTAAAGACCCCAGAGATGTGACTGGTGCAGTACTTGTGGGTTGCTAACTCTAGTAAAGACCCCAGAGATGTGACTGGTGCAGTACCTCTGGATTGCTAACCCTAGTAAAGACCCTAGAGATGTGCCTGGTGTAGTACCCCTGGTTGCTAACTCTAGTAAAGACCCTAGAGATGTAACTGGTGCAATATCTGTGGTTGCTAACTCTAGTAAAGACCGCAGAGATGTGCCTGGTGTAGTACCTCTGGTTGCTAACTCTAGTAAAGACCGCAGAGATGTGACTGGTGCCGTACCTGTGGGTTGCTAACTCTAATAAAGACCCCAGAGATGTGATGCTCAGTTCGTGGTTTTCTTTACACAGTTGTCCCCTCAGTGTCAGAGTTGTCAGTGTCTGGTTTTCATTTGAATTTTTCAACTGCTTTTGTCAGGTTTGTATATATTTCTCGCGAAAGTTGTGGACAAAGTATACCCCCAGCCCCATTCGTTCAGTCTGGTATCCTGTGCTGAATCAGACTCAACCCCTTGCTCTCTTTTCGGTGTGACAGACCTACTCTGGCACATGAAGACTACATAGGACAACAAAATTTATTACATCGAATACAAAAGCCGTGCAGGGACACGATATTGAGCTATAGCAAGCAAACCATAGAGCAATGAATATTCAAGGCCGGTGACAATCACTGAACGAGGAAAGATAGTTCAACGCAGGTGCTCCGATACTGAATTTAGTAAGAAAGTATATGGGTCTAATCAATGCTTCAATATTCCAACACAAAAAAGAAAACACATTCTGTCTCATTTGTCAATTTCTGCCATGGCCTGCAGGCACCAGAAACTGAAGAAACACCGTGCAACTTCCACAGAAAGGTTTGGCACCACCAATCTAAGCTCTGTATTTCTTGTAAATATCGCCTGGCTACCAGCTAACAAAGGATTGATTTGACATGAAATTGATTCCGGGAATGTCTCCGTGGCAGCACTTGAGTAGAAAGTAAGAACAAAGCTTTTGAAAAAAATCATTAGTCTTGTAAATGATTTGAGAGAACTCTCGGAAGGTCTTGTCCTAACCACCTCTAAATATATCACAGGTGGTCCAGGTATATGGATACAACTGGTGGTGGTTCAGGATAAGTTACCCCACGCTTAAGTGTATGAATTGTTTTTATCTAGGGAAAAGACTGTATAGGAAAAGATTTTTTAATATATACAGCAGAATTATATGCAATTATCATAGCCTTTTCTTACATATATGATATATTCTATTTTTTGTTCATTCAAAGTCTGTTTTGCAGTCACTGCAAAACTGTGGCTGTAGTACCACAATTGATATATCTAAGGCATAAAGGATTGAATCCATTGTGTAATGTCTCAAAGTTTTATGATAGACCTTTGCTGGCACAATTACATTGTGAAACTAAATAGAACTGAAATTTCTGATAGTCTTGCAAATTTCGAAGCACAGGAATGTAAAGAAAACGATTCAGTGCTGTCATTGCAATTTTCCGTGCGTGAAATCCTTGCAAGTGTTTGGAAAACTACGTTTAGAAAAGAAAGTTTTGTTGCAAGTCGTACACATACTCACCTGCCCAGTCCACATTGCTGCAACATGAAGGTTGAAACATATCAAACACCAAGGTTTCCCTTCGTTTTGCGTGTGTCTGTAACTGACTTATTCGGTGCATGATTTTTCGGAGGACTGTCCGGTACTAACAAATTTTATAAGGAGAGAGGTATTAGCCTTGAAAGAAATATGTAAGGGAAAGTTATGTTCTGTACGATCCATGCGATACAGATATAACAGTTGTTGTTGCTCAATCTCATGAGGAGCCAATATTTGAATGTCAGGGTCTGTATAAGTCACGCGAATGCATCTTAAACGTATTGAGTGGACATAAATATAGTTTTTTTATTCGTTTATCGTCCAATGTTATCCATGATATGGAGGTATAACATAACACCACTGAACTGAATTTTAGATTGTACTTTTGCTGGAAATGGTTGTTGTGGTGGTGTCAGTGCCATGGTGGGTGTTGCCATCTTGTAACTGGTCGTACAGATCTCGTGATTTTCCAGGATTCACGTTCCCAGACCCTTGGCTACCCTTAAGCATGTGCTCAGGGCTCGGATCACACAACAATACTTTAGCGAATGACACCATCACCTGGTCCATGCCAGTGCCACTCTAGACTGTATTCAGGCCCACAGAGATAACAGATTCTAAAAAGAGAAAGTATGTTGAGATCGCGTTCACTTTTAAATGAATGCGTTTGGTGGTGACCATTTCTGACTCAGGACATCTAACCCATTGGGCTTTATCTGTCAAAAAAAAAATCATATGGCGCTTAGTTTCCTTACATATAAGCCAACGTGACCGATTGAAAAATGAAAATGAAATTGCAAAAACCTTTTATTCTGGGTACTTATATTAATCTTGGTATTCTGGTAATCCTGAACGATGACGATGTCTTCCTTCTCAGTTTTATTCGCAAACGATGGAATCTGAGTGTAGAATTCTTGAATTTGATCATCACCATATATATCATTTTGATTGTGATATAAGCGCTTGTGCGTGTGCGTGTGCGTGTGTGTGTGTGTGTGTGGGTGGGTGGGTGCGTGCATGCGTGCACACACGTGCACACCCGTGCGCGTGTGTGTGTGTCATTAAACAGACGCCACACAACTGATGACGGAATTGCGACGTTTTTTCTAATATACACACATTTGCTCTCATCTGCTCTTTTGTGAACAGTTTTGAATGAAAACGTGTGTACGCTTCAAGTGCTATCTTTTCTTTATCAATCTTTCTTTCTTTTTGTTTGTCCTTTTTGTCTTCCTTTCTTTTTTTGTGTTTTGTGTTTTGTTTTGTTTTGTTTTTGCTCTTTCGCACAGATGTCAACTGATTTAATTCTGAATGAATGTTGAATATACTGTGGTTACGCATTAAAAGCTATCTGATTTTTTTCTTTTATGCAGGCCTGTTACAATCGCCATTATTTCACCCAATGGCCCACATGGATTACCCGATTCGGAATAAACACATTAACAGTAGAGCATCCATCCACATCCCTCCGAACCATATCATGATGAACAGCTTTTTGTTTTTTAATTCATTTCGCCAGGTAGACATATATCGTTCAAACAACATTCCAATTGGTCCTTGGAATGTGCATGGAAGGTTGGAAGGTTCGGTGAAGACAGTGCTTGGCTATTTCAAAAAGGGACAAAATCCTCTTGATCCTTTCTTCTTTCCTTACCGCCCTGAGCCGGTGAGAATTGAGTATTTGTACCATAATTTCCACAGCGATAAAGGATTTCGTCTCCTGTTCACCTTCCATCAGGTAAAGTGTACACAGGTTGTTTTTGTGTTGTGTCAGTATAAGAAGCTTGGGTATACTGGTAAGTGGGCTTGCATATACACTGAAATTTACATACCTGGAAACAGCTGCTTGGGAACAATGTCACAGTGATTAAACAAAATGCAGACATCGGTTTGTGGACATAGCGGACAATAATCACTCATCAGTTATCATACTGCCAGCTCTAACAATTATCATTCCATCAGACATTAAGTTTTACCACTAATCAATCAGTTATTTGATTAACTAGTCGATCAAATGGTATTTTATGAGCAGATAGAAATCACAATTATGATTTTCCACCACATGCTAATGCTTCCAATATGCTAACGTCGTATTATCTCTGATAACTTCAAACATGTTTTGAAATGAACCTCTTTGAAGAGAGATCCATCAAGGCAAGATTCTCTCAGATACAGGCTGGTATAAAGAATAACGTTTATCACATTAAAATGGGCGTTAGAGTGTGTTTAAGAAACAAATCATAGGATGTGGAATGGAATTATCATAATCCTTTTTTGTGTTTGCTGATTTGTGTTCTAAACTAAAGGTTGTTTGGTCATTGCCAGTGCCAAGGCATTATTTACAGCCTTTTCCTTTGTTGCATTCACATTGAACAGATATGGAATTAATCTGGAAATTCTAAATATTAACATAAAATGTACTGTGGTGAGGACACACCAGAGCAAAGTGGATAAATCAGCCCGGGGGGGGGGGGGGGGGGGTAACAACAAAGGTGAAGAAAACGATTAAAGAAACTGCGATGACCACTTTTGTTTTGACCTGTTGATGCGGTAAGTTATACTCCTCCAACTCTGCTACTTTTTTTGGCCTCAAATCACCTATTTCGCTACGTCGTTTTTGTAGCAAGGTTTTTTTCCCCATTTTAAGTGGGGCCTCCATCCACCTATTTTTTTTTCCCAAGCTCTTCTCCCCCCCCCCCCCCCCCCCCCCCCCCCTTCAATTCCGTCAATGCTTGCTCACCATGCAGATCTGAGTGTTCTGTTTACGAATGGACATTAGAATGCAAAGTTTAATGTTTCAGAGTATGACACATAGCGGCTGGGTTTATTTCTGTTCTAATGTTTGGTGTGCTGACACTCTCATCCATTGTATGTGACAGAAGCAATATTTATACCCTTATGTAAATACACACAAACGCATGAAAAATATAGAAAAACAGGAGGAACGGCTTAAAGAATCTTGAGAAATACAAATCAAATGTGCAGAGGTGTGGCGAATGAGGAAAGGAGTTATGACCTTAACAAATGAATGTAAGTTTCCACACCCGTCGCTGTCGCTCCTGTAGTTGAAAGCATTCCTGGTAATCGGTCTTGAAGTTTCAGTTTCAGTTTCATCAAGGAGGCGTCACTGCGTTGTGGACTAGTCCATATACGCTACACTACATCCGCTAAGTTTTGAGACTACATCACGCATGATTTGAAGCTGATGGATAAATGAATTACCAACTAAGATGAGACAACAGAAGAGGGTCTCGTGGCTACGACTAAGCAGATGTCTCACCTACGCATTAGCCCAACGCGCTGGTCAGACCTTGAGTGCCTACCTACCATTTTTTTTAAAGTGTGCGTAGTGAATGTACATGTGTGTATGATGTGTGGGCATGGGCCCATGTGTGTGTGTGTGTTGTGTGTGTGTGTGTGTGTGTGTGTGTGTGTGTGTGTGTTGTGTTGTGTGTGTGTGTGCGTGCGTGCGCGTAAGCGCGCAGGTGTGTGTGTGTGCATTTGTGGAGTGTGTGTGTGTGTGTGTGTAGTGATGTGTGTGTGTGTGGTGTGATGGGTTGATCTGTGTAGTTTCCCGTGCGTGTTCCTGTAGTTTGGTTTGTATGGTTGAGTGTTTCGTTTGGTGTCTGGTTGTGGTGTCCTGATGCTATAATGCTAGTTTTGAGTACTGTGATGTTGAGTGTGTGGTTGATTTGATGAGTAAATGTGGGTTCTGTCGCTGAGCAAGTATCTCACCTACATTATATGTGTCATATCTGTGTTAATGTTGTGTGTTGTTTTAAGTGGCGTGTTGTCATGTGAGTGTGATGTGTGGCATGTCCCATTGTTGTGTATGAGTGTATGTGTGCGTGTGTGGGTGTGGTGATGTGTGTATGTGTGTGTGTGTGGGTAGGAGCGAGCGGACGTACGTTCAGTCTTGAAGAAAAGGGGAAAAGAGTGCAAGGATGACACTAGGGAAGATCATACAAACGTATACAGATGGAGACGTGGGTCACCTATCATTTTGGGCATTGGGCTCTTCCTCTGTTAGGTTTAGTAACTCGGACATCGTGAAGACGACACATTTGTTCATTTTTCTTCATCTTCAACAACCCTGCGAAAGTTAACTTTAGTATGTTTTTGAAAGTCTGGAATAAAACTCGTGAAAAAGTGGAAGGCAGGGAGTGTAAAGGTCCAGAGTATGTTTTGTCAGAAAATCTTAAGTACGTTTGTCTTATACATAAGTTTTATGTGTACATGAGTGAGAGCGTAGTGTTTGCTTTTGATATTGGTATTGAAAACGAGGGAGGGAAGGGTGGTGGAGGGAGGGACGTGGGGTCGAATGGAGATATTTAGGCGTATGGCAACCCATCCGGGTACTCTGTATTATAGGCATAAGTGCCATTTTTTGGCTATCTTTTATTTCTCTTTTCTTTGTTCTTCTGTCGCTCCCTAACAAGTTGAAATTTTAATTTCACAGCCATGCTGGAAAGCCTTTTTGTAATTGATGGACCGCAGAAAAAGTGCTGGAGGAGAGGATGTTCCATCTACCTTCTTCTAGTGCAATTCTATGGGCACGAGGAGTGAGAGTTTGTAAATGTGACAGGCCTCTCCACTTCCCTGCTCTTTACCCCAATCCCCTGTCAGAACATTCTAGGGGTGGGCTAACCATCTGTCTTGTGCAGTGCCTCCAACAGATTCCTTCTAACGCTGGCCTGGTCCCATGGTGTGGCTGAGGTGTGTGACGACAGCCTTGAAGCCTCTTCAGTGGAGGCCAGGCATTGACAGCGATGGACCCCATGAACCTGAATGTCATTTTCCTATCCAGAGGACTGTGATGAAACCTGAGTGCTGAAGTTGAATTGCGTGCGCTTCCAGCATGTACTCTTCCTCCGTTTCTTCCTCTCTTTTTTTTCGTCCCTTTGTCTACCTTCCTGGCTGCTTCGTTCCTCATCGCCCTTCATCCAGTTTCTAACGTTGGGATTTTCGTTCTTTTTGTGTGACCTACCTCATCTCCATTTTCCTCCCTCACCCACTTTCCCTCTCATCCACTCTCCCCCGTTTGGGTTTAGAGGGAGCTAGGTCGGCAAAGGTGGGCGGGGGGGGGGGGGGGGGGGGGGGGGGGGGGCTGTAGTTAGGAAAGAAGGTATGCAGTCTGTAACATCACGGTGATTTGGTAAGGCTTCAGTCTCTAATGTTGAAAGCTTGAAACATTAATGTTACTAGACTTGATGGCGCACTTGCTCATCTGACCAACGCAAACCTCATTCAGTGAAAAAACCATATCGAACATTTGGGTTGGATTTTCGTTTCAAATGTGAGAAGGAAAAAACCATCATCGATTAATGTTTTAGCCCAGTACTATTTTTTTTTAAATTCGTAGTGTAATTGTAATTTATCTGTACAATAATTATAATTTACAGTCATGTGTAAGTATTGCTGATGTAAGCTGAAAGATTGTGACACTCACTAATGACCCGTGGTCTCCCCCCCCCCCCCCCCCCCCTATTTCCAGCGAGGCAAGTTCCTGGATGATGCAGTTGTTGCTGCCTCTCCAGAAGGAGCACTGGGTTCCCTGACCTCAACTCAAAAGAAAAAGTTTGTATCCACAGATGTGCATGGGTACCATCGCCTGCATGTCCATCACAATCTTGTCCAGGAATGATGATGAAATGGACAGAATTTAAAAGAACGAACATTCCCCTAAATTAAAGCATGGCTTTCATGATTCATTTCAACGTTCTCATTCTATTCAAACAAACCAAAGACAAGAGCAAAACAGATGTTAAACACTCTTATCCTTCCAATCGGTGACTCAAACGTTTGGTAGATAAATCAAAAACGATTACAGATATTCAATCCTCCAATATTTACCCTTTTTTACATGTTACCAAGTTGTTCATTGGTAGCATTGGTCAGAACTCATATATGACCAAACACTGATACTGTGCATGTTGACCAAAATAACCGTCTGGCTGGGTCAATTCGAACTCACATCTGGCTGTGACTTCATCGCCTTCTTTCAGTCAATTGTCCCAGCAATGTCACACGTCAGCTGGAGCACACCACTGAAGACAGCATATTGCCATCCAACAGAAATCTCTGTTCAGAACTCACAACCATGACCATGGACACGACAGACACCCACAGCATTTTTGTCACACAGAGTGGCGCTCCACCTCCAGGCGCCGTGCAATGACAGTGCCCATGCTGGTGAGGGATGGCACGTCTGGCAGTGAAGTTCATCCTCGGACCACACGTCCTGTAGCTCATGACTCCCTTAATGGTACTGGGTATCTGAGCTGAGATTCCCCACAGTCACCAGCACCATCCACTTCTCGCCACAGACCACAGGGACAGAGATGGAAGCAGGAACTCCGGTACCTGGATAGTTTTTCGTCCATGCGCCACTTTCCTCCCCCTTTGCCGCCCCCTCACCCCCACCCCCACCTCCTTTAACCTGACTAAATCATCGCCCGTATTTTCTGACATGGTTTGTGGATCATGGGAAGGTCAGACCCATGATCCTGCATGTTTTCAAGTCCATGGCAGATGGTAATTGAGATGTCTTCCCTTGCTTCATTCCATCCAGACTTGTAAAAACGGGAACCTTATCCCCTGCCCTTACCCGCCTCACCTTTGGCTCCTGTTCTTTCTTTTCCCATAACCCCCATTCAATCCTCAGCTCTGGTTACATGGTTCTCTATCCTTCATATTCCAGAATCCTTGACTAGCACCACTTCTTTCCTGTAGATCCCTGTATAAGTGACTTTCTCCCAAGACCAATCCAGCGGTCAGCAGCACGCAATGTTCAGTCCAACATACAGAGGTTGACGTGCCATGCTCACAGCTGTCTGCAATCCAATAATCTTCTCAGCTGGTGCGTCTGCGAGAACTTCACAGGCTAATGTCTGCTTGGACACGCAAACCAACACATCATTTTGGGGGTGTTTTTTGTTTTGTTTTGTTAATCTTATTTTATTTATTTGTTCGACGATCTATGCATTGTTGAGATAGATAGATATATAGATAGATAGATAGATAGATAGATAGATAGATAGATAGATAGATAGATAGATAAAGATAATATGATAGATAGTAGAGAAACAGATAAAATATATATGAGAGAGAGAGAGAGAGAGAGAGAGAGAGAGAGAGAGAGAGAGAGAGAGACGAGAGAGAGATAGAGAGAGAATATGACAATAACAATGACAATTGTTTATTCACAGACAGACAGGCCCCTTGATGAAGGGTGTGTGCATTATAGACAACTAATCCACATTACAACAAACATAACCAGACAAACAAAACAGTATCATGATGTTGTGTACTCTCTCATCTGAAAGGCCTATGAATATACTGAAGTTTTAATGACATTATTACAATGCCATGACATCGAAAGGTTTCATTTGAAACCAATAGGGCTTCTGTAGAGTGTTGCTTCTATTACTTCTGATATTAAACAAAACAAAACTACATGAAACAAAGCACATTTCGTCTTTTTCGTTTTTTTTACAAAGTGGACTTAGCAATTGGGAGTATGTATGATTAGCTTTCACAGAGAGAGAGAGAGAGAGAGAGAGAGAGAGAGAGAGAGAGAGAGAGAGAGAGAGAAGACAGACAGACAGACAGACAGAAGAGAGAGAGAGAGAGGAGAGAGAGAGAGGAGAGAGAGAGAGAGAGAGAGAGAGAGAGAGAGAGAGAAGGAGAGAGAGAGAGAGAGAGAGAGAGAGAGAGAGAGAGTGTGTGTTGCTCCATACAAGCGTACTCAAACTTGTTTGTCCTAAGGATACGTAATGAATGTGGTGTGTTCAGTGTAAACCTGTACATAGCATGGCCTGCTGGACTGCTCCATGTAACCCGAGTTTCAGCCAGGATCTCTCTCTCTCTCTCTCTCTCTCTCTCTCTCTCTCTCTCTCTCTCTCTCTCCTCTCTCTCTCTCTCTCTCTCTCTCTCTCTCTCTCTCTCTGAGAGCTTGGGTCACGTTGTTTGACAGAAAGCAATACGGCGCCATTTATGTCGGCTGCGGCAATGTTTTCAATTTTCCTGTGACAATGCCATTTACTGGACTTCCAGCAACTGTCAGCCCTGAACACCTGCAACTGAGACAGCCCTGAACACCTGGTGACTGAAACCTCTGCGTCAAGTTGGAACATTACAGGAGAAAGCAACAACACAGTGGTTGTTCCGACTGAAGCCAGTCAGTCCAGTGCCAACGTCAATGGCGGATCCTGTCCTGAACTGGAGAATGCAAGTTAGTATCATAGGAAGAAGCCCCACAGGCAGGTGCGACGGGATCAAGGGAGAACGAAGCAGCAGAATAGACGACCTGAACAGGTTGGTGCTGGTCTCGGTACCACGAGTAATGCCAATGAACTGGCCGTGCCTAACACCGAATAGGACGAACACAGTACACAGCACAGTGCAGAAGAACACATCAAGCTGATTCGCGATGATGGTGACAAGTCGCAAACTCAGGATGCGCTTCTGTTTTCGCATTCTGATCTGTCGGAGTGTAACATCAGCGATCCAGAAATCCACCCGTCAGACATCGACGTAAGTCCAGAACAAGCGATCGACAAAATAGTCACCAGTTTTGACACGGGAGTGGTAAGGAATTATGTCGCTACTCTGACAGATCGACAGGCGCAGAAACGATTGCGAGATTCTCACAGAAACAAAGCATTTCAGAGGTCCGTGTTTCACCAAACGGATGATACAGGTGTGCTGCTGTGTGAATCAAATGATGTCGTTCTGGAGTATATCCTGCGATCCGTGCTCGGAGGACGATTGCTTATTTTGATATGTTAAGCAAGAAGAAAGACACATGTCATCAGAGGAAAATGTGTTAAGCTGGCCAGCCTTCAGAAAGGAAGACACAATCGACAACACGAAGCATGCAGAGACGCAGCACGTGCTTTACGGTGGCTGCACGCTCCCCACGGATTTATCCAGTTTTACCTGGGGTGACTTGTCATCTGCAGAACTGACAGTTAATGCATACCAGTGATATTTTCTCGTTGGGCGATTTTGTCAAGTAAAGTAAAAGAAAAAGACATTGAAGTGGTTGCCATGTCAATGAAAATCGAAATCGAATCACGTTTTGTCATTGTAACATCGCGCCAAATTTTGCTAAATGGCTTCACAGCTTAATAGCATTAAACGTAATTCATTCATTCATTCTTAGTAGCATTTAAACGTAATTCATTTCATTCATTCTCTCTCTGAGAAGTGTGTCTCAATTTGATAAGCTGAAAGTAATAGCAGAACACACAAGTGTTTTTATCCTTCAGAAATATCCACTAGCAAACACTAAACGTTTTTAAATTTCGGTAAATGTTCTGCAAATTCCAACAGAACAACGGTGCATACATCGTGTGTCGTTTTGATCGACTTTGTTTGCGTTTGTTTTCCGGCGAACGTTGTGAACTCCAAAAGCAACTGGATGCAGCGTAAGCGCATAGTGTGCTGTGTCCGTTAGGAACGGACACAGGAAAAAAGCGCCTCAGACAAAAGTTAGATCCATTGATGTCTGTTTACGTTTTGCGTTTGCTATACATTTCCTTCTGAAACAGAACTCCAAGAGACCAGCCGAAAACCGTGAGGGTCGATGGAACTGCTCAGTGGACTACTGGAGAAGCTTCAGGCCTCACCTGGCTTGTAATACAGTCACCCAGTGTTTAGACGGAAGAGATGAAGAAAATTGCGGCTACACCAGATGTCAGGATGTGGGGTTCGAAGTTAAAGGTCGGTGCTACAGCCTGTGGTTTGCCAAAATATTGACATTTCCTCTAGCTGCAGACAGAAATGTCTGCGAAAAGGGGCGGAGATCGCCGTTCTCAAAACGGTGCAGGAATACAAAGATGTGACCCGGATCTTGTGGAGACATCAACAATTCCCTACAGTCATCGGCTTGTTTTCCGTTGTGGGTGGATATCCTAATATGTAAGGAACGTGTATATGCCTGCTGTTTTGTGAGGTACAAAATTGCGTTAAATAATTTACATAATTTGACGTTCACGGAATCCCAGAGAGAGAAGAGAGAGAAGAGGGGAGAGAGAGAGAGAGAGAGAGAGAGAGAGAGATTGTTTCTTAAAAAAATAAAACAAAATTAAAAAAAAAACGACATGAAATGTTAAAATTGTCAGAGATCGTGTTATCGTTTCAAACTTTCTCTGTCCTGGGATTGAATATTCAGCAAACAAAAGCGTTGCAGATGAAAGAAAGAGCACGACTCCCGTTGGGAGCTTTTGAACAGAATTATAATTTTTACATATATCTTAATACAAAAAAGGATAAAGGATACGTACGAAAAGCTGAAAAGAGAGAATCGATGAAGAATAATTCAATAAAAAAAATGACGAAAAAGAAATCTGAATTAAAGGTTAAAGTGATTTGTTATTCAAACTTTTTAAGTTAGTGAATTTGTTCATGTTAAACAATGTGTTGGTCTTTCAGATACAGACCTGCGTACAATAAATGCTGTTTATTTCTGTCCCAAAAGGAAGGCGTCCGAAAAGGTGAAAAACAAAAGAAATTGAATTAAGAAAGTAGCTGATGGTGATCTGAATATAATTGCATGATTCGATTTGGGGAGTTCCTTAATTTTTTTGGCCCTGTAGGACAAAAGATATGAAGGGCATTCATGTAATTGATACTGGGAGATATTTGACTATCATTTCGATCACAAAACTTCAAGTAAACAAAGTGGCGATTTTAAGTGACAACCTTTAATATAACGCCCTTACTATCCCCACCTATAAAGAGTGGTTTCAATGGATTTAAAAAGTAGAATACCAGGAATATAGGACTGTGATTAAAGAAGTTAATACAAAGCCTCAGAACATTTAAAAAAATGCTGTCAAAAATGAAATGGAACAAAAACAAATGTACCAGGAGCCCACTATGTCTGCGAAAGAAAATACGGTGACATGTTAGATAAAGGTGAATGATCTAGGGCTAAAGAAACTTACCCAGAGAATAAGATCACACGTTTTCATCAAAAGATATTGCATAATATTTACCTGCAAACATTATGTTGAACTTCGTCTGCATTTCCTGGTCATGCTGGTCAGATAGAAAGTCCGGTAGCTTGGGCAAAGTCAGCGGTCTGTCGGAGTGAGTCCACTGTTCCCCCCAGCTTTTCTTGGAGTTCCACTGCACTGGGCCAAAAACTCATGCCGCAGAACGTGGGACAGGACTGAAGTACGTGGGCTGGGTTTTGTGGGCCAGTGCCACATGGGCACTCATCTGTGTGCGATATGTTAAGGTAATAGAGTTGGGAGAGCAAACTGACAGTGTGCAGTTCTTAGTCTGAAGATGGCGACTTGTTGGGCACGCTCAAGATGGTGACTGTCATCCTTCTCTACCTCCACCTGTAGTCTTTCTCTCCACGCTGTCCTGAACTGGCTGCGGATGATGGTCTTCGCCTCTCTGTAGGATACAGCATGGGCTATTTGGTCTTTTTGGCTGCCAGCCTTGGAGAGTCTGTCCGCCTCTTCATTTCCTGCAATACCACAGCAGGAGGGAATCCACTGCAGGGCTGGTGTTGTTTTCCTGCTCAAGGTCTGCAGTTCCTGTATGATTTCCTGTAGGATCTGCTCTCTTTCCTCCTCTGGAGGCTTTGAAGGACGGCTCGACAATCTGTAAGGAACACCGTGTGGGTTGGTAAGATGTCCCTTTCATTTAGTATCTGTACCGCAGTGAGAGGGCACCTGCATCTGCTCTGTAGTTAGTTGAGAAGCTACCCGGTGGCTACATACTTGCTGATGGAACTGCCATCTGGGAACTTGATGAAACACCGCCTCCCCATTTCTTACGCTTTCTCCGCAGAGCCATCTATGTAGATCGGGCCAAAGTAGGACGTGGACATTGTTAAGAAAAATGTTGTGTGGGTTAAGAGGCGAGCGCATGTTGTTGTCTTGTCTTCTTGTCTTGACCTTCCTCTCCTGTCCTTTTTGTTCCTCCCTCATCGTTTGTCATGCTTTAGTTTGAAGGTTTTGGCCCCTTCCCTCTTCCCACTGTATCCTCCCTGCCCTTTGACTTATTGGGTTTAGGTGGTAAGGAGGGAGGGTGTAGTTTGGGAATCCTTTTCATTATAGATTAATTAGCTTGACCTACCCCATTCCCGTTCGTTTTCTCATTTGTCATGTGCTTACATAAAGGAGTGTGAATGTAAAAATCGTTGGTGGTCTGTTGTTGGCGCGTTCGCGAGTGTTCGAGGCAGCCTTCCCTTTTGGGACCCCTAGACCAACGTGACAGTCAGCAGCAATGTCATCGATGAAGACGAGAAAAAGAGTTGGTGATATGACACTACCTTGAGGAAACCCCCTCCCTGATCTTCACCAGTGGGCTTGTCTGGCCTTCCAGTTTGACTCGAGCTGTTCGTTGGAACAAGTAGCTGTGGATCCACCAGAACATGTTTCCCCATACGTTTTCTCGGAGGAGCTTGAAGAGGAGAAAAAAACAAGAGTACCTTTCTCATCCCCAGACCAAACCACTGTTGGAGCAGTTCTGAAAAAGGTCCTTCACCACTGCTAGATGCTGCTGGTCAAGCTAGGCATTCTCTGTGATCCTGTTTCACAGCTCTGCCACGTAGAAAGCCTCATTTCACTGTCTCTGGTCTTCTCCAAAGCGCGGCTTAATCCGTGTTGTTACTTGGTGAAGAACTACTGCCAGCACTTCTGCAAAAATAGTAATAGAATAAAAATAAAGATAAAAGAAAAGACAAAAGCGGTGGTTTGATCTGGGAGATGTGGCATACATACAAACCATACAAAAACATAATGACAGACCTGTCTACGTAGACATCAAAAGTAACCATCCACCCTCCATTTTGAAAACCATACCTAATGGTATAAACAAAAGATTATCTAAACTATCATGCAATGAGAAAGAATTTAACAGTGCAGCAGCCGAATACCAAGAGGCGCTGAAAAAAGTGGCTACAACTACAAATTACAATATAACCCAGATAATAACATGAACAGCAATAAAAAAACAGGAAAAGAAAAATTATATGGTATAACCCTCCATATGATGGAGGAACAAAAACTAACGTAGGAAAAGAATTCCTCAGAATCCTTAAAACATCATTCCCAAAAGAACATGTACCATCTAAAATATTCAATAAAAACACCGTCAAGCTATCGTACTCATGTATGCCCACCTTAAAATATAATTGATTTTTCCCAATAAAACAAAAAATAATACAACCAAAGAGGGTGACGAAAGAAAAATCTTGTAATTGCACAAAAAAGACCAGTGCCCTCTGAATAACAAATGCCTCTACAACAACATTGTGTACCAAGCTACGGTAACAACAGACAGTGATAAAGAAACATACATAGGATTACGGCAAACCACTTTAAAACCAGATATGCAAACCATAAACAGTCCTTCAAAAATGAAAAAAAAAAAAAACCAAACAGAATCAAGTAAACATATTTAGAAGCTTAAAGATAAGAAAATAGACTACAACATATCATGGAAAATTATAAAAAGAGAAAACACCATACAACACATTTCTAAAAAATGCAACTTATGTGCTACAGAAAAATGGCTGATACTATGTAAACCCATCTAGCATCCCTGAACTCTAAAGTAGAAATGGTAAACAATTGCAGGCATAAATGGAAATCTTTGTCAATGCACCATTCCTTGGCACGTCCCCCTGAACGCGCCACAAAAAAGAAAAATCTACAGGCCACGTGCCACACGCG
>CM031623.1:6625166-6640166 GCA_018398815.1 Conus ventricosus | reverse complement strand
ACGGAAATTAATATGAAATACAAATTCGCAGAAGTCCAAAACCTGTTCAAAATATGGTCAAAAAGAATAATAACACCATTGGGTAGAATAACTGTGCTCGAATCATTAGTACTATCAAAACTGGTGTACTTATGGATCCTCTTACCGAATCCTCCTGATTCCCAGATCGCTTCATTACAGAAAATGTTTCAAATGTGTTTGGAATAACAAAAATGATAAAATTAAAAGAAAATACTCAATACATAATAAACAAAAAGGAGGTAAGGTATACCCGACCTGAAAATACATATATCAGCTCCTTAAAAATCGCCTGGATACGGAAGGTGTACATGCACGACCACAAGTGGAAAATAATATTACATCATTATGTCCCGAAATAGGTATCATTGGCGCATATGGCCCTGACAGATTTGTGGAAAGCAATGTTATAAACAGATTTTGGAAAGGAGTCTTTCAGTCATATCAAAGATTCTGCAAACAGGTAGAATTAACTGAAAGTACAGATTCAGCCACTGAACCATCTTTTGTAATGAAAAGTTCAAAGTAGGAGTAAAACCGTTTTTTACAAGAAATGGATGCAGAACAAGATATTTCAGTTAAACATTTACTCGATGAGGATGGTAATGAGGATGGTAATGTTATAAGCTGCCATGAACTGTTGGAGAAAATGGGCTTTCATATCAATTTTCTAACTCATATAAGTTGCGTGCGTTCGATCAAAGAAGAGAAGATTGAAATTAGATAGTAACATCGGTAATGATAAAACTTAAGCACTTCAAAACAGTTGTAGTATTAATAAAGGATCACGTGCTTATTACGATATTATGGTGGAAGCCAATGAAGTTCTTAACATTAGTGCATTGATCAAGTGGGAACAACGTCTTAATATACCAATTGATTGGGTAGAGGTACTGAAAAGGATTAAGAAAATTAAAGAAACAAAACTGAAATGGTTCCAAATTAAGATCTGCCACAGAATTCTGGTAACAAATAGTGTGTTGAAAAGTATGCAAATTATTGATAGCGACAAATGTAATTTCTGCATTAGAGAGAAAGACTCAATTAACCACTATCTGTGGAATGTGAGTTTACCCGTATTGTCTGGAAAGACCTGGAAAGATTTCTGCAAGTAACTGTTCACATTGTGTAAGATTATCACTTAACGTGGGATTATATTATTTGGTACGGATGAGAAAACAAAAACCGACGATATGCTAGACCTGATAATTTTAATGGGGAAATATTTCATATATAAATGTAGAATTAACAAGACAAAACCTAATCTAAACATAGTTTTTAAAGAGCTGGACTATAGACATAAGAATGGAGAAATATATGTCCTTAATGGAGATGAATCATGCAACGTACTTAACAAAAATGGTCACCTTATATCAAAATACCTAGGGAACTAATGGTTATATTATATATCATATGAAGGTATGCGCAAGGGTGTGTGTGTGTGTGTGTGTGTGGTGTGTGTGTGTGTGTGTTGTGTGTGTGTGTGTGTGTGTGTGTGTGTGTGTGTGTGTGTGTGATGTGTGTGTTGTGAGTGTATTATGTTAATAAGTACTGTATACTCTTTTTCTGTTCTATTTAATTTCGTCCACAACCTGGGTAACAGGATTAATATCAGTTATTAGAATTTATTCGGCATGTGTGAAAGTGTAAAAAAAAGAAAAAAATGCATGTGCATTTGAATGCGTTAAATATGTGCCACTATGGATTAATGTATTGGTTGATGTATGTTATTTGTCATTGTATGTTTGGACAATTAAAAAAATTAAAAAAAAAGAAAGAAAAACAACAACACACACACACACACACACACACACACACACACACACACACACACACACACACACACACACACACACACACAAAGCCCCCTCCCCTACACTCATTCAAAGCATATACACACAAAAAACGTATAGACGTACGCACAACATGCACTCACATATAAACAAAACCAAGTTCTCCCCCCCCCCCCCTCTCCTCTCTCTCTCGTCTAACGCGCGCACAACCTATGCAAAAAATTCGTAAATTGAATAATGCGACCTAGTACACGTGAGAGTCGACAGCTATGTCATGGGTGGAGTCTAGCCAATTTGGCTGTAAATCTGATCAAGTCTCATCCACTTGGCAGATTTTTCTAACGGATTTTTTTTTAATGTTTGTTTCTTGGTTTAGTGGTCTGATGTACACGTAGAGCAAAGAATTGTTACAAACACACACACACACACACACACACACACACACACACACACACACACACACACACACACACACACACACACACCACACACCAAACACACAGTCACAGACGGGAGAGATAGGAGAGGAGAGAGAGAGAGAGAAGAGAGAGAAAAGTAAGAGAGAGAGAGAGAGAGAGAGAGAGAGAGAGAGAGAGAGAGAGAGAGAGAGAGAGAAGGAACGAACGAACGAACGAACGAACGAACCAAATTTTTTTTTGACGGGGTAGGAGATACGGACATTTGAAATGCTTTTTTTTTCACCCAGCTCTGGGGACAGAACAAACAACATAAAAGCTCATAGAAAACTCTCAATACAAGAAAGTAGGAATAAGGAAAAAAGCGAGTGCACTAGTCGACATGCAGACTATCAAAAGGAACAGACTATTACTAAAAACTCAAATAAAGAAATATGGAGGCATGCATTTCTCTCTCTCTGTCTCTCTGTCTCTGTCTCTGTCTCTCTCTCTCTCCTCTCTCTCTCTCTCTCTCTCTCTCTCACTCTCTCTCCTCCCACACACACACACCACACACACACACACACACACACAACACAACAACACACACACACACACACAACAACACACACCACACACAGAGGACACGGGTGGGGAACGGAGGAGCCGATCCACTGAGAAAAAAACATGTACACTTTCGTTTAAACATAAAACTAGGTCACATTGCATGGTACTTTTTTTTTCTTCCATATCATTGGGCATGGGAAACACCAACATAACATGTTTAATGTGGTGCAATTTGAAGATTTTTAGTGTCTGAAACACAAATGTTTTATGACCTGATTTAAAGGAACTAATATTACCTTGATTTTGATGTAGTTTGGTAGAGTTCCAAAGCGTCCCTCCAGAGTAGGCGAGGCTTCTCTTAAGAAGAAATCATTTCTGGGTTTTCTGATTACAATATCTGTATTTCTGGACTAATTTCGTGGAAATCGTATTGCAAGTGAAGGAAGAGCAAAACCATTCATTATTTGATACATCACAACTGTTTCATCATACTATAACTTACATGATAATGGTAGGATATCCAGTGCTAAATAGTTTTCAGTAGTCAAACTAGTAGATTTTAAAAGCACAAATTTTAGAGAGTATTATGGATTCTCTTTAGATATTTTAATGTGTTTGCACTACATAGATCACAGAGTGTTGAGGCATAATCGATGAATGATGAAATATGCATGGAAGATTTCTTTTCGTGCTGTTAAAAAAACATCGAGGAAATTCTTAATTTTTGAGAGTTGAAATAACTTTCGGGAAACGCGTTTGCATAAACTGTCAATATAAAGTGTCAAGGAAAGATTATTGACGATGGTAACTCCTAGAATTTTGTGAGTATGTATATCCGGAATGACTATGTCGCCCATTTATGTAGGAGGCAGACTGGCGGTTATTTTTTTACCTTAGTTTTTTGTCGTTCAAGCACATGTAATTCACCTTAGTCAATTCAATTAAGTTATTAATATTGTCTTGCAGAGTCGTGGATAATTGTTTGTAGGTCAGAATGGCTCGAACGAATACACGTATTGTCTTGTCTGCAAATAGTTCAGATACACTTTCCGAAATATATAAGGGAAGATCATTAATATGGCGACAAAAAAGAGCGGGACCAGGAACAGATCCTTGTCGGATAAACACACACACACACACACACACACACACACACACACACACACACACACACACACACACACACACACACACATACACACACCAACACACACACACACACACACACACACGCGCGCGCGCGCGCGCGCGCACGCACGCACGCACGCACGCACGTACGCACGCACGCACGCACGCACGTACACACACACACAACACACACACACACACACACACACACACACACACACACACACACACACACACCACACACTCAGAGAGAGAGAGAGAGAGAGAGAGAGAGAGAGAGAGAGAGATGATGATGATGATGATGATCTTTATTTCCAAGGATAACAGACAAGCAAACACATGCTTTTCTTCATCCGGCCCTTTCCCTGCTAAGGTACTAAGCATGAATAGCAGCTAAAACTCACGAAATTGATAACAAACATACATATCTTCACAAATGCATGAAAATGATGATGAGTTGTTCCTTCATTAAACTGAAGGGTAGATGAATTTAAAGAAAAAAAAGCTGGTTGAAACAGGAAACAAGAATAAAGAAATTGATGACAAATAAGAAAAACTTCGCACACACAGACACAGAGAAAACGATCCTCCTATCAGGTATCAAAGAAACGAGAGAGAGAGAGAGAGAGAGAGAGAGAGAGAGAGAGAGAGAGGAGAGAGAGAGAGAGAGAGAGAGAGACAGAGACAGAGACAGAGATTTACATTGCTTTTGTATTATAATAATATACTACGTACCATACTACGCATTGCTAATGATGTTAATTAGACAACTGCAATGCGTCAGTAATGCCAACATATTATTCACGTTTCCTGATGTGGTTACAAAGCAAGAATAGAACGAACAGTAGTAGAATCAGTTATCTGTTAGCGACAGTTTATAGCATCAATAATCATAGCACTTATTTATCATGATGTGTGCATGTGTGTGCGCGCGCGCGTGTGTGTGTGTGTGTGTGTGCGTGCGTGCGTGCGTGCGTGCGTGCGTGCGTGCGTGCGTGCGTGTGCGCGCGCGCGCGTGTGTGTGTGTGTGTGAGTGTGTGGTGTGTGTGTGTGTGGTGGTGTGAGAGAGAGAGAGAGAGAGAGAGAGAGAGAGAGAGAGAGAGAGAGAAACCGACCGACTATCCGACCAACCGACCGACTGGCGAAAGAAAGGCATGAAGGATAAGAAAGACAATAAAGCAGACATGGATAAACACCCGCAAAAAAACTTTGAAAAAACACAATTAATGGCACAGGACGATCACTGCACTTTGCGTAGAATTGAGTCAACATCGAACATCACATATTTGTTAAATTGAATCTGAATTGAGAATTATCAATACTTTTTCGGGTATAGTGCAGTCAAATCTGAGACATTCATAAGATATTTTCGAAAGTTAGACTTGAACTTTTTAAAGTTTGATTGATTTTTAAGTTCTTGAGGAATATGGTTCCATAGCCAACCTCCGGAATACGCCTGACTAGACTTGTATAGATTAATCATGGCAAACGGGAGGTTTATTTTATGTGAATGTCGATAGTCGTTAAAAGTGAACATATCTGTTAGAGAAAGTGAAGCATTTCCATGGAGTACTTTATGCATAAAGAGTCCCTTATTGTATAGAAGTTTGGCTTTAAATGGGAGAATGCCTGATTGCTTATAGTCTGAATCTACCAGTGAGGATGGCTGGCCTAACATTACTTTGACAGCTCTTTTGTGAAGGCTAATTAGTGGTTTGAGTGAATTATTGCTCTATGAGTCCCAAAGTGTTGAGGCATAGTCGAAAATAGGCTGAATATAAGAGTGAAAAAATAGTTTTCTTGCATGCAAATTTAAGATGTTCTTGATCCTTTTTAGAAGAAGTAGTTTTCTTGCAACGTTTCTAGATAAAGGCTAAGTGTTTTGAACAAGTTAGATTGTTATCTATTGTTATTCCTAAGACTTTGTGACTGTATACTTCTTCGATGTTTTCATTAGAAATGCAAAGTACTGGTATATTCTGACTTAGAGATTTGACGTTTCTGTCTTGTAGTTATCATCATGAATTTAGTTTTTTGAGGATGGAGAGCCATGTGATTAAATCGTGCCCATTTAACTAAAAGATTGATGTTTTCTTGGATGTCACTGCAAACCTGTTGGGCATCAGAATTAGTTGTGTCTAAAGTTGTATCATCAGCGAACATTTTGCTGTTTATTTTCAAGTACAATGGCAGATCCTTGATGTAAAATGAAAACAATAGAGGACCTAATACTGACCCTTGCGGGACAACCAAATTTGTTGGGAAGAACATTAGATTTGTACGTGTTTACGGACACAATTTGTTGTCGGTTGGACAAAAAAGATTAAATCAGTTTCAGTGGTTTGTATGATAGCATATACAAAGTTAGTTTTCTGAGTAAAAGTTCATGATTTATAACGTCGAAAGCTTTGCGAAATCTACAAAGAGAATTCCTGAGAAAAAAAAAAATTGTAGTTCATGTTTAATAGCCATCTATCTATTAGTCTAGTTAGCACTGTGTGGCACAAATGGTTTTCTCTGAACCCTGATTGATTTGGGTGGATTAAATAATATTTTACTGCATGGGAACGGAGACACTTATTGATGTGGAGTTCTAATGGCTTAGAAAGAACTGATAAAATCGAAATAGGTCTATAATTTGATGGATCAGTAGTGTTTCCTGATTTGTATATTGGTATAATTTTTGTCTTTTTAAAGGTATCTGGAAAGCATTGTTTATCTATACAGAGGTTGTAAATGTAAGTTAACGTTTCTGCGATAACGGGTGCAGAGAGCTTTAGAATTTTACCATCTATACCGTCAATTCCACGAGTGGCTGTCTGTTTCAATCGCCTAAATGACACGAAAACAGAATGAACATCTAGAAGGCTGATATCTAAATCTGAATGGATATTTTTTTCCCCTGCCAGTATTTTTGTAATTCTTCTAGGTCTTTAGCATTTGATTTATCATCATGAATTATTTTATCTGCTACTGTTGTAAAATGGTGATTTAGTTTACTGGCAGATATATCTGCAGTTCATGCTGATACCAAAGCTCCTGTGGCCTCTGATGATATACGACATCTGCACCGCATAGTGGAGGCAATGGAAGCCAAAATCAACAAGTTCACAAGGCAATGGCTTGGTGTCCCACCCTGTATGACTGACATAGCGCTGTACTGTCGCCAAGCAAAGCTCAAACTACCACTGAAATCCATCCTGGAGGAATACAAAGCAGGGAAGATCAGACTTCAAAGCATGCTGGAGGACTCAGGAGACAAGGTGGTAGAAGCAATCAAGCCCCAGCTGAAGACAGGCAGAAAATGGAAAGTTCAAGAGGCGATGGATTCCGCAAAAGAAAGTCTCAAGATCAGAGAAATAACAGGACACACACAGACCAACAGACAAGGACTGGGGTGACCAAACTGAATGGTGGTCAAAGGCCAAAGGAAAAGCCAAAAGAGAAATTATGATTTAGGAGATGAGAAAAGAAGAAGACCAAAAAGACTCCAAAAAGCAGTCCAGCAGAGCCAGCAAGGGCAATGGACAACGTGGAGAATGCACTCCAAAGAAGTCTCACTTGGAATGACATTTGGCACATGGCCCCTCTCAGGATCAGCTTCATTCTCAGATCTGCATATGACCTTCTGCCCTCAAATGCAAACCTGGTGAAGTGGGGAAGAACAGACGATCCTGCATGCCCCCTCTGCCATGAAAAACAAACAGTGGAGCATGTCCTAACTCATGTAAAGTAGCCCTGGCTCAAGGAAGGTACACATGGAGGCACAACCAAGTGCTCAAAGAGATTGTAGAAGTAGTCTGGCTAGTACCAACAACACAAAAGGGACAATCAGGACTCCAAAAGCACCCACGACATTCTCCACGGCAGGAGGCAGCAAATCATGGCCAAGAACAACAGTGCCACTCGAAACATGCAGGCAGAGTCTGCTGGACGGGGCAGATGACTGGGAGTGCACTGCAGACCTCCCAGAATAGAAGAGTCACCCAGAGATCATCAGCAAGAGTGGCATGAGACCAGACATAGTAGTCCACTCTAAGTCAACCAAGCAGCTGATCATGATGCCATATGACAACAGAATGGAGGCAGCTCAAATCTACAAGACTGAAAAGTATGCTGATCTGGTAAACAGCCTGAGGAGAGAAGGCCATCAGTTCAAAGTCCTCACTGCAGAAATTGGAGCTAGGGGGTTTGTAGGAACGTCTGCATACAGCCTCATGAAACAGCTCTCAGTTGCAGGGAAGGAAAAAAAACAGAGCCCTGAAAGCAATGACAGAAGCGGCAGAGAGGTGTTCAAACTGGATCTGGTCAAGGAGGAACAAAAGTGAACTTCATAAGGCTTAATTTCAATACAAATATCAGGTGTCCCTGTGGCTCAGTGGTTAAAGCGCGAGTCATTAAGTGGAAAATGAGCATGTCCAGAGGGTCATGGGTTCGAATCCCAGCCATGGCTCGTCCCAAGATGGGAAAAAAAGGGCAGCAGAGGGACATCCGGAGTCATGAACCGGTGTGGCCCAACCCCCCTAGAGTGTCCGGAGATAAGGGCCGAAACACTTGCTTGAAGGGGCTTCTCTTCTGAGGACTCTCTGCTGCCACGCTCTCCACGAGTTTCTTTCTACCTTCGTTGTGTTTGGAGTGGAGGAAACATGTTTATTTGTTAATCCATGGATGGCTTTCCATACGGACTTGCTGTCTTTCTTTTCACAAATTAAGTTTGAAAAATATGTCTTTTTCTCTGCTCTAATGAGAGACGTTGCTTTATTTCTTTGTTTTTTACATTCTTCACAAGGGCCATTTTTAACAGGTGCTCTCTTTGGTAAATAGCGTTCTGTGTCTCATTTGTTAGCCAAGGAGGTTTTATCCGATGATTGACTCTTTTGGTTTGGAGCAGGGCATGTTTGTTGTATATACTTTAGAAGATGGAGTACCAAGCTTCTAGAGCCTGATTGGGTTCTGTATATTGATACACTTTATTTAGAGGTGAATTTAAAAGGTCAGAGATAAATTTGTCACTATCAAATTTTGAAAGTTTTTTAAGGTAATCGTTTTATGGTTTAACCTTGGAATTTTTATACCCTTTCTTGACCAAGTGCAACAAATTGGGAAGTGATCGCTGCATCTATAAACAGGCACACTAGTCTCAAGAATTGTTTCTGGATTTGTAGCATATAAATGATCTATCAGCATTTCAGAAATCTCAGTGACCCTTTAGGAGTTTTGATTAGCTGTGTAAGACCAAGTGACTCAAAAACATAGTTCCACTATTTATTTAATAGATCTATATTAAAATCCCCTTGAATTTTAGTAGATCTATATTAAAATCACCTAATATCATGTCTTTGGATTCGTCATGTGCGTTTTCCATCATTAACATGAAACTGTCAACCCAGTCCACATGTTCAGCTGGATTTCTGTACAGAAAACATAAGTATAGGCATATTTGATTAAAGCTGGATCTCAATCCAGATTGTTTCTACGTTAAAGTGTTCTAAAAAATGGATCCCCTGAAATTTTACTGACTGATAAAGATATACAATAATGCCAGTTTCCATGTTTTGTTTAGAATCTCTACGAACAACATTATAACCTGGGATTGCAATGTCGTTATTTGTTATGATACTGGACAGATGTGCGAAAGAGATAATATGTGCGTATATAAATAATTTTCTGGCATGAAGGTTTGCGAAATGCTTGATCCTGCACATATGATATACTTGTCTTGATATTGATTTACATAAACTTTGCAGGTGATAAGACCAAGAAAGATTATTATCAATATATACACCTAAAACTCGATGGCTATCCACCACTTAAATTTCCGGATTATTGACAAAAAGAGATGGAGTTTGCGTGGTTATGTTTTGTCTTCTTTGTCTTGTTGGTATCAGCATGAGTTTAGTTTTTAATAGGATTCGGTGACATATGATTTACATTGCACCAATCACTTAAAATGTCAACATCCTTTTGTAATGAAGTGAAGACAGCTAGGCTGAAGCTGCTTGTGTGGACAGTTAGGCTAAAGCTGCTTGTGTATCATCACAAAAGAGTTTACATGAAACCTCCACATAAAGAGGAAAATCATTCATGTAAATTGAGAACAGTAACAGACCTAACATAGAACCCTGGGGTACGCCATGTCAGATAGGTAACTTGTCTGATGAGTTGTTGTTCACACAAATGGTCTGTTGATGGTCTCCTAGGAACGATGTGATCAGTTGTAAGTTATTTTCTGTTATACCATAAGATAAAAGCTTCCTGCAAAATAATTTGTCGTCAATTACAACAAAAGAGATCCACGGTAGACATGATCTCTCCCTTCGCCAAGACCAGGAGAAGTGCAGAGAGCAGCAGATGCCCCGGTATGTCGCATTCATCGACCTCACCAAGGCCTTCGATCTAGTCAGCAGAGATGGTCTTTTCAGGGCTCTCTGAAAGATCGGCTGCCCCCCCCCCCCCCCCCCCCCCCCAAAAAAAAAAAAAAAAAAGGCAAACAAAAAGCAAAACTGCACAGCGTAATTGAGTCCTTCCACCCACTTCAACATGAAAGGGACTGTATAGTTTAATGGCAACCTCTCCAAGCCCTTTGACATACGCAGTGGTGTCAAACAAGGCTGTGTCCTTGCCCCCACCCTCTTTGGTATCTTCTTTGCTCTCCTCCTGAGGCATGCATTCAGCAAAGTTCAAGAGGGGCTGTACCTGCGGACCAGATCAGATGGCAGGCTTTTCAGTCTCGCCCGCCTAAAAGCAAGGACAAAGGTCCACGAAGCCCTCATCAGAGATATGCTGTTTGCTGATGATGCCGTTGTTGCGGCCCTCACCCAACAGGAATTGCAGTCGCTGAGAGACCGCTTCTCCCAGGCCTGCAAAGACTTTGGTCTGACTATCAGCCTAAAGGAGACAAATGTCCGGGGTCAAGACTCGTCGTCACCACCAGCCATCACCATTGATGACAATGAGCTTGATGCCATCCGTCAGTTCACTTACCTTGTATACCTTGCTGAGAGCGTCGGCTGCGTTGGCTGAGCCATGTCCGTCGCATGGAGGAAGGTCGCATCCCAAAAGAGGTCATCTATGGAGAGCTTGCTGCAGGACAGAGAAGCATTGACTGCCTACAGCTGAGATACAAAGACGTTAGCAAAAGAGACATGAAGGCGCTTGAAAACAACACTGAGTCCTGGGAGGACCTCGCAGCAGACCGCAACAGCTGGAGAAGCATTCTCAAGAAACAGCTGCAGATTGGCGAAGGCAAACTGACAGCTACTGCAGCAGAAAAGCGAGCTCGCAGAAAGCGGATGACAGCCAACAAACCAGTGTCAACATACAGATGTGGCCATTGTGACAGAGACTGCCACTCTCGCATCGGTCTCTACAGCCACAGGCGACGCTGCTCGGGACAAGCAGACAGCCCGGACAGTTATAAATCTTAGATCGGATATACTCTATCCATGGTCAGCTATGACCGACGAAGGCCTGTTACTACATTAGCAGCCTTTGCAAAATCAACAAACAGTGAGCAACAGTATTTATTTTCATTAATACTGGTTAGCCTTTGATCTACTAGGTTTGTAAGTGCTGTGTGACAAGAATGATGTTTCATGAATCCCGGTTGATTTTTACTTAGTAGATTGTAGGAGTCAAAGTGGTAATAAAGGCGTTTATTTATGTGTTTTTGCAAGGGCTTTGAGTTGACTGGCAAAATGGATATAGGTCTGTTGTTCGATGGCTCAGATTTGTTTCCAGATTTGAAAATGGGTATCACTTTTGCAACTTTGAACTGAGCGGGAAAGTGACATTTATCAATGCATAAATTATAGATATAGTAAGAGATTCACATAGAACAGGCAGTGATAGTTTCAGAATTTTTCCATTAATCCCGCCAAGTCGGCAACTTCTGTCTGCTTTAAATGGCATAAAGCTAGGCAAACGTCATTAACTGTCATGGGCAAAACTGGTGGAACTCAACAAATGTTCTTATCTTTGCAGAAATTGTTCTGCAATAGTTGTAAAGTGTTTGTTGAGTTCATTTGGTGTTGTGCTGGTTTGGGACTTCTTTTGACTATCAAGTTTTATTCGTAAGCTCATTTATTGCTTTCCATATGGACTACGAATTTTGTTTATTGGGTACAATTCCATGAAAAAAAATCATTTTTGCTGCTCGTTTGAGTGAATTGACTTTATTACGTTGCCGTTTATCCACCCAACTTCCCTTCTGCTTCAAACAGATCGCTGCGTAAGAAACAAGCATCATGTATTTAACCAGCCATCCGCTTTGGTTGAGCACTCTGTTTTGCTCTATGCGTTTTGAATGACGCATGCTTGTCATCAACTGAATGAAACGTGTGTAGCCAGAACTCTAGAGCTTTTTTCTGGATCTGTGTCATTATAAACATTCATGAGGGGGGAATCCATGAGGTTAGTTACAAAGTCATCTTCGTGAAATTGTCCAAATATTTATAAGTGATATGTTTGTGGCCAGCTTTAGGAATTTTGATTCCATCTATTTTCCACGTATTGGATATTGGAAAGTGCTCGCTGCAGCCATTCAAAGGCACACATTTCTCAATGACGTTTTGTGGTCGATTAACGTTTTGCTCGTGGCTGTTACCCGGGTGGACATATCTATAATTTGGGATAAGTTGTAAGAAGTAGTCCTATCTGCCTATGATGTTCGACATTTCAATAGATCAATGTTGAAATCACCTAAAAGTGTTACTTCTGTAGCATCAAGTGATGGTGCCTCCATCGTGGCCGTAAACTTGTGTCCATCCAATGGCCGTAAACTTGTCCATCCAATCAGCGATGCAATGTAATTTAATATGCCCGTAGATTTGGACTCGGTGGGATCTCTGCGTACAATATTGTAGCTAGAGATTAATACAGTGGTATCTGGGACAATATCTGAACGTCTTGATTCAGTGAAGCCAAATATATGAAAGGGTTTGTCTTGATTATACAGTATAGTAGGTACCTTATGGAACCTGTTTTGTATACGCTTTACATTGAGATGTCCAAAACGTAGCTCGTCTTTCTGTGGCCATGCAGAAGATGATTGCAACATTTGTGCAACTAAAACATATAGCGAAGGTACACTTGAATACAAACACAAATGTGTCCATATAGTGCACACACAACACGACAGTCTTCAATGCAAAAGGATAGTGAATATGAAAAACAGGCAGATGTTAAACTTACAAACAACTGTGAAACAACACAAACAACAGAAACGTTCAATGCAGAAGGATAATCAACATAAAAAGACAGAAGCTAAAATCACATACAGTTATGTAGCACAGAGAGAGAGAGAGAGAGAGAGAAAGAGAGAGAGAGAGAGAGAGAGAGAGAGAGAGAGAGGAGAGAGAGAGAGAGAGGGAGAGAGAGAGAGAGAGAGAGAGAGAGAGAAGTATTTAGCAAAGCATTTAGGACTGCAATCACAAGTTGAAGGCTCTTACTCCCTAAGCTGTGATTTCCTTATGCTTGATCTCAATGACTACAATGACCGACATTTCTTGACAAATGGATGAAGAGTCCCAAACAGATGAAATAAAGTATCCAAACATCGTATTGGTATTAATTAGTGCATGCACATGGCAAAATAAAAATTAGTCTTCAATTTGAACATATTCAGCAAGTTATGCACGTGCCACATTTTGCATGGACTTTGACCGAATCTACCATTTTACTGTAGATTGTGTGGGCGAAGATAATATTTTCTCTTTTTTTTTCTTCTTTTTTTGTGACTGATACGCAGTTGTCAGGAATTTTCAGCTTAGTTGCTCTTCTACACAAAATGTTAATTCTTTTTGTTTGATCATCACCAGCTCCACGCCATACTGAAAATGTACAGCCATTGAGACAGGCAACAAGCTTGAGGAATAATTTCAAAGTATTGGCGTATTGTCACCAACACGATTCCACACTGAAAATGCGAAGCCATTGAGATAAAGGCAACAAGCTTCAAGAATAACTTCTTAGTACTAGCGTTAACATAATGTCTATGCTTATTCGGTAAAAACATTTTCCTAGCCAATTATTTGAAAGCTTGATCAATGTGTGGCTGCTGTTTAAATTCATCTTCAGTGATGACGCCCAAACATGGTATTCACTGATTTGCTTTTAACGTCCGCGTGCGCGCGTGTATGTGTGGTGTGTGTGTGTGTGTGTGTTGTGTGTGTGTGTGTGTGTGTGTGGTGTGTGTGTGTGTGTGTGTGTGTGTGTGACTATTTGTACGTGTGTATGCACTAAGGCATGTGCACTTGCATGTGTGGGTGGTGTGTGTGTGTGTGTGTGTGTGTGTGGTGTGTGTGTGTGTTGTGGTGTGTGTGTGTGTGTGTGTGTGTGTGTGTGTGTGTGTGTGTGTGTGTGTGGTGCGTGGTGGTGTGGGGTGTGTATGTGTGTCTGTGTGTGTGTGTGCGTTGAGGGCGATGGTTATGGGAGTACAGTGTTACGCTATTGCCACGCGCTGCGATGGAAACAACGATTGTGTCAACAGGGATGATGATTTGGCTGCATCACCAATGAACTGTGTGAAGGTAGATATCTATCCCCATATCATCCACCTCCCCCGCACCTCCAGCAGTTGTCGAGTTCATGAACAGATGCCATACCATCTATCCCCCTAACCAGACAGATGTCCAAGAACTCATCGTGTGCCCAGAGACGCATTACCTGTGCCCCAAAGGCTACTGTCTTCCGGTATTTCACCAGATGTAACGGAGTGTTATGACTGCCCAGAGTGGGAGGATGAAGCAGGATGTGAGGACTACCAGTGCCATGGCTATTACCGCTGTCGTGGTCTTCCAGCTGTCTGCACCACTCCCATGTGTGTGACGGTATCCACCAATGTCCACAGTCTGATGATGAACTGCTGTGTGGTCAAAAGTGTCCCAGCAGGTGCACGTGCTATGGACTGGCTTTCACGTGTCCACACTGGTTCTCTGCTGACCAGTACCGGACCTGCGTTATCTGAAAGCTCGTGGCAGTGGGGTGAAGATGGAGCAGCTGATGTTCAATGCTATGCTGGTCTATCTGAACTTAGCCAGCTGCCATGTGCTTGACGTAGGGAACATCTCCTTCAGGGAACATGGTCACACTGGATCTCA
>CM031623.1:6592666-6620166 GCA_018398815.1 Conus ventricosus | reverse complement strand
TGTGTGCATTTATTCCACGGGAAGGCTCGCCGTATTATTCTTTTTTTATGGGAAAATGGAGTTTCTTTGCTAGACGAATTTTTGTGTGATTGTTTTCTTTTGATTAAAGATGATGTTTTCGTGATTGTAGGTGGTGACTTGAACAGCAGAGTAGCAAAATTTTCTTGTGACTTTGAGGAAAACGCGCCTGAAAACGGTAATCAGTATAAAAGTGAACCACTACAAGTTCGAAATTCAGAGGACTTTGTTTTGAACAGCTATGGAAAATTACTGCTTAATATGTGTACTGCTTTAAAGCTGTGTATTGTAAATGGTGTGTGTAAGGGCAACCTCCAAGGTCGCTACACATACATATCTGACCGTGGTAGCAGTGTTAACGATTATTTTTTAACGTCTTTTGATTTGTTCTCCGTTATCACAGATATCTGTGAGATGTATGTATCTGACAGAATTGAATCCGATCACATGCCCTTAGAACTGAATCTTACTTCCATGTGTTATAACGACAACGCTTCTCCAGTAAGCAACAGGCGCTTTACAGTTGAAAAAATTGTATGGAATGAAGGTAATATTGATTTGTTTAAAAGTGTAATTCTTTCCGATGAAATGCAAGTGCGTATGCAAGAGGCAGTATGGCTGGTTGATATTAATGTCCAGGAAGCGTTAAACATTTTCAACTGTTGTGTAAAAGAGGCCGCAGAATGTATGAAGAAAGAGATTAGTGTCGGAAAATATCCAAAAGAAGATGACTGGTATGATACGGAATGCCGAGCTAACAAAAGAAATGCTCGTAATTCATTAAATAAATTTCGACGTTCTTTATCCCAGCCGTCACGTGAGTCTTTCTGCAAAGCAAGGCGAGAATATAAACATCTGTTAAAGAGAAAGGAAAAACAATATAACGATGCTTTGTTGACAGAACCACTCCAATCTGTAAATATCAGAGTTTTGAGATTGTGTGCACAAAATTTCAGGAAAACGAAAACAACCCGTAAATGATATGTCTTGAAACATGGTTTTATCATTTTAGAAATCTGCTTGAAGGAAATGACCATTCTCATAACGATCTAGTTAATGAAACTCACGTAAATGACACTGAATACGATGGTGACAATGTAAACCGTCCCATTTCTAAAGAAGAAGTTCTATTGGCTCTAAGAAAGATAAAACCTCGGAAAGCTGCCGGCCCAGATGGAATTATAGGTGAAGTTATAAAAACTGCTTGCCAGTCAAACTTATTTCTAGAGTTTTTGGTTAAATTCTTTAATTCCTTATTTGACCAAGGGATATATCCCAGAGCTTGGTCAGAATCCATTGTCATCCCATTGTTTAAAAAAGGAGATGCAAACGACCCAAATAATTACAGAGGTATTTCTTTGTGTAATGTGTGCAGTAAATTGTATAGTGCGATTATTAACATGCGATTACTGGAATGGGTAGAAGACCATAATATTACGGGAGAATACCAAGCTGGGTTTAAGAAAAACTATTCTACTGTTGATCACATGTTCGCATTGATAGCATTTATACAAAAACAGTTTTGTTTAAATCGTAAATTATATGTTGCCTTTATTGATATTGAGAAGGCTTTTGATTCGGTAAATAGAACTTTATTGTGGCCTGTATTGCTGAAAAACGGTGTTCATGGGAAACTTTATGAATGTGTGATAAGTATGTATGAATGTGTGAAGGCAAGAGTGCGATCTGGTGCAGGTTTGACAGGGTACATTAAATGTACTTCTGGTGTGAAACAGGGCGATGTCTGCAGTCCTGTCTTGTTTTCTTTATTTATTAATGAACTGACACAGGAAATGATACGTCGTGGAAGGCACGGTGCACATTTCATAAACGATGCTCTAGACATTTTCATTCTCCTTTTAGCTGATGATGTGGTCTTGTTATCAGAAACAGTGATAGGATTACAAACTCAGTTAAACACTTTACAAGGTGTCGCTGCTTCATTACAGTTAAATGTCAACCTGTCAAAAAGCAATATAATTGTATTTAGAAAGGGTGGGTATCTTGCAGCGAGAGAAAGATGGACATACAGCGGATCTATAATGCCTGTTGTTAATGTATATAAATATCTGGGTATCTACGTCTCCACACGTTTGGTTTTTGCCTTTGCTTGCAAGATTTAGCAAGTAGAGCAAAATATCCATTATTGTGCATTATGAAAAAAATTATCATTGCTAAAGAACGATTCCCTTACTCTGTTTTTGAAACTGTTTGATTGCCAGATTCAACCTATGTTACAGTATGGAGCTGAAATATGGGGCCTTGATGCTGCCTCTGTGCACTGTGAAAAAAAATCATCTTTTGCTCTTAAGAAATTTCTTGGTGTATCTTTGCAAACCCCGAATGATTTAGTATATGGTGAAACAGCAAGGCATCCTATAAGTTTGAATTCTGTTGTTAAATGTATCTGATATTGGTTTAAAAATTGTTCAGATGCAGGAGCACAGATTACCGCTCAAAGCGCATAGAATGTATTTAAACTTAGACAGTAGAGGTAAGAAAAATTGGGTGACCAATGTGAGGATGAAACTGTGTGAATATGGTTTCAGCTTTGTATGGATGAACCAAGGTGTGAGTGATATGAGTGTTTTTTATTCGGGTATTTCGAGAAAGACTGATTAATTGTAGTTGGCAAAATTGGGATTATCATGTGCAAAATAGCGATAGATTTGAATCATATAGAACGTTCAGTCATTTACGCTGTTTACCTGTATATATATCGATGAAGATGGACAAACAACTAAAGCGTATCATGACTAGATTCAGATTCGGTGTGTCTGATATTGCGACTCATCATTTTCGCTATAGACAATTATGTGACAGAAATCTAATTTGTCCATTATGCCAAAATCCGAAAGAAGATGAAGTTCATTTTGTACTGACGTGTCCAAGATTAAGAGACCTCAGAGAGCAATTCATACCGCAAAAATATTCAAGAATCCTTGTCTTTTCAAGTTGGTCTTGTTAATGTCATCATCTAATGAACATACTATTAGACAATTTGCTAATTACTTGTATAAAGCATTCCAGATGCGAAGTGTTTATGTACATGATGATAACTAGTGTCAATATTCGACATGAATCACAATTGTATCCCCATTCTAAGGGGCTTTGGCCTTTATGAATAAATCATTTCAGTCTTGAGTCTCTCTCTCTCTCTCTCTCTCTCTCTCTCTCTCTCTCTCTCTCTCTCTCTCTCTCTCTCTCTCTCTCTCTCTCTCTCTCTCTCTCTCTCTCTCTCTCTCTCTCTCTTCCAAATTCGGCGCCGCAAAGGGAGACCTGCAAAACTGTCTTGCACCTCTGAACATAATATTGTGACTGCTCTTTAGATGTCGTTTACGGTGCAGACTACCTTGATATTCTCCCAATGCCTCCTCTGTCTGAAGTGGCGTGGTATGAATCTGGGCTGAAATAAGCGTAAAATTCTCTTTTTCCTCTGTCATGACTGGGGCCCCACCGGCAGCACCTGTTACCCGTTCACACTGTCCTCCAAGAAGTTGATATAACACACACAGGGTCAGCTGAGCAAAATTAATATATGGACAGGAAGCATACTTCTCTGCATCTAACTACCTTTGAAAGAAACTACAAAGCTTAGATAGTAAAGTTTTAACATTAGCTTTGGGGTGTGTTCCAGTGCACACAAACACAAAGAAATGCTATAAGGAGAGAAACATTTTACCTCTTAATGAGCAACGAACGTTGGATGTGTCCAAATACGTTGCAAGAGGCCTATCTGTAAAAAAAAACAAACTCTGCTACTGATGAAATTCTTATGGATTCCAATAAGGACCACCCCAAAAGGTCTAAAAATATATCGTACATAGAGCGATTAGAAAATTCACTTGTGAGCTTATGTCAGAATGTAGTATTGATGTTGATGCAATTTCGGAGGTTCCCATTTTTCCTCAAATGCCCCCATGGGAGCATCTCAGCGCAAAAATTGATGATGAATATACTACTTTGAAGAAAGATGACAATGTAAATATTCTAGTAAATGAAGTTCAAGAACATCTCGAAAAGACTTATCCAAATCATTTTAAAATATTTACAGATGGTTCAATAATGGAAACGTCTGACAGTGCTGCTGGATTCACTATACCATCCTTAAATGTGCAAAAGTCTTTCTATCTAGGCAGAGAATTTTCAATTTATACATCAGAGCTATATGCAATTATGAAAGCTCTGAATTATATCTTTTATGACACGCCAGTATCATTTTATAGTGTGCTATTTTGTGTTGATTCAAAATCAGTTTTACAATCATTAAAGCACTGGAACTCTAAAATTAGGACTGATATTCTTTTTGAAATTAAGCATCTATTACATTGTTTACTTTCCCGAGGTATAGCAGTTGATTTTTGCTGGGTTCCTTCCCAAGCTATAGCAGTTGATTTTTGCTGGGTTCCTTCACATTGTGGCTTAAAAGGGAATGAATTAGCAGACAAATTGGCAAAACAGGGAGCTTGTACAATTTTTGAAACACCCTTCAACAAAGTCTTAAATTTTTCTCCGCATGAATTGATCCAGCGATTGGAAAAGAATATGCGGAAGAAACATCTTAATGAGAATTTATTCGTCCTGCCATCATGTCCAAGGTGTCTAGCCAGATTAATTCATAAATTACGGTTAAATACATGGAATACAAAATATTCACGAGGCATAGCGTGTATATGTCAGGAGAATAGTTCAATTCGTCATCTTTTATTTGAATGCCCTGTACTAACCCCCGCTTATATGGAGAAGAATATTTTTATAAATAATTCTGACCATGTTGATAGTGTGGTAAATAACCGTTGCTTTTTTATATTGCTTTGGTTATTGCTCAGTCCCCAGTTGCAAAACTATTGTGAAAAAAGCCATTTGAGATATGCGTTAATAGTTGGGTTTTTTTTGTTTGTTTGTTTGGTGTTGTTTTTTTTGGGGTGGGGGGGTGGGGTGCGGAGGTGGGTGGTGGGGTGGTGCTGGTAGTACAATGGAATGTACATTGCATTTTTAAAGGGTTTCAAGATCATCTTGCGATGAAAAGACGTTAAATAAAACTACTGAACTGAACTGATCAGCACGGAACTCACGGCGAGCTTCATTTTGTGTTCGTGTGTCTGAACGCTATTTGCCACGTGAACACTGCAGTTGACTGACACGATTATTTGGACAAAGTTGTCTAAGAGCAACTGTTATTCTGATTTCTACCTGTTTTAGCTAATACCAGGTCCCGACTAGCAACACAACACGCGCTGAATATTAGATGTTGTTTTCCTTTTACCTCTTGCCTTATGTGTACCAGAAGAGCTGATCTTTTCCTGGGTATGTTCACTGTTCATGGTTGCACAAATATTGCTTACACATTATTTTCATCAGTCTGATTATGTGTTTCGTTTCTGTGTTAGGCCTTCGACGTAATTTGATAATTTCTTTAAACAGATGAATTGAATTCAAGTTTTAAATGTGTGCTAGGTTACAGAAAAATGGCTTTTTTGAGTTACTGTGATCTCAGACTGTGGTACATAGTGCTGGGCGGTGCGTTGTGAATGCAGCATAATGATGCGCCTCATCGGCTCCTTGTGTGTGTTGTGTTGTGTTGTGGTGTGGAGTAGTGTGGCGTGTTGGTGTGTGTGGTGTGTGTGTATGTGTGTGTGTGTGTGTGTGCGTGCGTGCGTGCGTGCGTGCGCGCGTGTGTGTTGTGGTATGATGTGGTATGGTGTGATGTGGGGTGTGTGTGTGTGTGTGTGTGTGTGTGTTGTGTGTGTGTGTGTGTGTGTGTGTGTGTGGTGTGTGTGTGTGTGGTGTGTGTGTGGTGTGTGTGTGTGTGCTGTGTTGTGTTGTAATGGTGGTGTGGTGGTGGTGGTGTGTGTGTGTGTGTGTTGGTTGTGTTGTGTTGTGTTGTTTGTGTTGTGTTGTGTTGTGTTGTGTTGTGTTGTGTTGTGTTGTGTTGTGTTGTGTTGTGTTGTGTTGTGTTTATGTGTGTGTGTGTGTGTGTGTGTTGTGTTGTGTTTCATTGTGTGTGTGTGTGTGTGGGGAGTTGTGTTGTGTGGTGTGTGTGTGTGTGTGTGTGTGTGTGTGTGTGTGTGTGTGTGTGTGTGTGTGTGTGTGTGTGTGTGTGTGTGTGTGTGTGTGTGTGTGTGTGTGTGTATGTGTGTGTGTGTGTGCGCGTACGAGCGTATATGGACACTACTGCTCCGACCCTGCAATTTCAGGAATAGGAATTGATGGGGAAAAAAAGGAAAAATGAAAGAAATCTGGAGAGGTCAGATGGTATGCTTCTCCAAGCTTTTTTTGTACACCTACAAGAAATTGTGCTGTAAGAATGAAATGTTAAGAACAGCTAAGAAAAAAAAAATCTTCAGATCTGATTCAATGGCAATGTGAATCATTTTCAATCAAGTACATACATTAAACCGCACATACAGAATATGATGCCGGATCCGAAAAAAATGTCTGTTTACCGCGTTGACGTGATAAGAACCGACTATAAGTATTTTCACCTCTTCATCTGCTGGAGAATTTGTTTCCCCTTAAAGTAAGTTCATGTAAAAAGGAAAGGATTTCAGGGGAGTAAAAAAAGAAGAATTCCTACCCCTGGCGTTGTGTCTTTTAACCATACTGAATACAATTTATTATCAATATCTTTTTGTTCAAATGCCTAGGACACAAGGACCAGCGTGAGAGGCGGCAGCCAAAAGACTCTAGAATGGTTGGCACTTCTGACATCCTTGACTGCATGCTGTCTCAAGACAGGCGACTCACGTACACTATTTCTCACGCATCTATCCATCTTCGTCATTCAAAATCGAACAATTTGAACATTCCACAAAACACGTCTTTAACCTGCACGATCGTGTTTGGCTGTGAAAAGGATAAAGTCGAACCAGTGGTATATTCTATGGGCCCAAGCGAGGAAAGCTTACATGTTGATTTACAGCATCAAACCTGCAGGCCCGGCAATTCTGTCTTGATCTATGAGAAGGTCTTATTCCGCCATTGCTACAGGAACGACCATGAACTGAACAAAGTCTTGTGGACAGGGTGTGAGCCGGAGTATGACCCTTTACCGCTGTACATCGCTCGTGAAGCAGAAATAGGCGTGGTTTTCAGGATGAAAGAATCTGACGTTGACTACAACGTGACAATGGTCATCAGTGTAAACGTCTATAATCGGTCAAAGCGAGCTTTGGAAGTGGTTCACTTGTCATCAAATTTAGGTAAAATGAATACAGGTACTGAAAAAAAGTCTTTCTTTATTGGTAAGCAGGTCGAAACTTTAAGAACAGCTAGACCGCAGAGGGTCTTCAGAGAAGACGTCTCCCCCCCCCCCCTTCCCCTTCTCTCTCGGCCATTACAAAAGCTTTGGCCTTTAGCTCTTTGCAACCTGAATAGGCTGGGTCACATACAAGTCATTGCTGCTGCATACTCTTTGCTCGTTTACTCCAGCATATTGCTGTGTAGAAAAGAACCGTTTTCTTGTGTTGAAGGTAGTTATCATCTAATCTACTTAAGAACTAATATGTTTGCTCTTCATCCTTCTTTCTCAAAAATGTTTGGACTGAATTTTTGCACATGTTATTTTCGAATATGACATTTTACCATTCAATATCACTTCACATTAAAGTCACACATGGAGGTTTACTGGGCAAGCTCTTGTGGGAAACTGCTTTTAATGACTTGGGAGGCGGAGATGATGGTTGAGGTGTTGACGGCAGGGAAGGGTGGGTGGGTGGGGTGGTGGTGGAAATATGACATTATGGATATCTAACTTGTTTTTATGCTATTGATCAAAGTAACGGTTTGCCACTTAAAAGAATTGACAGCCTGTTACCTTTTTATATTAACTTAAACAAATACACTAATAAAGTTAGATAGATACAAAACCATAAAAAAAGATTTTAAAGAGATCAAAGTACATCATTTACCAAGGTTTGGAATCCAAATTAAAATGTTCTCAGTTGCAGCATATCCTGTTTGTGAAATACTCTAACAAAGATATTATGAAGCATAATGCACTGGAGCCATAGAAAGATGACTGAATATATAATTCATGAACAGACACATAAATCATTTAATAAGTCGTTTGATCAGTGAACGTCAGCAACTGACGATAATTTCCACAGGGTTCGTGCAGTCCCCAGGGTTCAATTCGGAGTCCATGATTCACCATCCCTTGGGTCCCCCTGTCATGGCGGCCACACTGACCGTGCCTACATCTCACGTGATCATGCTCAGTGACCTGCACGTGGAAATCGATTATTCATCACAACTCAGTCTGTACAGTCACTACCAAGATGCCCAACGATTGCTGTGGACACTGCAATACAACGATTATGTTCCCTTGCCGGAAGTTTACAACCACACCGAAGAATTGTACTTTCAGTTCAAGTCCGCAACGCTTAGACCACGATCCGTCAGACACCCAGACGTTAACGTGTGGAGCTGTACAGTTTATTTCATGTTTGGTGGATTTAGAATTCTTCAGTTTCCACAAGGTCAGTTTCTATGCATGATGGTAGGGAGAAGTTGAACCCAGTGTCCGCCCATGTGTATGTAAATATGCCTGCCTTTTCCTCGGTCTGTCAGTGCTTTTGATACATTTTTTGTATGTGAACACACGCGCGCGCGCATGCACAACACACGCACACACGCGCGCGCGCGCGCGCGCGCGCGCGCGCCGCACGCACGCACGCACGCACGCACGCACGCACGCACGCACGCACGCACACGCACGCAGCACGTACGCACACACTACACACACACACACACACACACACACACACACACACACACACACACACACACACACACACACCCCACACTCAGTGATCACCACCCACTATTCTTCCTAACATACACAAACATACACACTCATATATAGTTGTAACACACACACACACACACACACACACACACACACACACACACACACACACACACACAGACACACACACATACATGCGCGCGCGCGCACGCACGTACGCACGCACACACACAGACGCACAGAGAGAGAGAGAGAGAGAGAGAGAGAGAGAGAGAGAGAGAGAGAGGGGAGAGAGAGAGAGAGGAGAGAGAGAGAGGAGAGAGAGAGCATTACATTACAACCCATGTATATTTTTGTCCCGTGATTCTACACGTGTACTTACAAGCCCATGCAGGGGGCAGGGGAGAGAAAAAGGGGTGTGTGTGTGTGTGTGTGTGTGTGTGTGTGTGTGTGTGTGTGTGTGTGTGTGTGTGTGTGTGTGTGTGTGTGTGTGTACGTGTGTGTGTGTGTGTGTGTGTGTGTGTGTGTGTGTGTGTGTGTGTGTGTGTGTGTGTGTGTGTGTGTGTGTGTGTGTGGGCGTGCGTTGGAAGGCAATGGCGTCTCTCCAGCAACTTTTGTTCATCCAGGAAAGGGAACTGGTTTCATTCGCTTGAAGACCTTTGAGGAAACTCCCATTTTCGACCAGTTCTGTGGCAGTTTGATGTACCAGTCAGTACCAAAGGCATTTCTGATGTCAAAGAATGATGTGACCATCCGTTTGATCAAACATGTCCACATCGCGAAACTGCTTCGGTTGCTAGTCCCGCTGATCTCCCCTTTGGTGGCGCAATAAAACCAACAGAGCTCTCACTGGA
The DNA here is from genome assembly GCA_018398815.1 of Conus ventricosus. NCBI lineage: Eukaryota > Metazoa > Mollusca > Gastropoda > Neogastropoda > Conidae > Conus > Conus ventricosus. Next base: position 6,610,545 of record CM031623.1, on the reverse strand, counting down.
GAAGGATTGTTTCCCACGCACGCCCTCTTCCCCTCAAACAGAAATATGTCTCTTCAAGTTCAGTATTTAACCAAGACAGGTTGTGAAATTTACTGAACCTCTTGTCTGAAAATGGAAGGCATTTGGGTCCTGGCTTTCTTATTATTTCTATCATTTTTCAATCTTCTGTTGTTGCCTGTTAGCCCCTTGAGCTTGTGAAATGGCTTCCTGTCTTTCGAAAATTGTGATTTAAAAGCAATTCGTAATCCTGGTGGGTTCTTGTTCCCAGTGAATCCCCACACTGTGTCTTTTTACATTTCCCCATCATGATTTTTAGACAAATATTAGTTTACAACTGCATTTGAAATTCTTATTTTCTCTTTCACCGAGTGCTCTGGTTTTCCCCCGTTTGTTTTCATGTGTGTGTGTGTGTGTGTGTGTGTGTTTTGTGTGTGTGTGTGTGTGTGTGTGTGTGTGTGTGTGTGTGTGTGTGTGTGAGGGAGGGAGGGGAGGGAGGGGCTGACACTTTTCATATATGTTGAGGGATCTGGCTGACTTCCACGAGTTACCTTTCAGCTAGTATGGACGTGCCTCTGAACAGCAGGTAGCCAGGAATCGCTAACAAGCCTGATCAGTACTTCACAGATCGAAACAGCTGTGGCTTGTTGGTACTACTGACCCACCTTTCAGAGGAACAAGAAAACTAGTACAGCACTCACTGGAGAAAGATAATTTCCTGTCCCTCCTTCCCCTTACACGCAAAGCTGTCTTGTAAAGTTATGTGTAAACCTGGTGCGTATTTTGATGTTTGCTCCTTTTCGTATTTGAAAAGTAAAGGCATCAGGATCCAGGTTCTATTATTGTTATCGAAATACATATTTTTTGCAAATTCTGATTAACCTCTGTGCCCGTTATGCTTGTGGAGCGAGTCCGGCGTTTTAAATCTGAGAGAAAACTTTTGAGAAAATGCCACTCTCCTCATGTGATTTCATCTGACGTATATATTATCATGTGCGCGTGTGCGCGCGTGTATGTGGCTTTTCTTTTCTCTTGAAATTGTTTGTTGCTTGTTGTACTTGGTTGTAAGGTAGACAACAGGAAGAGTGGTGTTGGTGTACAATTTTTGAAAAGGGTAAACACATCGTTACAAACGGTTCAACTTCACTTCTTATTACCTTCATAATTACCACCATCATCCATTGAATCAGATTTACATGTCTTGAGTGGGTTGGTTTGTGTGTGTCCACTTTCTTGTGCCGTGTTCTTTCTTAAACCAAATGGCACGTGTACAAATCGAGCAATGATCCAGGAGGTCTTTTTAAAGTATTAGAACAATGGCAAGAAACTGTCGGAGAGCATTTTTATTGACTTGTAAAACATGCTGGTTCTCAATTCTTCCAGACAGTTCCACGTATTCTAATTGGCAGTGCTATGTCATGATTCTTGAACCTTCTAGAATTCCATTGTTTTTGATTGGCTGTTCTGCCTTATGCTTGGTGAACTTTCGATTTGATGATCTATGAGTAATTGAGAAAAGGAGAGAGCAAAAGCGATGTGAAGAGACTGAATGTAAAAGTGTTTAAGAGGGGCGCTTTCTTGTTTTGCGAAGGCGTTGTGTGTTGAATTGTGAGTCTTCTGGTTTTACTAAATACTTTGAACTTGTTATCTCAGTGCATTTGCACTCTCCGTGGATCGATTCATCGATAGATTGTGTGTGTGTGTGTGTGTGTGTGTGTGTGTGTGTGTGTGTGTGCGTGTGTGGTTGCGTGCGTGCGTGCGTGCGGCGTGGCGTGCGTGCGCCCGTGCGTGCGTGCGCCCGTGCGTGCGCGTATATATATATATATATCACGAACAGTATAAAAATGTCCTTTAAAAATCCAAAAGAGCTCAACCGTTTAGGGAGCAACATCTGTTAAAAATATTTCTAAAATGAAGTGCTAAAATCAACAAGCTTGTTTCGAGCCTCTTGCCTCTTGCTCTCTTCAGGATATCCTTTTGGGGCACGCTGTCGTTCTTTTATAGCGTGCGGGACCTGATTCCGTTTCTGTATGTGTGATTTAATCTCATTCGCTGCACGTGTGGTCTGTGGTTCTTGTTTGGGTCTGTTCAGGTGCAGTGTGCTAACAAGATTTCTATTTGTGCCTGCAATTGTTTACTATTTCTCCTTTTGTATTCAGAGTTGCTAGATGTGGTTTATATAATATTAACCATTTTTTGTGGAGCATAAATTGCATTTTTTAGAAATATTGTTGTATGGTGTTGCTGGTTTTATGATTTTCCATGATATGCTGTAGTCTATTGTTTTATCTTTGCGTCTCCAAATGTATTTGCTCAACTCTGTTTGGTTTTTTTCTTTTTCTTTTTTGAATGACTGTTTGTGGTTTGCATATCTGGTTTTGAAAGGGTTTTCAGTGATCCCTATAATGCTTCTTTTTCATTTTCTGATGTTACCGTAGCTTGGTATACAATATTGCTGTGAAGACATTTGTTGCTTAGGGGGCACTGTTTTTTTTTTAGTGCAGTTGCAAGATGTCCTTTCGGCACCCTTCTCTGTTGTGTTGCTTTTCATTTTGTTAGATTAGTCAATTATGTTTTTAAGGTTGGGCATACATGAGTATGATAGTTTGATGGTGTTTTTGTTGAACATTTTGAACAGTTTGTGTTCTCTTGGAAATGATGTTGCCAAGATTTTGAAGAATTCTTTTCCTACGTTTGTTTTTTACTTGTCCGTCGTATGGGGGGGGGGGGGGGGGGGGGGGGGGGGGGGGGTTGTACCATATGATCTTCTTTTCCTGTTTTTCTTATTTCTGTTTGTGTTATTGTCTGGGCTGTATTGCAGTTGTAATTATAACCACTTTTTTGTAGTGCCTCTTGGTATTCTGTTGGTGCATTATCGAATACCTTTTCATTGCATGACAGGTTGGATAGTCTCTTGTTTATACCATTGGGTTTTTTTTTAGTATAGTGGTGGGTGGTTGCTTTTGATATTTACGTAGATTGGTATGTCGTTGGGTTTTTTGTATGGTTTGTACACCATGGTCATTGAGGTCTAATGTTATGTCTAGGTAATTCACTACTTTTTTGTTTGTATATTATATATATATATATATATATATTATATATATATATATATATATATATATATATATATATATATATATATATATTATTATATTATACATAGTTAAAAAAGTAAGAGGAATCTTAAAACTATCTACAAATTTGTTTCAAGCGTGTTCTGCTGTCATCAGGATCCTGATGACAGCGCAACACGCTTGAAACAAATTTGTAGATAGGTTTAAGATTCCTCTTTTAACTTGTTTTAACTAATGTTGCTCCCCAAGGGGTTGACCTTAAAAATTGTTTTAGGCTTTTTAAATATATGACTATATATATATAAATATATATATATATATATTATATTTTAATATATAATATATTTTATTTGGGTGTGTGTGTGTGTGTGTGTGTGGTGTTGGTGTGTGTGTGTGGGGTTTTGGGGTTGGTGTTGTGTTTGGGGTGTGGTGTGTGTAAAACCCCCTTTTTTCTCTTTTTTTTTTTTCCCTTTTGTTGTTGTTTTTGGGTGTTTGTTTTGTTTTGTGGGGTGCGGGTGCGTGTGTGCGTGTGTGTGTGTGTGTGGCGTGATAATATATATATATTAAAAATTTTTAAATATATATATATATATAAAATTATATATATATAGCATTGTTAAATACTGTTTTTTTAATGACAAGTTGGATAGTCTTTTATTTGCGTTTTGGGTATTGTTTTCAGTATGGAGGGTGGGGTTTTTTTATGTTTACATAAACGGGGCGATCATTTGGTTTCTTGATGGTTTATATGCAGCGGGTTGGGGTTTAAACGTTATGTCTAAATAGTTCCTATCTTTTTGTTTGCTCCTAGGTGTTTTTTAAGTTTTGGGTTTGTGGAAAATTTACACAATTCTTTTTTCTTATTTTCAATATTCCTAGGGTTTATTCAGAGTGCTGTGGTCTTACCCCGTCACTTAGGTCCATTTGGTGTACTAGAGAACCTTTGTTACACTTAAAGACCACAAACCCAAATTTTTCTTGAATAATCCAAAGGTTTGAAAACCCCTTCCCAAAACTGAAAAGGAAAAATTTATTTAAAAAAAACTCTTAAAAAAAAACCCAAAAAAAAACATAAGGAAAACATAAACTCTCTCGGGAAAAACACATATGAAGTATAAATGACAAAAAAGTCAAAAACAAGAAAAACAGTTTCTATAACATTTGACAAGTAGTTTTCTATCCATCTTAATAAAAGCTAAACAAAGCTAAAAAATTTTCCAACAATACACAGAAATATCAGGCCAAAATAAAAAAAAATCATTCTCCTTAAAAAAGAAAACTTTATGCACAAAAAATAAAACCGGGATTAAAACCAAGAAAAATTAAACTTTTGATTTTTCAATGGGATCATATAGGTCCCAAAACCCTTGCAAAATTGTCGGACTATTCATATTACCAATAAAACCCCCAAATCTCCCAATTTTTTTTTTAAAAAAAAACTAATAAATAATTTTTAGATTTTTGTATCACAATTATGATATTTATAGTTTTTTGGTTTATTTCATCAACAATTTCCATTGAAGAGTAAATAGGTCCCGACCATATATGGGATCGGGGTACGAAAGGGGGGGGTTTTTTCCTTTTCACTTATGCTAAAACCATCTTTGCTTAATTTTTTTTTTATAGGGTTATTTCAGCTTTATAATTTAAAAAAAATAAGGACCAAACAGAAAAGAAAAACCCAAATATATAATTTTTTATGTGTTTTATTAGGGAAGATTTTTAAAAAAAAACCGCAAACAAACAAGAAAAATGTTATTTTTCTTATCAAAAGAACAAGGTCTTTTGTTTTTAAAAAGGGCATTTTGATAATTTCTCAAAACAAATAAAATAAGATATAATGGCTGACCAATTTCCCCCTCTTCCTCTGTTCGGGACCATCTTTTTGCTGTCGGATGGGGTACACACCAACGTGGAGACAGCAGTGAAAAAATTGTTGTCATTCCATTCCCCAAAATCGGTCCATTTTTTGGGGACATGCTGTCAAAGGGCCACGGGGTGTTTTTATCTCTTTCAGGGTTTCGGGGGGCATTTTCCCCATTCTTTTGGGAGCGAATGGCCGGAAAGGGCAATGTTTTTGGGCAGTCAGGTGATCAAAAGGTCATGAGGTGAACAAAGGTAAAATGTCAGGGGGGAAAAATCCTGGTCTCCCGCATTAAAAAACGGGTCCCCACCAGATCCACCCATACCCCGGGGGTACTCTGTTTCCCTCCTCGACCCTTTGGATGGCCCAAACTGCAGACTTTCCCAAGGGGGCTGTCAAGCCCCACATCTTGTGCCAAAAACGTATTGGTTTTCCCCGATAAACGCTTTGCACCAGTTTCCCAAAAAAGTACGGCAACATTGACTCATCAATGTAAGGTCTGGTCTTTACCAATGTGAAGTAATTTAAACCTCTGATTGAGCATGCTGCATGGGGCACCTTATCAGCTTGTCATTACATCCAACCCGCATTGTTGCAGAATGAAGACCCCGCATCACTCAGTGAAACGTTTCTTGTCAAAAGAATAAAATTTGCTTCATTGACACTCAAGTCATGGGACCAAAAAAGATGAGTTTTGGGAATGAAGTTAGCCAGACACAACAGGAGCAGAAATGAACCCCTCATCTGGAGTTGTGGGAAATGTTTGTTCCCTTTGGAACGGGCATAAAATGTGTTCCGACAATCGGGGAGATTACACATACAAAAAACACTGAAAAGTTGGACAGGATCAGCAAACCTTGTGGCTCGATGGCCAGCCTTCCATCCCAACTGCCCTTTTTCCCTTTTGTCAAACAACTTTCCCCAGTCCTGTCAACTACTGTTTTCCCTTTTTTTTTTGGTGTTTTTTGATACATCCCCTTTTTTTTCCCTCGTTCCGAATTGGTCTTGGATGATGCCCTAGTTGATGGCGAGCATATCCATTAATCTGGTTTCGTCGTAAAACCCGGGTGAAAAGAAAAAAAAAAACAAAGATTGATGAAGGGTTCAAGAAATCAACAACAAGGCGATAGGCTCTATAAAACTTAAACCCTTTTTTTTTTTTGTCTAAGACTCTTTTTCATTTTTATACCCATCATGCATTTCAAAAAGCACATTATCTTCCGTACTATAGTGGGAATACCCCCTTACAGTGTCCGATATGTGGAGGAAAAATGCTTTTTTTTTTTGGTTTTTTGCGATCTCGGCTACAAATCCCGGGGGGGTTTTTCCCGATAGACCGATGTTTTTCGAGTTTACACCTTTTTTCCCCCGGGCAGCCCCTATCCACTTCAGAAAACCCTCAAGGGGAACCCACCCAAAACTCCTTTAACAACCAACAAAATTTACTACTGGCAGAGGAACTGTCACAGGAAAGGGACTCCTTTGAGGCAACACCAGAGCATTTTTATGTCGGCCCATAGGCAATTTCCCCGTATATGGAGACGCATGATGGGCCCGGGCCTAAAGTGTGCTTTTTTTAAAAAAATCAACATCAGCACTGACTCAATTTTCTTCATCGTGCTCGTCATCAATGAAAACGCACTCCTTGGGCTGTGGAGGGTCACGGTTTTCCCACAAAACTATTTCTGTTCAAATTGGAGGGACCCGCTTCCCCGCATCATCTTCTTCACCACTTCTTTATCATTTTCTTTCCACAGGGGGAGGTTCGATTAAACAGTTGCCTATCAAAGTTTTTATCACCTCCCGATTGACAGAACTTGATGAAATGTAAAATTTTTTTTTTAAAAAAAGAAGAAAATTGGATATAATATTGATTTTGCAAAAAAAAAAAATACAAAAATGAATAGTAGCAGACATTGGGGTTTTTCCTTTAAAAAATTACTGACGAATAGTAAATTTTACTAAAAAAATTTCCGATGTAAAAAAAAACGGCAGGGAAATGATTTTTGTTTGTTTGTCAAATTTTAGTGATACAGCAAAAACCCCTCCCCCCTACCACGATCCCCTTTTTGGGAAACTTTTAAAAATTCCCAATAACTAACAAAGACAGTTTGGGAAAAAACGACAACACATTTTAGGTAAAAAGTTAGGGTTTAATTGCTTAATTAACAGTTTTCAAAAATGTGTTTAGGTTTGATGCAGTGAAATCACCTTCCGGGATGTAGACGCCTTGTTTTGCAGTGTTTTTTGCAAATGCCGCCCCCAGATAAGAGTAAAAGGAAAAAACGCAAAAAACTTTTTTTGTATTCTCTTACCTCCCCTGAACTCTTGTGCATTATCATTTTAAAAAATCAAAGAAAAAGGCAGGCAAACATAACTGACCGATTTCCCTATATGGGGTCGGGGACAAAAAAAAAAACTTTTGGAAAAAAAACTGGACGACAGGGATGACGGGCTTGCGCTCTGAATGACAACCCCCGGGAAAATTGAAAAAAAAAAAAAAAATTGTGTAAAAAAACTATCCAAAATTTTGGTAATAAACAGTATTCAACAATGCACGTTGAATACCAAAGGCGTTACATAAATGGCTACAATTTTGAACTAGATACGACCCAGACAATGACACAAAAAAATGAAAAGAAGGGGGAAAAGGGGAAAATCATATGGTACAATCCCCCCTTTTAGCAAGAGTCAAAACAAAGTAGGGAAGAAACTTTAAAACTGGGCATCATCTTTCCCCAAAAACCATAACTTATTAAAAAATTAACAGAAACAACACAAATTTACATATTTATGTATGCCCAATCTTAAACAGATCGATTCACAAAAAAGAAAAGCGCCCAAAAGAAAAATACGGGACAAAGGAAATTTGTAACTGTCCCCAAAAAAAACAAAATCCCCTAAGCACAAATGCCTTTTTCAACAACATTGTGTACCAAGCCCCCTGAACATAAGAAGCAAAAAAAGCATTTAGGTATCCTGAAAAACCAATTTAAAACTAGATATGCAAACCATAAACAATCATTCAACAAAGAAAGATATAAAAACCAAACAGAATTGAGTAAATACATTTGGAAACTTAAAGATAAAAACACAGACTACAACATATCTTGGAAAATCTTAAAAAGAGCAGCACCATACAATACCATTTCAAAAAGATGTAATCTATGCCTTACAGAGAAATACATGTACTATGTAAACCACAATTAGCAAATTAGAACAAAATGGTTAACAATTGCAGACACAGATGGAAGTTTTTATCAGTGAATAAAATCAAAAACACCTGAGAAACACATGTAGCACGGGGAAAAAAAACAACAACAGCAAGCAATATATAATATATAATATATATATATATATATATATATATATAATATATATATATAATAATATATAATATATAATATATATAATATATATATAATCACGAACAGTATAAAAATGTCCTTTAAAAATCCAAAGGAGCTCAACCGTCTAGGGAGCAACATCCCCAAAAGGATATCCTGAAGAGAGCAAGCAAGAAGCTCGAAACAAGCTTGTGATTTAAGCACTTCATTTTAGAAATATTTTAACAAATAAATATATAATATATATTATATATATATATATATATATATATATATATATAATATATATATATATATATATATATATATATAATATACTATATATACTGTTCAAAAAAGTTAAGGACCAACATTGAGAATGCACATCTTTTAAAAATTCACAAAAATTCATTGTACCGCCATTGTGGTCCAAACAAATTGAACCACACGCAAAATTGATAGTAAATGCGGCAACTGCAGTTTTGTGGCACACATTTCTCACGCGCCTTGAAAAACACGTGTCGCGACTTGTCATTTTTGGAACAAATTGGGGTGAATTTTCTGATGTGTTTGGGATCCGAGGAGCATGTGCTGAATCAAAATCATGTAAAGCACGAGCTAAATCAGGCTGTAGGTCATAAAGTATGCTCAACCAAATGTCTTTAAAAGCCACTGTACTGGCGAAAACTGCAATGCAACAGCATGCCTCCACGTCGGAGACTGAACGAGCTGGATCGTGGAAGAGCAATAGGATGGCTCCAAGAAGGAGTTGCAGTCCGAGTAGTGGCACGGAGACTTGGGTATCACACTCTGTTGTTTTCAGACTCAGACAACGCTTTCAAGACACAGGAAGAGTGCAAGAACGACCACGCTCTGGTCGCCCAAATAACACCACCCGAGAGGACCGTACTTTAAAAGGCGGCCCACAAGAAAAAAAAGAAGTGCAAACAAATCAGACGTCGCCTTAGAGATGCCACCAACATTTGAAATTTCAGACCATACGAAACCGCCTACACGCCGAAAACCTCCGTGCCGACGCTACCAAAAGACATTTTTGACTGATCCCAAGAGCCACGCCGATATGGTGCACGCAGCACAGAGATGTACACATAACATGGGTAACGTGATTTACAGACGATCGCGGTTCTCCGGGATCCTACCGAAGAGGGAACGGGGTTGGAGACTTTTGCAGAAGAACGCCCCAAAAGGGACCGCTATGAGGGGGGGTCCTTTATTTGGGGCGGCAAAAGCACACCTACAGAACGGTTCCCTCTAAAAGTGGCGGGAAGGGAATGGTGTTCGCTCCAAACAAAAATTTTGCAACCCTTTGTGCTGCCACCCTTAAAAGCGGGGACCTCAGGCAGTTTTTCAAGATGACAATGCAGGCCCCATCCACCAGAGCAGTAAAAAAGTTTCTCCAAGGTGGTGTCAGCAAATGCAGGGCCTGAAAACAGCCCGCCTAAACCCCCCACAACATTTTTGGGATGAGCTGGGCCGGAGACTGCAGCGCGTCGTTTCTCCCCTGCTAACCTGAAAAACTCAGCGTTTGAGTCCCCCCAGCAGAGGGGGTGCTGTCCCCCGGGTCTTCTGCCACACGGGTAAACCCCATGCGAAAACGCTCCCTTGAATGCCTTGCCAATAAGGGGGGACACATACGCTAAACCCAGACATTGAACAAACCCCCTGTGATTTTCAAATTTTGGGGGGGGGGGGGGGGGGTTGTACGGCCGATTCCAGTTTGTTGCCCCTGGGATTTTGTCATTGTTTTTACACACTTTTCACTATTCAATAAATTCAGTTACACTTGGAATTGATCACTTCCCAATTTTTTTTTTTATAATCAGTGAAATGTTGGTCCTTATTTTTTTTAAAACTTTATACACACACACACACACACACACACAACACACACACACACACACCCCCAAACACACACACACACACACACACACACACACAACACCACACCACGCACACACACACACACACTATATTATATAAAATATTTATATATAAAAATATTTTTATATATATATATAAATAAAATATAATAAAATAAAAAATTTATAATATTATATAATTTTTTTTAAATATATATAAAAAGCCCTTGAGAAACCCAAAAAATGGTCAAAAATTTTGGGGAAAGTTTTTTACTTTATTTTGTTATTTCTTTGTTTGGTTTTAATATATAATATAAAATATATAAATATATATAGGAAAAGATGCTCCCAGGTTTTCCCCGAAAGGGGGAGGAATGATGTTTCACCAAAGGGGGGAGAAATATGAACCCAGGGTGCTCAACCAATCACGACGAAAAACCCAAAACGGACATGAACATGGCCCAAATGGAATACCAGTGTCTGGGGAAAGCTTTTCGTCCCACCCGTGGCTAAAGATCCACAAACAAAGATGGGTGTGTGAAGACTATCGAATAGCACCGCCTGCATCAGCGATAAGAGTGGGAAGCCCAAAGGGCCAGGTTTTAAAACCCAAAGGCCCCAAGGACATCCACGCGTTGGTTCGGATGAGGAAATTTTGCACGGGCCCTGATGCCAGGCGCCTGAAACCAAACCCTGCCACGAGAAAAACGAAACGAAGTTTGGGGAGAAACTGGATGAAAAAATCTCCAAAGACTCGATGCCTGTAGGGAAAAGCACCCGGAAAACAAATAGCCACATATGGGGACATTGTGTATCCCACGTGTAAGACGCCTAGGGGTAAAACTCCCCAAAGAGAAAACACCTCCAAAAAATCCAACGCCAAGAAAAATGGAAAAATCAGAGTCCAAAAGAAAAACCCTCAAAAAAGCAAATGAAGACCCCCTGCCACTGAAAAAAAAGGGTTTGGGAAAAAAACTGTGGGAAGACCGAAAAAAAACACAGTGCCCTCGAAAGCGGAATCTGCGAGGAAGGGGAAAAGAGCAAAAAGAAAAACACAAGAGCGCTTTTTTCAGAGCCCCTTCCCATTTGCCAGAACACTTTTTGGGGCACCAAAATCTGGGCCCCAAAGTGGACAAAGGAGTTTTTGGCACATTGAGGAAAACATACTCTCCCACGGCAAAGCCCACTCGACATTCAAGGCGGGTGTGGCCAACCAACCCGGGGAAACAGTTCAATGGCAGCCTCCAACGCTGGGGAAATCAAAAAGGTGGTCGAAAAAGCCAGAGCCAAATCATCACCGGGCCAAACGAATACCTTACCAGCTTTAAAGAAATGTCCCCCGGTGCTGGGTGGGTCCACAGGGTGCTGCGACAGCTTTGGGAAAACCAGAAGATCAGCGGCCATGATGACGGGAGTGATGTGTACTCCCCCCAAAAGCAAAACTCAAATGAATCAGCCATTCAGGCCAATATCACTCTGAACGTCGAAGGGAAAATTCTTCTTCCCGGCAGCAAGGCTGACAAATACCCGATGGAAAACAAGTACTTGGGTGGTCAGTCCAGAAAGGTGGGTCCCAGCGTGGTGGCTGTGTGAACACGCCCAATGATCTGGGACGCAAACCAAAAAGCAAAAAAAAGAAAGAGAGACCTGGGGTTTTTGTGGCTTGATCTGGCAAAACGCATATGGGTCGTGCCCCATGAGATGATACAGTTGGCTCTTTAGATGTACCTGTGCAAAGAAAATCCCCGACATGCTCAAAAGTATTCAATGGGTTCTAAACGGTTTTTCTACCAAGGGGTACACACTATTGGGATCAACTTGGAATGGGGGTTGCAATGGGGTGGCAATTTCCCCCCATACGTTCGGGGTGGGAATGGAATCCTTGAAAGCAGCAAAAACAAACCCAGAAAAAAACCTTGCGATGGATACAAATCCTCCTCTCAAGGCCTTATGGATGACACTCAGGATTTCATCCAGAGAAGACAGACACTCATGTGCGGGAGGCTGGACAAAATAGTTGCCTCTCCAGAATGAAGTTCAAGCCCAAAAAAATCACGGAGTCTCCACTGAGGGAAAAAAAAAGTGGGCCCCCAATCGTGTCTTTATGTTGCCAACCAGGGCCCTTCCAACAGTCACAGAAGAACCAGTCAAAAGGCCTTGGGAAAATGGTATGATGATACGTTGAAAGACACACAAAGAGAAAAAAAAACCAAACGATGGGGAAGAAGCTTGGGGACCATTGACCATGTGGGTCCCTGGGAAATACAAGGTTGGTGTCGCAGTTCATGCGATCCCCAAACTCCATGGCCCCTTTATGATATACGACATCTGCACCCGCACAGTGGAGGGAATGGAAAAAAAATCAAAAAAAGTCACAAGGAAATGGGTTGGTGTCCCCCCTGTCTGACTGCATCGCGCTGTACGTCGCCAAGCAAAGCGAAACTACCCCTGAAATCCTCCGGAGGAATCAAAGCAGGGAAGATCGATTCAAGCATGCTGGAGACTCAAAGGGGACAAAAGGGGGTAAAGCAATCAAGCCCCCGCGAAGACAGGCAGAAAATGGAAATTCAAGAGGGGATGGGTTCTGCAAAAGAAATCTCAAATCAGAAAAATAACAGACAACACAGACCCAAAAGCAAGGACTGGGGGGGACCAAAAATGAATGGTGGTCAAAGCCAAGGAAAAGCCAAAAGAACATGAAATTCAGGGAAAAAAAAGAAAAGCCAAAAAAGACTCCAAAAAGCCGCCAGAAGCCAGCAAGGGGAATGGGCAACGTGGAGAAAGCACTCCAAAGAATCTAAACTTGGGAAAGCATTTTTGGGACTGGCCCCTCTCAGGATCAGTTCATTTCAGATCTGCATTGACTTCTGCCCTCAAATCAAACCTGGGGAAGTGGGGAAAACAGACGATCCTGATGCCCCCTCTGCCATGAAAAAAAAACAGTGGAGCTGTTCTAATATGTAAAAAAAGCCCGGCTCAAAAAAGGTACACATGGGGAAAACCAAGTGCTAAAGGTTTTTACAAAGTCTGGCTGTACCAAAACCACAAAAGGGGGAATCAGACCCAAAAACACCCGCAACATTTTCTGGAAGGGGGAGAAACCCTGGCCAAGAACAAAAGTGCCACTCGAAAATGCGCAGAGTTCTGCTGGATGGGGCAGAACTGGGATGGGACTGCAGCCTCCAGAATGAAGAGTCACCCAGAACATCGCAAGAGGGCATGAGACCCGACATAGTAGTCCCCTCTAAATCAAAACCCAAACAGCTGTCATGATCGAGCTCACGGGCCCCTAGGAACCGAATGGAGGCAGCTCAAATCTACAAATGAAAAGTAGCGATCGGCAACACCTGAGGAGAGAAGGGACAGGGCAAAATCCTACTGCAGAAATTGAGCTAGGGATTTGAGGAACGCTCATACGCCTCATGAAACGCTCTCAGTTGCAGGGGGAAAAAAAAAAAGAGCCCCGAAAACAATGGCAGAAGCGGCAGAGAGGTGTTCAAGTGGATCTGGTCAAGGAAAGGGAAAAAAGTGAACTTCATAAGGGTTAATTTTTCCCAAAAACAGGTGTCCCTTGGCTCAGTGGTTAAAGCGCGAGTCATTAATAAAAATGGCAGGGCCAAGGGTCATGGTTTTGAAACCCCGCCATGGCCTTCCCAGTGGGGAAAAAAAGGGGGGAGAAGGGCATCCGGAGTCATGAACCGTGTGGCCCAAACCCCCCCAGAGTGCAGGGGAAAAAGGACCCAAACACTTTTCTTGAAGGGGCTTCTCTTCTGAGGACCTCTGCTGCCCCGCTCTCCACGATTTTTTTCTACACACACACTATAATATAATAAAAATATTATATATAATATATATTTAAATTTAAATATATATGAAGGGGGAGAGAGAGAGGAGAGAGAGAGAGGAGGAAAGATAGTAGATTAAAAGATAATAGTATAGTTATTTGTGTGTGTGTGTGTTGTGTGTGTGTGTGTGTGGTGTGTGTGGTGTGGTCTGTTGTGGTTGTTTGTCTGGTGTGTGTATTAACCGCACTTTTTTTCTTTTTTTTTTTTTCCTTTATTGGGGGTTTTTTTGTGTTTTTTTTGTGCGTGCGTCGTGGTTTGTTGTTTTTGTGTGTGTGTGTGTGTGTGTGTGTGTGTGTGGTGTGTATGTGTGTGTTGGGGTGCGTGCGTCTGGGCGTGCGTGCGGCGTCGTGGTGCGTGCGTATGTTTGGTGTTGCTGCCCCAGATTATTCGACACCAGAAAAGTAGAGACGGGCAGTGGAACTGCCAGGGCCCTATTGGCCCCCCCTTCCAGCCCCCCCTGGCCTGTAACCTTAAATACAGGCTCGGGGGGAGAAGATGAAGAACACTGTTGGCACCAGACCCGTGGCCCGCGGCTCATGGTGGACGACCACTGCTATGACTGGTTTAACCAACCCCCACCATCGCTCACACCGAGCCCGGGATGTTGCAGAAGGATGGAGGGTCACTTGGCGATGTCCCTTCCCTGGAGAAAATGGGGGCACTGAAGGAAATGGTGTGGGGTCGCAGCCGCAAGTTCGATTTCTATGTGGGACTGAGCACTTTTCCGTTCAGTGCTCCATCACTGTACGTTACTTAATACATGGCATCTAGCATGCAATTATTCACCTAAGTAAGTCAAAGGTTATAGCTTGAATAATTTAGATGCATCATTAGAAAGTTTTTTTTTCCAGTAATCGAATGGTCCATTCATACATTTACCTCACATCACAGATCATGGGATGCACACTTTTTATTGAACATAAAACCTTTTAGTCTGCTGCCATCTTTATCCCATAAGAATTGATGAACAATGGGTTAACACCCTAATGCGTTGAGCTTACCTTGTTGTAAACGTTCCGGCAAGATATTTCTGTTGCTTTGGGAGAAAGATCTGCGTTTGTAATACATGTGCAATAGTGGACTTCAGCAATGCAAAAGGTCTAGAGACTAATATTCAATATTCAGTAAGTTATTTTCAATAGATTGAACGTATATGAATGTTTAAAGGAGATGGAAGAACTGGTTATGGATAGTTATCAGTAATATCGCTTTACTAATTCACTAATTCTTATTTTGTTCTAAAACGAAATCCAAAAGACCCTGTCTCGTTTCTGTTGTGGGCAGTCTTATGTGGAATTGGCTAAACGTAGACTTTGGGTGTCCCAGTGAGCTTACCAATTTTGCCACCACGTCATCCAACCATAGTCCATGCAACCATAGTCCATCCAGTGAGCTTATCAATTTTGCCACCACGTCATCCAACCATAGTCCATTCAACCATAGTCCATCCAACCATAGTCCATCCAACCATAGTCCATCCAGTGAGCTTACCAATTTTCCCACCACGTCATCCAACCATAGTCCATGCAACCATAGTCCCATCCAGTGAGCTTATCAATTTTGCCACCACGTCATCCAACCATAGTCCATCCAGCCATAGTCCATCCAACCATGGTTGCAGTGAGCTTTCCAATTTTGCCACCACGTCATCCAACCATAGTCCATCCAGCCATAGTCCATCAAACCTTAGTTCACCAACCATAGTCCATCCAACCATAGTCCATCCAACCATAGTCCATCCAACCATATTCCATCAAACCTTAGTTCATCCAACCATAGTCCATCCAACATAGTCCATCCAACCATAGTCCCAGTGAGCTAACCAGTTTTGCGACCACGAACCTGGACTCACCAAGAACACTAACATGGACAGAAGATCGAAACTGAGGTCACCATGAGCGCTGGGCATGAAGAGCCACAGAACTTTTCAGACTTTTCCCCATGCTGATCGAATGAGGATGAATAGATATAGATGATGTATTGAGTACTATTGCAGTCTGAGACCGCATGACAGGGCTGTAAATTGCCTATTTTCATAATGTATCCCGACGTCAGCCAGGCCTGAGAAATATTGACACCTGCAGTCGTTGGTCAGACAATTTTAGCCATACTCTCAGAGACACGTCCAGTATATAGATGAATTTCGACTGTGTGATCCCATTCTTTCTATATGCGCCTGTAATAAACACAGCCCTGGGGTAGAGACAGTCAAGGCTAAAAAGAGTACCTATGGAGTATGTTACAATACAAGCTTACATAGCATGGATAAATTTGTTCTCCACAAAAGTCGGCCGACTTTTTCATCCATAGATCGTATCAATAATGTGATAAGTTTCCGTTTTTCCTTCATAAGTGAAATTACCTTTTTCCTTTTTCTTTCAGAAATGACAGCAATAAATCCCATTTAGAGAATTGATCATAACTAACACAGTGACTGAGTCTTTGTTTTGAATTTTTCATCACTTTGAATTTATAATGACCCGCCCCCCCCCCCCCCCCCACACACACACACACACTCCCGCGTCGCACCCCTCCACCCCCCCCCCCCTTTCCATCTTCCGTATTACCTTTTAAATAAAATAAAAATCAACAGAACAATTTAGAGAGGGAATGTGTGACGACTTCAGTCGCAGGAGTGCAGTAGCCAAGATATCGCTGACTGGATGTCAACTCAAAGTATTGAAACTGAAACTGTTCAGTGTTGCCTCTCCAACGGCAGTGCAAACCTGGAACCCTTTCCTGAACTAAGTCGGAAAGAATAGGACAACAAGGAGGAACACAGAGTACAGACTCTCAAATCAAATTTATGACTTAGTTATTACGTTTTTCCATTAGCAACGTATGGTGACAATCTAGTTATAAAATCATTCACTAGCAGCGTATGGGTTCAGTCTAGTCAGTGAGTCATTCACTAGCAACGTGTGGTGACAATCTATCCTTCATAGCAGCGTATGGGTTCAATCTAGTCAGTGAGTTCCTTCACTAGCAACGTGTGGTGACAATCAGTTAGTAAGTCTTATTAGCAACATATGGTGACATTAGTCAGTACGTCCTTCATTAGCAATGTATGGCGACAATCTAGTTATAACATCCTTCACTAGCAGCGTATGGGTTCACTCTAGTTAGTAAGTCCTTCATTTGCAACGTATGGTGACAATTAGTTACTAAGAACTTCACTAGCAGCGTATGGAAGTTTTGAGTTTTTGAGAAAGTATGTCGTCAGCGTACATACGTACACATATTGTTGTTATTCCTTCAACATTTTTGATGATATTGCTTCAGCTTTAGCTTTTCTTTAGCTGATGTCGCTGTATACTTTTTTTCTGAGAAAAAAATCATGTAGTCTAAAAACAATGCAGGATGATACACGCGACAAAATTTCTCCCTACTTAACACTAACATATAATCTGAAGGTCATGGGGGATTCATTTGGTTCTATCACACAATACACATCTCTGATATCTTTTGAAATGCCGCCCTTGTTTTCCAATAACGTGCACTATTGCCTGAAATATGTTGTCTGAAATTACTTTTCAGACAGAATGGGAAATTACGTATCAGATAGTAATTTCATATCACTTGCAATGGTCGAAAATTGTACATGTTGACTATGGTATGGCCATATCATTCAGGAATCTTTTCTCACTTAGCAATTGTAGAAAAGTGAACACAGTGACTATGGTATTTGCTTGTCTGTAAGCACTTTGCTAACTTTGGACTATAAAACAATACCAGTTATCATCCAATATATCACTTATACACACACACACGCGCGCGCGCAAGCCGCAGGCACACATACAACCAACCAACCAAACAAAGAAACAATCAATCACACAAAAGGCCTTAGCTTTGGAGTGGTACCTCCAAACGGTGATGGAATCAAACTAGTT
>CM031623.1:6575833-6587566 GCA_018398815.1 Conus ventricosus | reverse complement strand
ATAGGTTTTGGGGGCCCCCCATTCAAAGACCACTTTTTCGTCTTATCCAAGTTTAATGTAAACCTAAGCGGTCTGCTTCTTCTTTCAATTCATTTAGTGGTTTTGCAAACCTACAATTGATTCGGACAGAAGAACAACATCATCAGCATACAGTAGTAAAACTGTTCAACTGCTCCAGGTATTCATCTGGATACCATGTCTTCTTTGCGGACAATTCCACCGCCAGCTCGTTTATGAAAAAAACAACAACTTTGGACTCAACAAGCATCCTTGGTTTACTCCATTTGGACAATCAAAACAATCTGAATGCTCACTCTTCACACGCACACATGCAAGCACTGAGTTGTGGACCCCTCTAATAGCCATGTACAATTTACTATTAACACCACTTTTTACGGAGTACATTCCACAGAGCATTCCGATTTACCGTGTCAAAGGCCTTCTTGAAATCTACAAATACAATGTAGAGCTTCGATTTGCAGAGTAGATGTTTCTGAATCAAAGAATATAGTGTAAATATATGGTCTATGGTGCTGTAACTGGTTCTACAACCTGCTTGTTCTTCCACTTTTTTTTTCAGTTTCAGCTCATTCAGTTAATCTTGCATTTAGCATGCAAGTGTAGAATTTACTTAAAATGCTGGTAAGTGATACTCCACGATAGTTGTCGGATTGTTCACGTCTCCTTGTTTTGTAAATTGCTACAATTATGGATTTAGCCCATTCTGATGGAAAGATACCATTACCAAAAGTTGGGTGAATAAATGAACAAGGAATTGATTACAGTTGTGTTTGCATTCTTCAACATTTCTGCTATGATTCTATCTGGTCCTGCACTCTTTCCTAATTTAAATGTTTAATACCAGCAACGACTTCTTCATTGGAAATAGGTTGATTAAATAATAGCTCAATTTAATTTTCTTCTACCATACCAGTCTCTTCTTCCTTACTTTTATTATCAAAACTATGAAAAACGCCCCAAAAATGGTCATGCCACTGTTGAACTGAGATTTCGTTACACACTTAACCCCTTTCGTTTATAGATCTTGTTACTGACCTGAACATTTTAGAATCATTAACTGAATGTTTTAGTTTCTTTAACCTACTTTCTTTAAACTCCAGTTCCTTGTTTTCCTTAGCGTAACATACCCTTTACGTGATACAGCGTATTCTTCTCTTTTCTTACTTTTATCCTTGGCTGTTTTGCATCTCTGAAATCTTTTAATAACCTTTTAACTTCCCGTTTCTTTCGTTCGCACTCATTGTCAAACAGTCATTGTATGTTCTGCTGCCTCTACAAATAACTCGAACCATACAAGCTGCGGCCCCGCACAAAGCACTGACAAATTTATCTAGACTCTCATTCACGTTAATTTGTAATAACTGACGCGCTTTCTGCATGCTGTCTAGACATTCATCACATTCAAGTTCATTTTTGATATACCAGCATATTCATCAGTCCCAGACAATTTTTTCTTCACATTGTTCGGCTGAATACCTCTTCTCTAGTTACAACAATTACTTCTCCATATTGCTTCAACTGGTAAGTGCCATGAATAAATGCAATTACAATGTTTAAATCAAAGTTTGACAACAAGCCATTGTGAACCAGTACGTAATCGATCACACTACATCCATTTGGAGACACAAAAGTATATTCACCTTTACTATCACCATCACAAAAACCATTTAAAATGCTCAAGTCGAACATGATACAGAAATCCAACAATGATTTACCAAAATGAGAGAGAGAGAGAGAGAGAGAGAGAGAGAGAGGAGAGAGAGAGAGAAGAGAGAGAGAGAGAGAGAGAGAGAGAGAGAGAGTGAGAGAGTGAGAGAGTGAAAAAAGGTACAATATATAATCATTTTTCATCAGGCATGAAAATGCGTAGAAGGTATTTAGCAAAGTGACATGGAGTTTGGAGGGAGAAAGAAAAAAAGAAAAAAGAAACAAAAGAGAAAAAAGCGAGAGAGACAGAGACCAGAGAGAGAGAGACAGAGACAGAGACAGAGAAAGACAGAGAGAGAGAGAGAGAGGAGAGAGAGAGAGAGAGAGAGAGAGGAGAGAGAGAGAGAGAGGAGAGAGAGAGAGAGAGAGAGAGAACTAGAGAGAATCAATGAATACATAAAACGGAAACCACTCATAGAAAAGATCATGTTAAAGACAAGCACATAATAATATTAGCAAAGAGCTGATTAAAAATAAAGATACAATACATAAAAGTATATGAGCAAATCATGATAAGAAGATGAGACAAGGAGAGCATGTACTTGAAGGGCGCTTGTGTGCGAGAGAGAGAGAGAGAGAGAAGAGAGAGAGAGAGAGAGAGAGAGAGAGAGAGAGAGAGAGAGCGAGAGAGCGAGAGAGAGAGAGAGAGAGAGACAGAGACAGAGAGAGAGAGAGAGAGAGAGAGAGAGAGAGAGAGAGAGAGACAGACAGACAGACAGAAACAGACAGACAGACAGACAGACAGAGACAGAGGGAGAGACGCAGGAGCGAAATAAAAAAACACCAAGGAGATGTACTTCAATCGATTTGAAGCACCAGGGAAAGAAAAGGAAACGAAAGCACAAATGGGGGGGGGGGGGGGGGGGTTACATAATGGTAACCCAGTCACGACGGGTAGGAGGGGGGGATGTCATGTAGATAATATATCATGTCATTCCAGGAGAACCAAGAGAGAGAGAGAGAGAGAGGAGAGAGAGAGAGAGAGGAGAGAGAGAGAGAGAGGAGAGAGAGAGAGGAGAGAGGGGGAGAGAGAGTCGCATGAGATGATTGAAATAATGGTGTTTGAAGGTTGACAAGCATTTTTGTTGTTTTTGATTCAGGGAGCGAGTTCCATTAACAGGAACCTGAATATGTTAAACTGGATTTGAATAAGTCAATTCTAGGAACAGGGACATGAAGTTTGGGTAGAGTCCTTGTGGAATTAGTTGCGAATCTGTGAACTAATGTGGAGGGTGCCTTCCCAGACACAATCATGTGCATTATGATCCCTTTGTTGTATTCTAATCTCAGACTTAAGGGGAGAACCTGAATCTGTTTATAGTCTGAGTCCAGAAGACTGCTGGTTTTGGGCTGGGCCCGGTAGTCCGACGTTTCGATAGTCCGACACATCGGTAATCCGACACCCCACGTTCAGATGTTTCGATAATCCGACACTGTAAGAAAAAGTAGCGATAGTCCGACATCCCACGATTCCGACAATTCCAACTCGTTTCGATAATCCGACACACAACCCAGTTTTATAATTCCCGTTAGGGTTAGGGTTAGGGACTAGGGTTAGGGTTAGAGTTAGGGACTATCGAAACGTCGAAATGGTGATGTGTCGAACAACTGGCACAAAATAAAACATTACAAAACAAGTTTCGTTGGTTCGACAAAATTGTCGGATTGTCGAAACGTCGGAATCGTGATTTGTCGAACTATCGAAACGTCGGAATCGTGAAGTGTCGGACTATCGGACCCAAACCCTGGTTTTAGGAGGACTAATTTGAGTGCTCGCTTGTGTAGCTTAGTAATGGTTTGAGGGTGTTAGCAGTAGCAGAGTCCCTAGAGTAGATCCATAGTCCCGTGTGTGATTGAATATGAGACTGGTAAAAGAGCTTGCGTGGATGCAGGTCGAGAAGCGTTTGATTTTGGAGAGTTGATAAACTCTCTGTGAAACTTTTTTGCACAGTGAGGTTTTTGGAGCTTGCCAACTAATGTTGTTATCAATTGTTATTCCTAGCACTTTGAGGTATGTTACCTGTTTCAACAGGTTCATCTTTAAGATGTACAGGAGGAAATTTAATAGTGAGATTTTGTCTTTTTTGCCTGGTTGTGATAAGCATGGATTTAGTTTTTTGAGGGTAAAGCGACATGCGATTAGTTTAGTCCATTTTACGAGGTCATTCGCACTTTCTTGTAAGGTTTGTGCAAGAACAGTAACATCAGAATGATTTGCGTGTATTGTTGTATCATCAGCAAAAAAGTTACACATGTGGATGTGATATGGAGAGGTAGATCATTAGTGTAAATTGTGAACAGTAAGGGACCTATCTGCACCTCCATCTTTGCTGACCACACTGCCGAGGTAGACAAACTTGTCAACTTCAATGATGTCTTCCTGTTGTAGTTGTAGTGGGTCTCGTTGCTGGTTGTTGACTCTCATGGCTTCTGTTCTCTTTGTGTTGATTTGGAGGCCTGGTCTTTCCTGCTTCTTCTCCTACCCGGCACAGCTTCTCTTGTGCGTTTTGCTGTTTGTGGGAGAGAAGGCTGATATCGTCGGCGAAGTCCAGGTCTTCCAGTTGCTTGGTGAAAGTCACTGGATTTCTGTCCTCTTGCCGTCTGTAGACTGCCGCATTATCCAGTCAACGACCGTCAGGAAAATTGTTGGCGATAGTAGACACCCCTGACGGACGCCGGTTTGTACAGTGAAGGGCTTCGTTAGCTTCCGTCGTAGACGACCTGGCATGTGGCATCCTCGTAGAGTTGCTGGATGATGGCAACAAACTTGGGTGGGAAGCCATAGTGTGCATGTTTCCAGATGGTATTTCTGTCGATGCTGTCAAACGCCTTCTGGAAATCCACAAATACTGCGTACAAGGGGGTCTGCCACTCCAGAGACTGCTCGGTGATAATTCTCATGGTGGCAATTTGGTCCGTGCATGATCTGTCTTGGCGAATCCAGCTTGTTCTTGGCGGAGGTCTTGTCTAGGGCGGTCTTTAGTCTCTCTAGCATGATTTTGGCCAGGACCTTCCCTGGATGGACAGCAGCATAATCCCTCTCCAGTTTTTACAGGATGACAAGTCCCCTTTCTTCGGCAGCTTCACCAGGTGCCTCTTTTCCAGTCTTCTGGCACTCGTTCCTGCTCCCATATCTTGCTTAGGAGTGATGCAGCATCTCTGTTGACGTCTGGATGTCTGCTTTCAGTGCTTCAGGTGGAATTCCGTCTGGACCCGTTGCTTTACCTGACTTCAGTGACTTGATGGCTTTGGTAACTTCCGTCTTGGTTGGTGGGCCTGTGTTGATGTCCAGAAGCCGGGTTGGTGGTGGAATGTCTGCGGGGACAGGTGGTGCAGGTCTATTCAGTGTCTCTTTAAAGTGCTCTACCCACCTTGCTCTGTGCTCAGCTTCTCCTGCGATGGTGTTTCCCTCCTTGTCTTTGACCGGGTGACTGGGGTTGCTGGTCTTTCCAGAAAGTGTTCGTGTAATCTCATACAGTCTTTTCATGCTTCTCTGTCCTGCCGCTGTTTCTGCCTCTTCTGTGAGCTCATGGATGAATTGTTTCTTGTCTTGTCTAGCACTTTTCTTAACTTGGCGGTTGACGTCCCAGTAGTGTGCCTGTAACTCTTGCTTGTGGTCTTGGTCTTGGGTCTGGTTGATCTGGTCTTTTAGGTGCTTCCGCTCTGTGCCGAGTGTCCATGTTCCAGCTGTCAGCCATTCTTTGTGTTTTCTTCGCTTCTTTCCAAGCACTTGTTTACATGTCGTCTGCCAGACCTCCCTCAGGCTACACATGTGGTTTTCGATTGTTTCTTCAGCAAGTTGGTCAAGTATGCTGAATCTGTTTCTCAGTTCCAGTTTGAACTCCTCTGTTGCTGCTCTCTCCTCCAGACTGTGCACATTGTACTTATGTGATAGTCGCACTGGCTTCCTGAAGGCTCACCAGCTCGCGTCATGGGCTCTGCTCGAGAGAACTCTTCCCCAACCATGCTATTCTCAGGAAATGTCATTGCGGTTTCTGTGACAAAGTTTGTTCTCTAGAACCGGGTTGTTAGCCCAATTCAAACCCCCAACCTGGAGGTCCAGTTGAGTGCTCTTTGTCTGGTCTCTACCTTTGACCTGTCTGGCTTGGCTACCAGGAGACGGATCTCCCGCCAGCATAGTCTCTCAGGGTCAAAGAGACACGCAAGTCCCCAACCAACGGCAAGGTTGCACTCACTGGGGAGATATGAAGTTCAGACGTGATGTTTTTATCCTGGCAATATTGTTTCAGTTTTTGAAGATCGTTTGATTTGGAAGAATCTGTCATGACAATTTTATTAGCTATTGTGCAAAAGTGGGTGTTTAGCTGTTCGACAGAGATGTCTTTAATTACAGTTGATTTTGAAGAAGATTGATTGTTTGTAAGCTCATTAATAGCTCTCCATACCAATTTTAGGTTCTGGTTTGATTATATTAGTTCTCGATAATAGTTCGTTTTTTCTCTGCGCTTCTGTGAATTTATTGAATTCTCAGTTGTCTAGATTCCTCTTCATAGCCATGTTGTGCAAGCAGATCTCTAAGGTAACCTGCCTCCTGTAACTCTTTAGTGTACCACGCCGTTTAGGATCATGCCGTACTCTAATCGTTTTTAGAGGGGCGTGTTTTATCATACATTTCTGTAAATCTGAAATGAAATGAGGTAGGGAACAGTAAACGATAAACAGTAAACAAGTGGGGTATTTTTTGCTCCCATAAGGAAACCTAACACAGAGTAACTTTTATTCAAGACTGGCACAGCCTTTTAAACTTGAATAAAGTCAGACAAATACATAGACGAACAATCTATAGTGGGGGAAAAACAAGCGCAGGCCAACAACTGGACTGTCTGGCAAAGATTTGGACTTGAGGGGAGGGAGAGGGGAGTTTGAAGATGGAGAAACTGGGAAAATGAAATTAAAAAAAAAAAAAAAAAAAAAGTTACAGATATGAAAACTCTTCACTAGCTGCATAAGGGAACCATCACAATTCCTTTTGAAGGCAGATATATTTGTATTGCCTGCTCCGAGGCCTTTCGCCCGCTGGATCGGGACTCATCAGGAGACACGGCTGGTTGTGTCTGCGCCCCCGGGCGTCAAATAGAGACACGCCACAGTCCATAATACTGTGGTGTTCTCACCACCATGGGTGCAAAATAGAATCCAATAGCACCCCAGAGCAGCCAGTGAAGAGTAGTAAATGCAGCCAAACGAAAGTGGGGGGAGGAAAAAAAGTTGCTGTAAAACTAAAGACATTATGCAATGTAGGGACAGTCTTTGAGCCTACGCCTGAGGATCCACCCAAAGATGCAAGGGAGATCAAAAGACAAACACACAGAGGGGCAGAAACAAATACAAATAACCTCAATTTAATCAAAGAAAAATCTGAAATGAAATGAGGTAGGGAACAGTAAACGATAAACAGTAAACAAGTGGGGTATGTTTTGCTCCCATAAGGAAACCTAACACAGAGTAACTTTTACTCTGTGTTAGGTTTCCTTATGGGAGCAAAACATACCCCACTTGTTTACTGTTTATCGTTTACTGTTCCCTACCTCATTTCATTTTAGATTTTCTTTGATTAAATTGAGGTTATTTGTATTTGTTTCTGCCGTCTGTGTTTTGTCTTTTGATCTCCCCTTTCATCTTTGGGTGGATCCTCAGGCGTAGGGTCAAAGACTGTCCCCTACATTGCATAATGTCTTTAGTTTTACAGCAACTTTTTTTCCTCCCCACACTTTCGTTTGGCTGCATTTATACTCTTCACTGGCTGCTCTGGGGGTGCTATTGGATTCTTTTTTGCACCCATGGTGGTGAGAACACCACAGTATTATGGACTGTGGCGTGTCTCTATTTGACGCCGGGAGCGCAGACACAACCAGCCGTGTCTCCCTGATGAGTCCCGATCCAGCGGGCGAAAGGCCTCGGAGCAGGCAATACAAATATATCTGCCTTCAAAAGGGATTGTGATGGTTCCCTTATGCAGCTAGTGAAGAGTTTTCATATTGTAACTTTTTTTTTTATTTTTTTTATTTCATTTTCCCAGTTTCTCCATCTTCAAACTCCCCTCTCCCCTCCCCTCAAGTCCAAATCTTTGCCAGACAGTCCAGTTGTTGGCCTGCGCTTGTTTTTCCCCCACTATTAGATTGTTCGTCTATGTATTTGTCTGACTTTATTCAAGTTTAAAAGGCTGTGCCAGTCTTGAATAAAAGTTACTCTGTGTTAGGTTTCCTTATGGGAGCAAAACATACCCCACTTGTTTACTGTTTATCGTTGTACTGTTCCCATACCAAATTTCATTTCAGATTTGTCTTTGATTAAAATGAGGTTATTTGTATTGTTTCTGTCGTCTGTGTGTTTGTCTTTGATCTGCCTTGCATTTGGGAAGGATCTCAGGTCGTTAGGTCAAAGGACTGTCCCGTAATTGCATAATGTCCTTTAGTTTTACAGCAACTTTTTTTCCGTCCCACTTTCGTTTGCAATTTACTACTCTTCCTGGCTGCTCTGGGGTGCTATTGATCAATTTTGACACATGGTGGTGAGAACACCTCGATTATGGCTGTGGGTGTCTCTATTTGACGCGGGAGCAGACACAACCAGCTGTTCCCTGATGATCCCGATCCATGGGCGAAAGGCCTCGGAGCGCAATACAAATATATCTGCCTTCAAAAGGGATGTGATGGTCCTTATGCAAATGTGAACGTTTTCTACTGACTTTTGATTTTTTTTTTTTATTTCATTTTCCCAGTTTCCTCCATCTTCAAAAGAACTCCCCTCTCCCCTCCCCTGAAAGTCCAAATCTTTGCCAGGACAGTCCAGTGTTGCCTCGTTGTTTTATCCCCCACTATTAGATTGTTCCGTCTATTAATTGTTGACTTATTCAAGTAAAAGGCTGTGACAGTCTGAATAAAATTACTGGTGTAAGTTTACTTGGACAAAAGTACCCCAATTGTTTACTGTTTATTTCTGTAAATGTTTTATCCAAAATTCAACAGCAAGATCGGACGTTATTCGAAAACTGAAGAGAGATTTGAATTTAGTAAGTCAGTAGAAAGTCTTGGTTGCTAAAGTTTGTAAAGCAACGGTAGGTTATTGTCTTGTGTCCCGTTTTGGAATTGTTACTCCTTGTTTGGACCATGTGACACAAAATTTGGGGAATGGTCACTACAGTTTAGAAAAGGGACACAGGCTTCTGCTATGTTAGTGTTTATCTGAAACATAAACATGGTCAATAAGTGTCTTCGAGTTTGGTGTGACTCTCGTTGGAGATTCGATGAGTTGATGCAGATTAAAAAGATTGATTTCTTGCGTCCATTGGTTTTGCACTTTTAGAAGGTCTATGTTAAAGTCTCCAAGTAAAATGATTTCCTTGAATTCTAGCGAGACTGCATCCATCATCGTAATAAATTTGTCGACCCAGTTTACTCTTTCGGATTGTCAAGACAGGATGTCCCGACTGTTCGACCCAAAGGGAGAGTAGAATCAGGCACTCGTACCACACTCACCGGAAAGCACACGAACCCAGGACGTACACACACAGATAATGTTTATTACACAAAACAATCGCTTCACTCACACTCACACTCTAAGTGGGGTTAGGATAGATACAAGAAGAGGAAGAAAGACAGAATAACAGAAAGTGGGGTAAAAAAGAGGACTGGATTACAAGAGGCTAGCTAATCTTAGGGACAAAACAAATGAAAATAAACCCAAACTCTCAGGGTATGCCCAACTATCTCCCTTCCTAACCCGCTACTATAAACGAGGTGAGAGAAAAAGAAGAAAAGGAACAAAATAATAAATCGACAGAACAGGGCCTAATCTCAGATATAAAAAAACAAACAAACTACAAATCAAATTAAGTGAAAAGAAGAAAATGACACACTGACATGTACCCTCAAGCTCACATGACACAACAGAATCTGTCCACCACTTATCTTTCGGAGCATCAAGTAGTCTTTATGCCTGGCTCTAACGGTTCCTGGAAATGTGTCAGCGAAGAATGGCCACGAACTCACCACTGGCAGACAGTCATTTAAGAAGTGGCCACCAACACAGACAGGGTCACTCGAAGGGTGGCCACGAACGAGGGCTAGGTCACTGAAGGGTGGCCCCAGAGAAGTCAAGGTCACAGAAGAGTGGCCACCAATGAAGACAGGGTCACTGAAGAAGTTGCAACTGAAGGGGTCAACCGGATCACAGTCTTCCGGATTGCAGACCGCACAGTCTACGTTACTGGATCCGTCCTGGCTGTCCAGATACCCTCAAACGGTTCCCAGTCGAAGGTAGGATGGATTGCACACGCCCAGCGTGCAGGCCAACGTGCACACAAACCCAAGAAGAAGCCCTAAAGCCTTGATTAGAATTGTATTTCAGCCCGTTGATTGTAGTGGTCAGTCTGTCAGTGGGGAGGCAGTACAGAGGTCAGTGGTCAAGAAAAAGAAAAAAAGGACTCCATAACATGTCAAGTAGGAGATGAAAGGGTGGCAGAACAACAAAAAATAGTCAAAAGGTAGAATTACATGAAGGGAGAGAGAAATATGACAGAAAACAAAGACCAAAGTGAAGCCAAGCAAGTGATACAGAAAACCTGGACGGTAAGGGAGGGAACAGAAAGAAAGGAGGTGTCACCAGGAAGGGAAAGTAAGTTGAAGGTGGAAAAGAGAGGGGAAGTCAGTCTATGGAAGAGTAACGTCGCACACATTACATATTATAATAACTGACATAACGTTTCAACTCTAGATCGTCCCCTTCTTTTTTCCTTTGTATTATCCTCTCACTTTTGAAATGATGGGTTGACCCTAAAAACATTCCTTAGTTTACCCCCGTGAATTTTGCATACGGGAGTACTAAAAACTTACCAACAGGCTTGTAGAAGACGAAACTGGTCGGACACCCAACCAGCGAAGTATGGCGTCCCATCCCAGGAAAACTTAAGTCCCGCAGCGAAGGGGAACTAACCAGCAACGAAGCTGAGCTACGGAAAGTTCTGGCCAGAGGAGAGAGAGCTCTCCGAACTGAAGCAGGTCTGACTTCGCAAGTGCCTGACCAAACCCCGGTTTCAAGCCGCTGGCACACCTCCCATTAACGAAATTCATAGCTGGCCCACGTGAACTGCCTGAATCTCTCCAACTCTGCAGAACATGGCTGAGGCCAGAACCACGTGCAGGAGGAAGGAAGGAGGTTGAACAAGCTATACTATACATGGGGAAAAGAACAAAAAATCTCGGAGAGAACAGTAATATGCCGCTTCTGACTCACTTGCTACTCCACCACGTTTTTGGGCGAAAGTGGCCTAAAAGCCGCCTATTCCTGTTCTCTGACAAGTAACCAAAAAATAACGACCCTACAAACAAACATACTGTGCAGGGTTATCCGTTTTTAATACTAATTTACTAAAGTTTTCAGAGAGTAGCGTAGCCGGGACTCAGGGGAAAAGCAGTTGTGGCTGAACGCGCCCATATACAACGTCTAGCCTTTAATTGCTAGTTGACGGCCTACTAAGGACTTTGCACTATCCGATTACTTACCGCGTGACTGGGCATGGCGATTTTGAACCAACGCCAGTCTTATTAAATTAAGTGCAGGGCTTACAACGCAGCTCTGCCTCGTCATTTCCATTGCTGGTTGAGTTGTGAAGTGGTATGTGTTTTCTGGGGACTTTAAAACTTTGGTTTGGATTGGGACAACTGTAGTGTGTGGACATATTTTTTGCTGTGTGCGTGTTAATATTTGATATTTTGAAAAAAATAATGGCAGCACGCTACAAACATATATATTGTAGATAAATAAAAATACAATTTTTTTAACATAAAAAATAGCAAAAACCCCCTCCCTGAGCATGGTCGACTGTTGATTTAATTTTTATTTGCAGGCGTCACTTTGTGTCGACCATGCCTTCAGGGGGGAAACCCAGGAGTATGTTTGCCCTGGGATTTTTTGGGTGGTGGTGGTGGCCTCTGGTCTGGAATGGCTGGCACGGTCTTCATTCTGGATGGGGTGAACTTGACC
>CM031623.1:6563769-6575733 GCA_018398815.1 Conus ventricosus | reverse complement strand
GGAAATTTTCAGCAACCAACTGTGAACGACCATGGAACAAGGCAAAAACTCCCCAAACTCCTGGCTGTAAGCCTCTGTAACCCGCGGACAAGAAGACAGCCGGTGTCCCCAAGAAGACAGCAACAAATCGAAAAAAGGAGTCTGCAAAAGAATGAGGGGCTCCATTCAAGTCCAGCAAACTGCAATATTCATACACACAACCGCATGTGCACATATACAAACAGCACGCACGCACGCAGAACACACACACACACAACACACACAACACACACACACACACACACACACACACACACACACACACACACACACACACACACACACACACACACACACTTCTTACTCGAATCACTGAACAAACGGAAACACTTGTTGACACATTTACATCAACACTAAAAAAAACATAGTGGAAATGTGTTCTGTACAGACAGGCTGTAGTGACCATTGTTCAGTTTGTCTAAACAGGGTCAAAAAAAGGTGTGAAAATTCCTAAGTCTGGACATAAGAAAATTTTTATAGACCCTTCACGCATTGTGATAAAAATGCCTTCATTAATGGTTGCTTCACTCTGAAATTTGATTACATTTACAGATTAGGAACCCTGACGAAAGTGTGAATTTTTGGATAAGTACATTCAAATTCAGTTATATGAAAAAACACGCGCCGTTTGTAAAGAAAAAGATGAAACATGTCTTAAAAAACCCGCATAGTTAACCCAAAAGGAGATAGACAATGAGATATACAAAAGAGAGCATGTCCCCAAGTCAAAGGAAAATAAAGCGTCCAGAAAACAAAGGAATAAAGTAAATTCCTGAAGAGAAAAGCAAAGAAACAAAAATTTTCAAAATTTAGTTTCGTCTTCTCAAAACTCAAACTTAATTTTGGAAATTATCAATCTCTTGACTAACAATAATTCAAGAATGCAAAATCCAATAAAAAAAAATATCACCAGAAGACTTCAACTTTCATTTTGCAAATATAACTAACGATGTTATTGTAAATGATAAAACAAAGTACAATGATTTATGTATGTTAAAAAAATACTGTCGATGTAAAAACATTTCTTCGTGTTTTGACATACCACCATTCTCATTACATGAAGTATTTGATTATTTAACACACTTAAAACAGTCAGGGACAAGGGACTTAGATGGAATTGATGGCAAGATACTAAAAATCGCTTCATTGACCATTGCTGAGACACTCACTTACGTTCATAATTTGTATATTGATAAAAGCCACTTTCCCTTAAGATTTAAACAAGCAAAAGTTATACCTTTATATAAAAAGGTGATCCCACCAATCTCTCAAACTATAGACATATCTCAATATCATCCCTGTTGTCTAAACCACTCGAAAAACATGTTCAAACACACCTATAGTCTCATCTTAAATATTACGATCTGATTCATGAAAATCAATCCTGTTTTCGAGAAAATCACTCTTGTCACACTGCTCTTGTATAACTTATCAATAGATGTCTTACGAGTATTAACAATAATGACCTTACTGGAATTCTTTTTTGTAGATTTTGCAAAGCCTTTGACGTTATAAACCACTCCCTTCTAATAAAAAAACTTATGTGCTACAAAGTATCAAATACACCCTTAAAATTCTTTACCTCGTTTCTCACTGATCGTCAACAGCTTGTTGAAATCAAATCCAAGAGGTCAAAGTTACTCCCTTTACAATTTGGTGTCCCTCAGGGGTCAGTACTGGGACCCCTACTCTTTTCTATTTATGTAAATGACTTGCCATTGTTTATAGAATGTTGTTGTGAAATGTTTGCTGATGATACCTCATTACAATCTCACAGTAGTAACCCTACTGAACTGGTAAATAACCTGCAGAAAAATATCAACAAGCTAATTACATGGACAGAAATGAATCATATGTCCCTCAATGCTAGTAAAGCCAAATGCATGTATGTCACTACACGCCAGAAACGACAGAAAATGACATCCTCATTTGCACCATTACATGCCCAAGGACAAAAGATTGAAGAGGTTACATCACATAAAGTTTTAGGTGTTATCATTGACAACGATTTATCTTGGTCATACCACATTGCGGATCTTGGAAAACGTATTTCTAAGTAAATATATCAACTTTCAAAGATAAAAGAATTCTAAATCTTTACTCCAGAAAGATATTCTTTCATGCGCACATTCTTTCTCTTATCATTTATGCATCCACGTTATGGGATAATGCCAGTGAAACTAATCTGAAACTAGAAAGTCGTTTGCATAAAAGGGCCATTAAATTAATTCAGTTGAAATCCAATACCTTGACAAAGGTGATCACAAAACTTTAAATATTATTCCATTTAAAGACAGACTCCACTTCAACAAATACTTGAGCATGTACAATGTATTGAATGGATCAGCCCAAATATAATCTTTGAAAGCTTTGTCTTCAATAGTTACAGGCATACATATAAACTGTGTCTTCCCAGACCTCGATGTAATCTTTATAAATCAAGTTTTATGAACTCTGGAGGGACCGCATGGAATAATTTGCCTTCGTCGATAAAATCATGTCGCTCAAAATATACATTTAAAAAGGCACTAAAAATGCATTTGATAGAAACTCTGCGCATCAATTGAAGTCATTTCCATTAATACAATCCCCTTATCTCTCTCTCTCTCTCTCTCTCTCTCTCTCTCTCTCTCTCTCTCTCTCTCTCTCTCACTCTCTCTCTCTCACTCTCTCTCTCTCTCTCTCTCTCTCTCTCTCTCTCTCTCTCTCTCTCTCTCTCTTCTGTGTGCTTGAACTTGAAGTTCCAACAATAGTTTCATTATTGTTTCAGATTTCATATGAGAGTTATGTATTTGCATGAAAGAAATTGTGTGTTTTAAAAATGTTTTTTGAGCTTGTGGTTATATGTTCAATTAGTTTCATTCTTGTTTATGAGGGCAGGATGTAAAAAAGCTGGAAAGCTTATTCTTTAACTCTCAATAAAGATAATTTTGACTTGACTTGACTTGACTTCACACACACACACACACACACACACACACACACACACACACACACACACACACACACACACACACACACACACACACACACACACACACACACACACACACACCTCCTGTCCAACAGTCTCTTCCTTCATCTCAACACAGGTATACACATCCACAACTTCAAACAGAGTGTCAGAGGACATTTTCAGGAATAAGTCAAATAAATCATAAAAAGTGATGAAAATTTTCAAACCTTCATGCTTAATAACACCAGCAAGACAATCAGGATGACACAAGTGAGCAACATGCACATTTTTTCTCCATTCAAATAACTTTGAAGTAAGATTCTACTTAGTTGTAAAACCAGTCATGAAAATTAATGTTGTGCGGCACGTCATATTGCTGCTGGTTATGATATTACTTGTAGAGGAGCATTGTATAACTCAGTTCATATTCTGTTGGCAATACATTGAAATTTTGAGGTTTGTTTACTTACATATTTTGGTGATTTGGCTGCTTCATTTGCAAGTTTGTGGCACTAAACAACAGCAGGAAGAAACTCATTAGGCAGTTTAAAACGCGAATCAGTAATAAAACCAAACACATTGAAAGTAAAGAGTAAACTGGAATTCACTCGTCGTATGAGAGCAAAGAAAATGCGTACCATGCACAGTTTTTCTGTGTGTGTTTTTTTTTTTTTTCACACGAGTTCAGTA
The DNA here is from genome assembly GCA_018398815.1 of Conus ventricosus. NCBI lineage: Eukaryota > Metazoa > Mollusca > Gastropoda > Neogastropoda > Conidae > Conus > Conus ventricosus. Next base: position 6,572,048 of record CM031623.1, on the reverse strand, counting down.
TAATTCAAATGTAAGTGGAGGTACCGTCGCTTGTGCAGACGGAAGGAAACAAAATCTTCAATACAAAAACCATACGCTGACATACGACACTTGTATTTATAGCGTATCTGAAAGACCACAGATACATTTGAGGTATTTCAGTTTACAACAGCCTTATCCCCACAAGATACACTGCGAATGGAGTTACGATACAAATATTTTGATGACAGCATGTTTACTTTAATGATAATGTGATTGTGACTTGGCTAAATTATGCCCTTTGGCCAGCTCTTATAGCATTCCAAAAACCTCAAAAATGCACAACTTGAGTTACAGCAGTTGTTTTTCCTTGCGACGGTATGTTTGTATATGCGAGGAGGGGTAGTGGGTGGTGATGAGTGTGTGGGTGGGTGGGTGGGTGCGTGCGTGCGTGCGCGCCGTGTGTGTGTGTGTGTGTGTGTGTGTGTGTGTGTGTGTGTGTGTGTGTGTGTGTGTGTGTGTGTGTGTGTGTGTGTGTGTGTGTGTGTGTGTGTGTGTGTGTGTGTGTGAGTGGTGTGTGTGTGTGTGTGTGTGTGTGTGTGTGTGTGTGTGTGTGTGTGTGTGTGTGTGTGTGTGTGTGTGTGTGTGTGTGTGTGTGTGTGTGTGTGTGTGTGTGTTCACACACAAAAGAAAGTGTCAAAAGCACTGATAGACCGAGGAAAAGGCAGGCATATTTACATACACATGGGCGGACATTGGGTTCAACTTCTCCCTACCATCATGCATAGAAACTGACCTTGTGGAAACTGAAGAGAATTCTAAATCCACCAAACATGAAATAAACTGCACATTGCACCGTGAAAGGATCTGGGAGTCTGACGGATCGTGGTCTAAGCGTTACGGACTTGAACTGAAAGTACAATTCTTCGGTGTGGTTGTAAACTTCCGGCAAGGGAACATTATCGTTGTATTGCAGTGTCCACAGCAATCGTTGGGCATCTTGGTAGTGACTGTACAGACTGAGTTGTGATGAATAATCGATTTCCAAGTGCAGGTCACTGAGCATGATCACGTGAGATGTAGGCACGGTCAGTGTGGCCGCCATGACAGGGGGACCCAAGGGATGGTGAATCATGGACTCCGAATTGAACCCTGGGGACTGCACGAACCCTGTGGAAATTATCGTCAGTTACTGACGTTTACTGATTAAACGATTTATTAAATAGTTTCTGTGTCTATTTATGAATGATTCATTCATTCATAATGTGCATGGCTCTAGTGCATTATGCGTCATAATGCTTTTGTTATTGTATTTCACAAACAGGATATGCTGCAACTGAGAACATGTTAATTTGGGTTTCAAATTATGGTAAATGATGGACTTTGATTTGTTCTTTTTTCAGTGTTTTTACCTAGCTACGTGCAGCTTTATTAGTGTATTTGTTCAACTAAACACAAAACGGTTACACGCTGACAAATGTCAGAAAGTAAGTCCACTCATGTTCATAACCAAGGTTGCATGGCAATGGTGTTCTAACTGACTTGTGTAACATTTAGTCTGCAGCATCTGATCATACTTAAGTTTCCACCCACTCCTAATCTGATTTCACTTTATGGACTTGTTTAAGAAACATATGACTTAAGGCAGGTCAAACAACATGTAATGCTATGGTAACCAGGACGAATAGTCACTTATCTCTTCGATCTGTAGGCAAGACAAACAACACGTAATGCTATGGTAACCAGGACGGATAGTCACTTTCCTCTTCGATCTGTAGGCAAGACAAACAACACGTAATGCTATGGTAACCAGGACGGATAGTCACTTACCTGTTCGATCTGTATGCAGGTCAAACAACATGAAATGCTATGGTAACCAGGACGGATAGTCACTTACCTCTTCGATCTGTAGGCAAGAAAAACAACATGTAATGCTATGGTAACCAGGACGAATAGTCACTTACTTTTTCGATCTGTAGACAAGACAAACAACATATAATACTATGGTAACCAGGATGAATAGTCACTTATCTCTTCGACCTGTATGCAGGACAAACAACATGTAATGCTATGGTAACCAGGACGGATAGTCACTTACCTCTTCGATCAGTATGCAGGACAAACAACATGTAATGCTACGGTAACCAGGACGGATAGTCACGTATCTCTTCGATCAGTATGCAGGACAAACAACATGTAATGCTATGGTAACCAGGACGGATAGTCACGTATCTCTTCGATCAGTATGCAGGACAAACAACATGTAATGCTATGGTAACCAGGACGGATAGTCACGTATCTCTTCGATCAGTATGCAGGACAAACAACATGTAATGCTATGGTAACCAGGACGGATGGTCACTTATCTCTTCGATCTGTAGGCAGGACAAACAACATGTAATGCTATGGCAACCAGGACGGATAGTCACTTATCTCTTCGATCTGGGTGTAAACTGTGGCTGAGGTGAACAAATAAACTAGGAAATGGTACGAAAAAGAAGAAGAATTAGCTTGGAGTGGAGAAGATACAGCGTAACATGATGATGATCATGGTCGTGGTGACAACGACGACGATAAGTGACTATCCGTCCCTGGTTACCGTAGCATTACATGTTACATTACATTACATTAGCCGGAGATGTTGTTGCTTTTGTTGTTTCCCATAAGGTTTGGCCACTACACCTCCATGTGTGACTTTGATGTGAAGTGATATTGAATGATTAAACGTCATATTCGAAAATAACATGCACACAAATTCACCGTCCAGACATTACTGGGAAAGGAGAACGAAGAACAAACGTGTTGGTTCTTACGTAAATTAGATGCTTAGTCGGATACCTTCAAAACAAGAAAACAGCTCTGTACAGCGATATGCCGGAGTAAAAGAGAAAAGATCATGCAGCAGCAATGACTTGTATGTGACCCAGCCTATTCGGCTGGAAAAAGCTAAGGGCCAAAGCTTTTGTAAGGGCTAAGAGAGAAGAGATGCGGAGTGGAAGAGGGGGCAGGGGGGGGGGACGTCTTCTCTGAAGACCTTCTGCGTTCTACTTGTTCGTAAAGTTTCGTCCTACTTATCAAGAATGAAAGTGGGTTTTTTTCAATACGTATATTCATTCTTACCTAAATCTGATGAGAAGTGACTCACTTCCAAAGCTCGCTTTGACCGGTTATAGACGTTTACACTGATGACCATTGTCACGTTGTAGTCAACGTCAGATTGTTTCATCCTGAAAACCACGCCTATTTCAGCTTCACGAGCGATGTACAGCGGTAAAGGGTCATATTCCGGTTCACACCCTGTCCACAAGACTTTGTTCAGTTCATGGTCGTTCATGTCGCACTGGCTGAATAAGGCCTTCTCATAGATCAAAACAGAATTGCCAGCCTGCAGGTTTGATACTGTAAATCAACGTGTAAGTTTTCCTCGCCTGGGCCCATAAAATAAAGCTCCGGTTCGACTTTATTCTTTTCACAGGCAAACACGATCGTGCAGGTTAATGAAGCGTTCTGTGGAATATTCAAATTGTTCGATTTCGAATTACGAAAATGTATAGATGCGCGGAAAATATTGTACGTGAGTCGCCTGTCTTGAGACAGCATGCAGTCAAGAATGTCGGACGTGCCAACCGTTATAGAGTGTCCTTGGCTGCTGTCTGTCACGCTGGTTCTTGTCTCCTAGGCATTTGAACAAAAAGGTGACACAACAAGGGTGTTCTGTACTGTTAAAAGACACAAAGTCGGAGGTGGGAGTTCATTGTTGTTGTTTTTTCTCCATTAAATCATTTTTCTTTTACCTGAATTCTTTTTATTTTACTATATTCTTGACATGAGTTTGAAAATTTGGAAACATAGCCTCCACGTAGATATCTAAGCACCAGTGACGGTGAAACAGAATCCTTTTTTTCACATTCAGAAGGAAGAGATGAAAGAGGAGGAATTCAGGCATTCTGCGTGTAATAATCATTACGTCAGCTCCCTTTGTGTATTCAGCACACATTGTGGGAAAAAAATGAGTTCAACTTAGACGATCGGCAGTCGAACAAGATACTGAAATTTAATGCCCGGCCTCTGCCATACAGATTGGACGGATGAAAGATTTCTAAGCAAAAACATGACCATTTCAAGGGGTATGTACATATCCCAATGAAACTTTGACAGTGTTTAATATCAGGCTTTATCATCCCGTGGAAAAGAATCAGTAGATAAGAGAGCCCTTTGCTCTACCAATGAGATCCAATTATTTTTGTCAGATCCTATGTAGAATCCATCAACTTCTCTCAGACTCGCTTTGGCACAACTTCATGACATCCCTGCGAGACAGAGCAGAATCATCTGCAGACCTGCCAGGCTTTTAGTTTGTCTCAGAGGGACGCAGATGTTCACAAAGAGTGTGAATTGCAGCTGTGGGCGACAAGAGGTATGTTTTCTCAGACGTGTGATAAAAAAACATGATTGATTACAATCAAGGGCAACAAGATTGAGAACAGTTTGCCTTATCCTAAACGCTCGCATGCACGCACGCACGGACGCACGCACGCACGCACGCACGCGCGCACACACACACACACACACACACACACACACACACACACACACACACACACACACACACACACACACACACACACACACTGAAAGATTCGTGACAATGGTAATGTGTAATTTTCCTTTCCGCACAAGAATTTGTTTTGTAAACACAACTTTAAAATAAAACAAGGTGTCTTCAATGAGGTATGAAGGGTACAAGACGAAAGACAGAAATCCATGTCAATTCAAAAGTATTATCTGACACGTTTTCAAAATATTATTTCTTAATTGGTTGAACATATGACATTTGTTAAAATCGATTTTGACAATCTCCATATCTAAGGGAATTTTGTTTGTGGCTCACTTTTTAACTGACAGAGTCTAGAACATTAGTTTATCACATCAAAGGTAAAACATTGATCATCTAGTGACACTTGCATTAGAAAGTGTACTTGATTGCGAAGCCAAACTAAGCTCTTTGAGTAACATGAATTTAATATCGCATTTTACCAATTAGATGTGTACCTTTTACAAATATAGTTCTTTCTTTTTTCTTTTTTTTAAGGTTTTAGTTTATTCACAAGCGGGCCATGTGAGGGGGTGGAGGCATGGACAATCAAAAAATACAACAAATTCAAGTACGTTAGGCGTCATGAGGCCACATCAAGGAAATACAATAATTTCACGATCAATCTGCTAAAGCACAGGACATATTGCTTTAACAGTCTCTAATCTAAATTAAGAGTTATGGTACCATGACACATAAGTCAAATAATGATAATAATTTAGCAGTTTACAATACATGAATACCAAGCTTTCCTTTACAACAAGACCTTTGCTCACAAATTTAAATGATGACTGTATAGTGATTATGATAAGTCATATTTTGTGCAAGGTTTCCTTTTCAGCCCCACTGATGTCAGAACATAATAAGGAAATTAGTGATAGTTAGGTTGCTTCTAAACGAAGATCTCCATTGCAACCAACACTCGTATCACATGTTTGTTTGTTTGTTTTTGACAATGAAGTTTTTTCTTTAATCTGTAATAATAAAAGGTATATACGATTCCCATATTTTTTCAAATCGTGTCAGGCAATTAATTTTGGCTATATATTCTTCAGTTTTAAGCTTTCCTGATAGTCGTTTCCTAAATACACCGCACATTGGAACACATTTGTTTTGTTTACATTGAAAGATAAACCATTTTGCAAAACGAATCATTCTTTCAAATGCTTCGTCATTTTCAATCTGTTTGTTAGTACCTAAAATTACGAAATTTCGGTCAAATTAACGTCATTTTGCATTTTGCATTAATTTCATTGATGAGTTTAGTCCAGAATGATTTGATCATTTTACATCCCCAAAATAAGTGTCTTATAGATTCCTTTTATGTGTGGCAAAACGTACAAGAATTATCGTCAACCACACCCATTTCTTTCAATGTAATATTTGTACCAAGAATTTGATGTACGATCCTCATTTGAAACCATTTCAATTTCACTTCAGAAATTTTGTGTATCTTTTTGAAAACATTTTGCCAAACTATTTCGCCTTCCAGTGTATTATTCCATTTTTTACAACAGTTAGGAGCTGGGCTATCGTCTATTAATAAAGCGATAATAAACGTTCATACCTTTACAACTCGAAAAAATCGTTTTCAGGCGCATGGAAGGTCAGACTTGCTATTATTTTCTAAAGCGATATTATGTTTAGTCATGTATTGTTGAATACATGATATATATCCACCGTACGTCAAAAAGTCAATGCTGACCTGGAAACGACGGTTGGATTCAGCTAAAGACAAAAATCTCCGTCTACATTCACAAAATCTGCAATGCAAGGAACGCCATTTGCTGTCAAGTTTGTTGATTGAATAACTTTGTTTCCACGTTTAAAGCGTTCATTGTACAAGAATAGTTCGGCTACTAAATCTGTACTTGTTTTAGGCTGTACTTTCTTCCAAAACAGATGGTATGCACTGAAAACATGTTTCCAAAATAGGCTATCCGTTTTTTGAAGATTAACAGACAATGGTCCGTACATATCTAGTTTATTTTAAAATCGGATATAACTCGATACAAATACTTTTCCAGTTATGCTTAGAATAATACAATTTTCGTATCCATGTGATTTTAGCAGACATTAAATATGTCTTAACTTCAGGTACATTCAAACCATCATCTTTTACACTTTTAACGTTGTCTTCCTATTAATTTTGTCTGTTTTCCATTCCACACAAAATCTGAAACACGGTTTTTTGGGAGATCTGCCATGAAATCATCGGTGAGTATGCAACAAAATCCACAGATTATCAGTTTTGAAAGAATCAAAGATTTCAAACAGCCACCCTTCCAGCGAAGTAATTTTTTCTCTTAAATGTGTCTGTGGAAAGCGTTTCGCTACCACTCGGGGCATGAAGATCCACAGAACAAAGATGGGATGTGTGAAAGACTCATCTGAAGAGCAGCAGCGCACTCCCTCAGCAGATAAGACGTCGGAAGCCAAGGCCAGGATTTAAACCACAGTCCCAAGGACATCCACGCTGTTGGTTCGGATGGGGAAATTTTTGCACAGGCCCTCGATGCCAGGCGCCTGAAACTCAACCTGCCACGAGCAAACGAAACTGACGATTGGAGAAACTGGATGCAAAAATCGTCCAAAACTCGATGCCCCTGATGGGGAAAAGCACCCTGGAACACAAACTAGCCACATATGGGACATTGTGTATTTCACATGTAGAGACGCCTATGGAGTAAAACTACCCAAAGAGAAAACACCTCCAAAGAAAACCAGACGCCAAAAAAAGATGGACAAGATCAGAGTCCAAAAGAACAACCCAAAAAGCAAATGAAGACCGCACTGCCAGCTGAAAAACAAGGCTTGGAAAAACTGTGGGAAGACCTGAAAGAAAAACACATGCCCTCGCCCAAAACGGAATCTGCGAGGAAGAGGAAGAGCAAAAAGAAGAAGACACAAGACGCTTTTTCAGAGACCCCTTCCAGTTTGGCCCCGAACCCCTGTTTGAGCAGGGCCCAAAAACTGGGACCCTAAATGTGGACAAAGGGGTTCTTGAGCAGCATCTGAGGAAAACATACCTGACCTCACAGAGCAAAGCCCACTCGACATTCAAGGTCTGGTGTGGCCAACCAACCCTGAGAACAGTTCAATGGGCAAGCCTCCAACGTTGGCGGGAAAACAAGAAGGTGGTCGACAAAGCCAGAGCCAAATCATCACCAGGGCCAAACGGAATAAACCTTTCCAGCTTTACAAGAAATGTCCCAAGGTGCTGGAGTGGCTCCACAGGTGCTGCGATCGGCTTGGAGAAACCAGAAGATCACGGCCATGGATGATGGCAGATGGTGTGTACTCCCAAAGAGCAAAACTCAAGTGACATCAGCCAGTTCAGGCCAATATCACTACTGAACGTCGAAGGGAAAATCCCTTTTCCTGTCATGGCGCAAGGCTGACCAAGTACCTGATGGAAAACAAGTACTTGGATGTGTCAGTCCAGAAAGGTGGCATCCCAGGCGTGGCTGGCTGTGTAGAACACGCCACAATGATCTGGGACGCAATCCAAAAAGCAAAAACAGAAAAGAGACCTGGACGTAGTGTGGCTTGATCTGGCAAACGCAATGATCTGTGCCCATGAGATATACAGTGGGTCGAATGTACCATGTGCCACAGACATCCGGCATCCAGAATCTTCAATGGCTTTTCAAAGCGGTTCTCACCAAGGGTACACAACCCCGATTGGACAACTTGGAAGTGGCATTGCAAAGGGCGTGCAATTTCC
>CM031623.1:6529705-6562769 GCA_018398815.1 Conus ventricosus | reverse complement strand
CTATGTTTACCTGAAAGGTTTGACTGCATAGCAAGAATCTACAAGTTTGTTTTTTCCTGATACAAGATCGATTTTTAAGATAACCCAGAGGGGGAAAACTATTCATCCGGGTTCCATGTTTACATGTTGTTTGTTGCCTACAGTCGAAGAGAAGCGACTATCCGTCCGGTTACCATAGCTTCATGTTGTTGCCCTGCATACAGATTCAAAGAGAAATGACTATGTCTGGTTACCATAGCTACATGTTTTTGACACCTTATTTATGTTTCTTAAACAAGCCATAGGTAAATAGTTAGGAGTGGTGGAAATTAGTATGATCAGATCGCAGATAAATGTTCCAAATCAGTTAGACACCATTCCATGAAACCTTGGTTATGAACATGAGTGGACTTACTTCTGAATTTCAGCGTGTAACGTTTTGTGTTTAGTTAACAAATACACTAATAAAGCTGCACGTAGCTAGGTAAAAACACTAAAAAAAAGAGACAATCAAAGTCCATCATTTACCATAATTTGAAACCCAAATTAACATGTTCTCAGTTGCAGCATATCCTGTCTGTGAAATACAATAACACAAGCATTATGACGCAAAAATGCACTAGAGCCATACACATTATGAATGAATGAATCATTCATAAATAGACACAGAAACTATTTAATAAATCTTTTTAATCAGTAAACGTCAATAACTGACGATAATTTCCACAGGGTTCGTGCAGCCCCCAGGGTTCAATTCGGAAGTCCATGATTCACCATCCCTTGGGTCCCCCTGTCATGGCGGCCACACTGCCCGGCCTACATCTCACGTGATCATGCTCAGTGACCTGCACTTTGGAAAATCGATTATTCATCACAACTCAGTCTGTACAGTCACTAACCAAATGCCCAACGATTGCTGTGGAAACTGCAATACAACGATGATGTTCCTTGCCGGAAGTTTACAACCACCCGAAGAATGTACTTTCAGTTCAAGTCCGTAACGCTTAGACCACGATCCGTCAGACTCCTAGACCCTTTCCCGCGCAGCATTGTGCAGTTTATTTCATGTCGGCGGATTTATTGTTGGAACTTCAAGTTCAAGCACAGAGAGAGAGAGAGAAAAGAGAGAAAAAAGAGAGAGAGAGAGAGAGAGAGAGAGGAGAGGGGAAAAGAGAGAGAGAGAGAGAGATATAAGGGGATTGTATTAATGGAAATGACTTCAATTGATACGCAGAGTTTCTATCAAATGCATTTTTAGTGCCTTTTTAAATGTATATTTTGAGCGACATGATTTTTATCGACGAAGGAAAATTATTCCCTGCGGTCCCCCCAGAGTACATAAAACTTGATTTATAAAGATTACATCGAGGTCTGGAAGAGAAGTTTTATATGTATGCTGTAACTTTTGAAGACAAAGCTTTCAAAGATTATATTTGGGGCTGATCCATTCATTACTTTGTACATGCTCAAGTATTTGTTGAAGTAGGTCTGTCTTAAATGGAAGAATATTTAAATTTTTTGTGATCACTCTTTGTCAAGGTATTGGATTTCAACTGAATTAATTTAATGGCCCTTTTATGAAAACGACTTACTAGTTTCAGATTAGTTTCAATGGCATTATCCCATAACGTGGATGCATAATTGATAAGAGAAAGAATGTGCGCATGAAAGAATATTTTTCTGGAGTGAAGATTTAGAATTCTTTTATCTTTGAAGTTGATATATTCTCTTAGAAATACGTTTTCCAAGATCCGCAATGTGGGAAAGGACCAAGATAAATCGTTGTAAAAGATAACACCTAAAACTTTATGCGATGTAACCTCTTCAATCTTTTGTCCTTTGGGGCATGTAAGGGGTGCAAATGAGGATGTCATTTTCTGTCGTTTCTGGCGTGTAGTGACATACATGCATTTGGTTTTGCTAGCATTGAGGGACATATGATTCATTTCTGTCCATGTAATTAGCTTGTTGATATTTTTCTGCAGGTTATTACCAGTTCAGTGGGGTTTACTACTGTGAGATTGTAATGAGGTATCATCAGCAAAATTTCACAAACAACATTCTATAAACAATGGTAAGTCATTTTTATAAATAGAAAAGAGTAGGGTCCCAGTTCTGACCCCTGAGGGACACCAAATTTTAAAGGGAGTAACTTTGACCTCTTGGAGTTGATTTCAACAAGCTGTTGACGATCAGTGAGAAACGAGGTAAAGAATTTTAAGGTGTATTTGATACTTTGTAGACATAAGCTTTTTTATTAGAAGGGGGTGGTTTATACGTCAAACGCTTTTTCAAAATCTACAAAACGAATTCCAGTAAAGGGCATAAATTTTGAATACTCGTAAGACATCTATCGATAAGTTATACAAGAGCAGGTGTGACAAGAGTGATTTTTCGAAAACAGGATTGATTTTCATGGGAAACAGATCGTAATATTTAAGATGAGAATATAGGTGATGTTTGACTGTTTTTCGAGTGGTTTAGACAACAGGGATGATATTAGATATGTCTATAGTTTGAGAGATTGGTGGATCACCTTTTTATATAAAGGTATAACTTTGCTTGTTTAAATCTTAAGGGAAAGTGGCTTTTATCAATACACAAATTATGAACGTAAATGAGTGTCTCAGCAATGGTCAATGAAGCGATTTTTAGTATCTTGCCATCAATTCCATCTAAGTCCCTTGTCCCGACTGTTTTAAGTGTGTTAAATAATCAAATACTTCTGTAATGAGAATGGTGGTATGTCAAAACACGAAGAAATGTTTTTACATCGACAGTATTTTTCTAACATACATAAATCATTGTACTTTTTTTTATATTTAAAAATAACATCGTTAGTTATATTGCAAAAAAGAAAGTTGAGTCTTCTGGTGATATTTCTTTTATTGGATTTTTCATTCTTGATTATTGTTAGTCAAGAGATTGATAGCTTTCCAAGTTAAGTTTGAGTTCTGAGAAGACGAAACTAAAATTTTTAAAATATTGTTTCTTTGCTTTTCTCTTCATGGAATTTACTTTATTTCCTTTGTTTTCTGAAACGACACTATATCTTTTGACTTGAGGACATGCTGTCTTTTGTATATCTCTTGTCTATCTCCTTTGTTAACTATGGGGGGTTAATGACATGTTTTACTCTTTTTCTTACAAACGGCGCGTGTTTTTTCATATACTGAATTTGAATGTACTATCCAAAGTTCACAGCATCGTCAGGGTTCCTAATCTGATAAATGTAATCTAATTCGAGTTTAAGCAAACCATTAACGAAGGCATTTTTATCACAATTTCGTGAAGCGTCTATAAAAAAATTCCTTTTGTTCAGACTTAGGAACTTTCACACCTTTCTTTGACCCTGTTAGACAAACTGAACAATTGTTTACTACAGCCTGTCTGTACAGAACACATTTCCACTATGTTACTTTAGTGTTGATGTAAATGTGATCAACAAGTCCACGTGCGTGTGTGTATGAATATTGCAGTTGCTGGACTTGAATGGAGCCCCCCATTCTTTTGCAGACTCCTCTTTCGATTTGTTGCTGTCTTCTTGGGGACACCCGGCTGTCTTCTTGTCCGCGGGTAGACAGAGGCTTACAGTCAGGAGCTGGGGAGTTGTGCCTTGTTCCATGGTCGTTCACGGTTGGTTGCTGAGGGAATCTCCCTGTTGATGATGGTCAATTGGCTCTTTGCCGGGGACATGTTCGTTTGGGGCCTCGGTGACTTGTTGTAGGGAGTGGTGGAGACTACATCTAGGAAATTTCCAGAGCTGTCTTGCCACCCACACATTGTGTACTGGTGGAGGTCACATCAATGGGCGAACTTTTTGAATCTGTTTCGTCACCTTCACATTGTGTACTGGCGTCGCATGATCTGGCTGGTGTCAACTTTTTCACGTCGCTGTATATATTACCCAGCTGAGTTTTTAACGAATGGTTCTCTTTACTTAATGCGCTGACTTGTTTATCCAGGTCACAAATTCTTGCTTCGAGAGAATGAACAAGTGAGTGGAGAACGTCAAAGTTAGAGGCTATGTGTGTCCTCATTTCATTCTTTGCACACACCTTGACGTCCTCCATCTGTTCAGACACTGATGTCTGAAGGCCAGAAAGAGAGAGATGGAGATCTGAAACAGCCTCTTGCAGTTGCTGGAATCTCCCAGTGTAGAAGGCGAGAGATAATGCTTTAGTAGGTGTCTTTTTCTCTCTGGGGGTAAAACAAAGGGTACGTTTGCGGAATTTTTTCCTTTGTGAACGGCCCATCTTCATGATATGCAGAGGAGTAGTGGCGACTTGGAGTGTGAACGGCCCATCTTCATGACATGCAGAGGAGTAGTGGGGACTTGGAGTGTGAACGGCCCACCTTCATGATATGCAGAGGAGTAGTGGGGACTTGGAGGTGTGAACGGCCCATCTTCATGATATGCAGAGGAGTAGTGGGGACTTGGAGTGTGAACGGCCCATCTTCATGATGTGCAGAGGAGTAGTGGGGACTTGGAGTGTGAACGGCCCATCTTCATGATGTGCAGAGGAGTAGTGGGGACTTGGAGTGTGAACGGCCCATCTTCATGATGTGCAGAGGAGTAGTGGGGACTTGGAGTGGAACGCCCATCTTCATGATGTGCAGGAGTAGTGGGACTTGGAGTGTGAACGGCCCATCTTTTGATGTGCAGAGGAGCAGTGGGGACTTGGAGGTAACGGCCATCTTCATGATGTGCAAGGAGTAGTGGGGACTTGGAGTGTGAACGGCCCATCTTCATGATGTGCAGAGGAAATAGTGGGGACTTGGAGTGTGAACGGCCCATCTTCATGATCTGCAGAGGCTTAGTGGGACTTGGAGTGTGAACGGCCCATCTTCATGATCTTTCAGGGCGTAGTGGGGACTTGGAGTGTGAACGGCCCATCTTCATGATATGCAGAGGAGTAGTGGGGACTGGAGTGTGAACGGCCCAACTTCATGATATGCAGAGAGTAGGGGAGGTGGGGGTGAACGGCCCAACTTCATGAGTCAAGGATAGTGGGGGGCTTGGATGTGAACGGCCATCTTCATGATGTGCAGAAGAGTAGTGGGGACTTGGAGTTTTGAACGGCCCATCTTCATGATAAAGCAGAGGAGTAGTGGGGGCTTGGAGTGTGAACGGCCCATCTTCATGATTGCAGAGAGTAGTGGGACTTGGAGGGGGTTACGGCCCAACTTCATGATGTGCAGAGGAGTAGTGGGGGGGCATGGCGTGTGAACGGCCCAACTTTATATGTGCAGAGGAGTAGTGGGACTTGGTGTGAACGGCCCATCTTCATGATGTGCAGAGGAGCAGTGGGACTTGGAGTGTGAACGGCCCATCTTCATGATGTGCAGAGGAGTAGTGGGGGCTTGGAATGTGAACGGCCCATCTTCATGATGTGCAGAGGAGTAGTGGGACTTGGAGTGTGAACGCCCATCTCATGATGTGCAGAGGATAGTGGGGACTTGGAGTGTGAACGGCCCTCTTCATGATATGCAGAGGGGTAGTGGGACTTGGGTGTGAACCGCCCATCTCATGATATGCAGAGGAGTAGTGGGGACTTGAGTGGGAAACGACCATCTTCATGATGTGCAGAGGAGTAGTGGGGACTTGGAGTGTGAACGACCCATCTTCATGATATGCAGAGGGGTACTGGGGGCTTGGAGTGTGAACGCCCATCTTTATGATGTGCGAGGATGGGGGGACTGGAGTGTGAACGGCCCATCTTTTATGATGTGCAGAGGAATAGTGGGGACTTGGCGTGTGAACGGGCCCCTCTTCAGATGTGCAAAGGTAGTGGGACTTGGAGTGTGAACGGCCCATCTTCAGAGTGCAGAGAGTAGTGGGGACTTGGAAATGGAACGGCCCATCTTTATGATGGGCAGAGGGGTAGTGGGGACTTGGCGTGTGAACGGCCCATCTCATGATGTTCAGAGGAGTAGTGGGGACTTTGGCGTGTGAACGGCCCATCCCTTTATATGTTCAAGGGGTAGTGGGACTTGGAGTGTGAACGCCCATCTTTAGATGTGCAGAGGAGTATGGGGGCTTGGGGTGTGAACGGCCCAACTCATGATGTCAGAGGAGTATTGGGGGGCTTGGCGTGTGAACGGCCCATCTTCATGATGTGCAAGGAGTATGGGGACGTGGAGTGTGAACGGCTCATCTTCATGAGTGCAGAGGAGTGGTGGGGACTTGGAGTGTGAACGGCCCATCTTCATGATGTGCAGAGGGAAAAGTGGGGACTTTGGGGTGGAACGCCCATCTTCATGAGTGCAAGGAGTAGTGGGGACTTGGAGTTGAACGGCCCCTCTTTATGATATGCAGAGGAGTAGTGGGGGCTTGGAGTGTGGGAAAGGCCCATCTTCATGATGTGCAGAGGAATAGTGGGGACTTGGAGTGTGAACGGCCCATCTCATGATGTCAGAGGAGTAGTGGGGACTGGAGTGTAACCGCCCATCTTCATGATATGCAGAGCTAGAGGAGTAGTGGGGACTTGGAGTGTGAACGGCCCATCTTCATGATATTCTGAGGAGTAGTGGGGACTTAGAGTGGGAACGGCCCATCTTCATGATGGCAAGGAGTAGTGGGGACTTGGAGTGTGAACGGCCCATCTTCATGAGTGCATAGGTAGTGGGGACTTGGAGTGTGAACGGCCCATCTTCATGATATCAGAGGAGTAGTGGGGGGCTTGGAGTGTGAACGGCCCATCTTCATGATGTGCAGAGGAGTAGTGGGGACTTGGCGTGTGGACGGCCCATCTTCATGATGTCAGAGGAGTAGTGGGGACTTGGAGTGTGAACGGCCCATCTTCATGATGTGCAGAGGAGTAGTGGGGGCTTGGAGTGTGAACGGGCCCAAACTTCATGATATGCAGAGGTGTAGTGGGGACTTGGAGTGTGATCCGCCCCTCTTCTGGTTGCAAGGAGTAGTGGGGACTTGGAGTGTAAACGATCCATCTTCATGATGTGCAGAGGAGTATGGGGGCTTTGGGGTGTGAATGGCCCATCTTCGTATGTGCGAGGATAGTGGGACTTGGATGTGAAACGGCCCATCTTCATGATGTGCAGAGGGGTGTGGGGACTTGGAGTGTGAGGCCTCCCATGTGTGCAGAGGAGTGGGGGGCTTGGATGGAACGGGCCCCTCTTTATATGTGCAAGGAGTAGTGGGACTTGGAGTGGGGGGGGGCGGCCCATCTTAGATGTGCGAGGGTTGGGACTTTGGGTGTAACGGGGTTCTTCATGATATGCAAGGGAAAATGGGGACTTTGGGGGGGAAAGGCCCATCTTCATGAGTGCAGAGAGTATGGGACTTTGGGGTGTAAAAGGGCCCCTCTTCATGAGTGCAGGGATAGGGGACTTGGGGTTTTTGGGAAGGCCCCATCTTTGAATGCAGAGGAGTGTGGCGACTTGGAGGGAACGGGGGCCATCTTCAGATGTGGAAGGGTAGTGGGGGGTTGGAGGTGAACGGCCCATCTTCATGATAGGGAGAGGGGTAGTGGGGGCTTGGAGTGGACGGCCCATTTCATGTGTGCAGAGAATAGTGGGGACTTGGGTGTGAACGGGCCCCCTTTCTGATTTCAGAGGATATGGGGACTTGGGGTGTTAAACCCCCCCATCTTCAATAGCGGCAGAGGGTAGTGGGGGCTTGGGTTGAACGGCCCCTTTCATATAGGAGGGATAGGGGGATTGGAGTGGGAACGGCCCCCTTCATGATTGCAAGGGGTATGGGACTTGGATTGAACGGCCATCTTCTGATGTGCAAGGGAGTATGGGGGCTTGGGGGGTGAAAGGCCCATCTTTTAGGCAAGAGTAGTGGGGGCTTGGAGTTGAACACCCCCTTTCTGAATGGAGAGGAGTAGGGGACTTGGCGTGTGAACGGCCCACTTATGAGTCAAAAGGAGATGGGGAATTGGGTGTGAACGGCCCCTCTTATGTAGCGAAGTATGGGGACTTGGGGTGAACGCCCCATTCATGAGTGCAGGGGAGTATGGGATTTGGAGTGAAGGGCCCTCTTCAAGTAAAGGGGAGTAGTGGGGATTTGGGTTTTGGGAATGCCCACTCATGATGTCAAGGATATGGGGATTTTGGGGAACGCCCACTCAGATTCAGGATATGGGATTTTGGAGGGGAAGGGGGCCCATTTTCATGATATGCGGGGAGTAGGGGGACTTGGAGGGGGAACCCCCCACTTCATGATTCAGAGGTTTTGGGGGGATTTTGGAGGTAAAGGGGCCCACTTCATGATGTAAAGGGGATAGGGGACGGAAGTGTGAAGGGGCCCACTCATTTTTTCAGAGGAGAGTGGGGACTTGATGGAAGGGCCCACTTCTTTTGGGGCAAGGAGTAGTGGGGACTTGGAGTGTACGCCCACTTCATGAATGAAAGGGATATGGGGACTGAGTGGAACGCCCACTTCTGATGTGAAAGGGAAAATATGGACTTGGAGTGAACCCCATCTTCATGATTAAAGGGGAGTGGGGGATTTGGGATGTCACCGCCCTTTTCATGTATGCGACTAGGGGATATGGATTTGAGTTGAACGGCCCATCTTCAATATTGGAGGGGAGTAGTGGGACTTGGATGGGAACGCCCATTTTCATATTCGAAGGTATGGGGACTTGGATGTAAAGGCCCATTTTCATATGCAAGGATAGGGGGGATTTGAGGGAAGGGCCCATCTTCAGAATGCAAGGATAGGGGGGATTTGGAGTGTAAAACGGCCCATTTTCATGAGTAAAGGGGAGTAGGGGGGACTTTGAAGGGCCGACTTCATATTGAAAGGGGATTTTTTTGGGAAATTTGGAGTTGAACGCCCATCTTCTGATGTGCAAGGAGTAGGGGACTTGGCGTGTAAGGGGCCCTCTTCAGATGTGAAAGGGGAGTAGGGGGGGCTTGGATGTGAAGGGCCCCACTTCGTGATGGAGGGGAGTAGGGGGGACTGGAGTGGAACCCCATCTTCTAGGCAAATTATGGGACTTGGGTGGAAGGCCCATCTTCATGTGTGCAGATTAGTAGGGGGGACTTGGAGGTGAACCCCCCATCTTCATGATGTGCAAGAGTATGGGGACTTGAGTGTGAACGCCCATCCCATGATGTGCAGAGGAGTAGGGGGGACTTGGATGGGAACGACCCCAACTCATGAGTGCAGAGGATAGGGGGGACTTGAGGTGAACGCCCATCTTCATATAGCAGAGGAGTAGGGGGGACGGATTTAAACGCCCATCCCCAAATTAGAGGAAGGGGGGACTTGGATGTAAAGGGCCCATCTTCATGATGTGAGAGGAATGGGGACTGGAGGGAAGGGCCCATCTTCAGATTGAAAGGGGAGTATGGGACTGCGTGTAAAGGGCCCAATTTCATTGTGCAGGGGAGTAGGGGGGTTGAGTTGAACGGCCCATCTTCATGATGTGCAGAGGATGGGGGGGGACTTGGATGTGAACGGGGCCACCGTGTGTCAGAGGAGTAGGGGGGACTTGATTAAAGGGGCCCACTTCATGATGTGCAAAATAGGGGGGACTTGGGGGGGAAAGGGGAACTGACGGGACGGGGGCAGGGGAGGATTAGGGGAATGGGGGGATTTTTAGGGGACATGGGGGATTGAGGGACAGGAGGTTTTTGGGGGGACATGGGGAGTTGGGGGGACTGGGGATTGGGACGGGGACATGGAGGAGTTGAGGGACAGGGGACAGGGGAGGAGTTGGGGGTCAGGGACATGGGGGATTTGGGGGGACGGGGGACGGGGAGGTTGAGGGACTGGAGGAGTTGGGGACATGGGGGGATTGGGGGGAATGACAGGGAGGGTGAGGCAGACATGGGAGGAGTTGAGGGACGGGACAGGGGAGGATTTAGGGACGTGGGACATGGGGGAGTGGGGACAGGGGACAGGGGAGGAGTTGGGGGAATGGGACTGGGGGGAGTTAGGGGACTGGAATGGGGATTTGGGGGACGGGGGACATGGGGAGTTGGGGGGAGGGACATGGGGGGATTGGGGGACGGGGGACAGGGAAAGGGGGTTTGGGGAGGGACAGGGGGATTTGAGGGGACGGGGACGGGGAGGAGTTGGGGACTTTACATGGACATTTGAGGGACGGGGGACTGGGGGGAGTTGGGGGACGGGGGACTGGAGGAGTTGGGGGGACTTGGACGGGGAGGATTGAGGGGACATGGACTCGTTCTTTGCGCAGCTTTTGGCTTTCTTGCTCCAAAAGGCGACGGGGTCACATCCTTTTCAGAGGTTTTGGGGTTTCTGACAGGCGGATGTCCACTCTTAGACTCAGGGGACATTTCAGTTTTGGCAGCAGAAGATTCTTTCCCGCTAAATTTGGTAGGGGGGAGTAAAAACCTGGGGACAAAATTGTTCATGTTTACTGCAGTGAAGAACTGAGTAGCTGGATAGAAGATCTTTAACTTACCGGGGCTTTTCCATAGCGAAACGGGCATCGCTGTGTTTGTAGCTAACATCATAGGACACCGACCTAGAAAGGCCACTGGTGTGTTCACAGTGATTTGTCAAGAATAGGCATCTTTTCTTTTGGGTTTGAATACAGTGGGATGATTTCACTCTCTTGTCCCACGGAACAGTCCTTCCCAAAAAGAAGATATCAAAGTGGGTGTGTGTGTTGGGGTGTGTGTGTGTGGGTGTTGTTTGTTTGTGTGGGGGTTGTGTGTTTTGTTTTTGGTGTGTGTTGTGGGGCGGGGGGTGCGTGTGTGGTGAAGTTTGTAATTTGGCCACTTGAGGATAAGGAAAATGTTCCCCTGAGAAAACCTTTAACAAGGTGGGAAGGATGACATTCCCTCATTACATTAACAATGAGGAGAGGAAACTTTCCCCTCATCCATTAACAAAGGGTATGGGAACTTTCCCTTACCCATTAGACAGGGGGAGAGGTAACATCCACTCGTCACATAGAAAAAGGGTGAGGAGAACACATTCCCATACATTAAACAGGTAGGATGAGGATGACTTTTTCACCACACATAGACAGGTGAGATACTTCCCCCCATCACATAACAGGGGGGATGACTTTCCCACTCATCACATTAACAGGTTAGGAACATCCACTCAGTCACATTAACAGTATGGGGAGACATTCCACCAGTCACATTAGACGGGTAGTGACTTTCCACTCAGCACATAACGGAGAGGAGGACATTCCACCAGCAAATTAACAGGGTGGGGGAGAGAGAATTCCACCATCCATTGCATGGGGGATGAGGATACATTCCACTTAGTCACAATTAAGACAGGGGGAGGGGGAAATACATTTTCACTCACACTTAGACAATGAGGATACTTTCCACCACCTTAGACAGGTGAGGATAGGATAACTTCCACTCATCACTTAACAGGGTAGGATGAGGATAATTTCCCACTCAGTCACTTTAACGGGGTGAGATGGGATAATTCCACTCAGCACATTAGAAGGGTGGGGTGAGGAAACATTCCCCCGCACATTAGACAGGGAGGGACATTCCACTCAGTCACTTTAACGGGTGGGGAAAAGTGACATTCCACCATCACTTTAAAACAGGAAGGATGACATTTCCTCAGTCACAAAGACAGGATAAGGAAATTTCCCCCTTCCATTGACAGTGGATACATTCACTCAGTCCATTGACAGGGGGGGATGACTTCCACCGTCACTAGACGGGGGAGGAGACATCCACCCACACATAAGACAGGGTAATAACATTCCACTCATCACATTAGACGGGATAGGAGGGAGGGCGTTCCCCCTTAGTCACTTTAGACAAGGGAGAGAGGATGACTTCCACCATCCCATTAGACGGTGAATGACTTTCCAAAACATCACATTAGAGGGGGTGGATGAGGATGACATTCCACCGTCCATTAGACGGGGTGACGATGGGGTACATTCCCCCATCCAATTAACAGATAGGATGACATTCCATCACACATAACGGGATGAGGAAATTCCACCACCCACATGACGGGGGTGGGGAGAATTTCCACCAGTCACATTAGACGGAAAGATGACATTCCACTCGTCAATTAGCGGTGGGGATGGATACTTTCCCTCAGTCACTTTTTGACAGGGTAGGTGAATACATTCCACTCATCACATTAACAGGGTGAGATAGGATGACTTTCCACTCAGTCACATTAACAGGGAGGAGAGGAGACATTCCCCGCACAAAGACAGGTTTGGGGAGATTTTCCACTCATCACTTTAACAGGGAGGATAAATTTTTACACTCCAATTAGACGGGGGAGGAGAATAACTTTCCACTCATCACATTAGAAAGGATGGGGATACTTTCCCCACACAAACAGGGGAGATGACATTCCCCAGTAAAATTAACGGGGTGGGAACATTCCACTTAGTCACTTAGACAGAAGAGGTGAAACCACTCAGTACATTAGACGGGATAGGATACATTCCACTCATCAATTAGACGGGGGTGTGGATGACACCCACTCATCACATTAATATTGTATGGTGGGGAACTTTCCCCACCAGCCATTAGGCAGGGGGGAGGGGATAAAAATTCCCTCATCACATAACGGGTGAGGATGAGGATACATTCCCTCACTCACATTAACGGGGGAGGATGAGGATGACATTCCACTCAGTCAAAATTAACAGGGGGAGACATTCCATATCACATTAGACGGGGTGAGGATGGGAAAACCACTCAGCACATTGACGGATGAGGATAGGTGACATTCCACTCAGTCCATTAGGGGGGTATGTGGGTAACACCCCCTTCACATAGACAGTGTGGGAGGGGACTTCGCCACCTTGACGGGTGGGGGGCTTCCATATCACTTCAGGGTGGGGGAGACACCCACTCAGCACTTTTAGACAGTGAGTTTGGTCTTCCCCAAAAAATTTAGACAGGTAGGAAGGACTTTCCACTCATCACATTAGACATGGGGAAAGAGGATACATCTACTCAGTCACTTTAACGGGAGAGACATCCACCAGTCCATTAGACGGGTGAGGAAGGATAACTTTCCATCATCACATTAACGGATAGGATAGGATGCTTCCACCATCACATTAGACGGGGTGAGATGGGGTAACATTCCCTCCATTTTAACATTGAATAATACTTTCCACTCATCACTTTAACAGGAGGGTCATTCCACTTAGTCACTTTAGACAGATAAAGATACATTCCCCACACATTATCAGAGAATGACTTTCCACTCATCACATAAGGGGTGAAGAGACTTTCCCCACTCAGCCCACTTTTAGTGAGGATGATTTTTCACTCATCACATTAGACAGGGTAATTTTGGAGACACCACCATCCTTTAACGGGGTGAGATACATTCCATTCATCCCATTAGACAATGGGTTTTTGAGGAACATTCCACTCAGCACATTAGACGGGTGAGGAGAGGAACACCCACCGCACATTAGACAGGAAGTGACTTCCCTCATCACATTAACGGGGTGGGGTAGGATACTTTTCCACTCAGTTACATTAACGGTGAGGAGACATCCATTCATCACATAAAACAGGAAGAGGAAATTTACACCACCATCACATTAGCGTGTAAATAGGATGACATTCCACTCACCATTAGCGGGATCAAGGGGGGAAACTTTCCCCCTCAGCACTTAGAAAAGGTGAGAAGAGGATGACATTCCACCATCACATTAACAGGGGGGGGGAGACATTCCACTCAGTATTTTTAAAAGGAGAGACAACCAGTCACATTAGACGGGTGGGGAAATTTCCCCATCACATTAGACGGGTGAGGATGACTTTCCACCATCACATAACAGGTATAGACATTTCACTCGGGAAACAAGACATGGGGATGGGGATGACATTCCACCAGCCATTAGACAGGGTGATGATAGGAAAACATTCCACTCAGTCACATTAACGGGAGGGTGACATTCTACCCCTTCACATTAAGGGGGTGGGTACATTCCCTACCCCTTTAACAGGGGGGGAATGAATAACATTCCACTCGTCACATTGGACAGGGGGGAAGGAGACTTCCACTCAGCACAAAAGACAGGTGGGGATGAGGAACATTCACTCTTCACATTAGACATGGGACTTGGAAACTGCACTTATCACATTAACAGTGGGGGATGATACTGCTCGTACATTTTAGAGAATATTTCCCAACATTTTTAAACCATATTCAAAATGGTTTTAGGGACTGAACTTTTATTCCATTTTGCGGGAAAAAAATTTAAATAAAGTTTAAGGGAAAGGAGGACCCCGACGGAGGAGGGGGAAAAACCGGAGAAAAAACGTGAACTCGGGGCGGGACGCGTAAAAAATCCAAAAAAAAAAACACAAATTTTGTTTTCTTTTTCACTTTTTCGGAAACTGGGTCTTAACACCAGAAAAATACTTGGAAATACATTTCAAAAAACCAGAAAAAAAAAGAGAAAAGCCACTTTCAAGAATTCCACTAAGAAAATTTTTTTTCACATTCAGGGGGAGCTAGTGAAAGTTTCAATTTTCTGGATACGCTTTGATACCGGACACTTTGTTCCACATCACTAAACAAAAGGAACATCGGGAAACATGGGACCTGGAGGAAGGAAAGCAAACCAAAAAGGGCTTGAAAGGGAATCAAGGGAAAACATAAACAGCTTTCTTAGAGGGAAAGTCACTATGCAAGGAACGTTTTCTATGAAAATCTTTAAAGTTCCCTTATCTGCAAAAGATTTACGTACTTTAAAAGGCGAAAAAAGGAAGGTCAAAGCCCCAAATTAGTGAAACCACTACAAAATTGTTTAATCGTGAATTCAACATCACTTCCTTAACCACACTTTGGGGGGATCTGACTTTTACTTAACAATGGCAGGTTACTAAAAAATTTGCCCGGGCACCAAAAAAGAAAAAGCGGGGTTGGATCTGACAAAAATCAATCTTCTTCAAAAACACCCAATCTCGTTTCCCGGTTTTACCCCCATAAATTCTCCACTCCCCCGTGCAGAAAAGAACGTTTACACCATCCCAAAACCGCAGACATTCCTAAAACACATTTTAAAATCCCTATTCCCTTACCAAAGAGAAGCTGAGACTTATCTCTTTAAAGAAATATCTCCCCAAAACCACACCATACTCAGGTTTTGCCCAGTGATGCTCAACTGCCTTTTTTTTCATGGGTCCCCCAAACAGTGGGGGTACTTACTACTGTGAAGCCTCCAAAAAACTGGGGACGTCTATTTTGTGATAGCCCCAAAAGGGGATGACTATACTGTGGAGGGTCCAAACAGTGGATGACTATCGGATGCCTCCAAACAGTGGGATGCTAACGTGAGAGCCTCCAAACAGTGGGGAAAATATACTGTGATAGCCCCCAAACAGGGGGTTTACTAACTTGGTAGCTCCAACATGGGGATGACTATACTTTTATAGCCTCCAAAAAGTGGGGTGTCAAATGGGGGAGCCCCAAAAATGGGATGACTATCTGGGGAGGGTCCAAAAAGTGGGGGTGCTATCTGGGAGCCTCCAAAAATGGGATACTTACGTTAGCCTCCAAACATGGGGAGACTAACTTGGGGGCTCCCAAAAATGGGGATACTAACTGTATACCTCCAAACAGGGGATGCAAAACGGAGCCTCCAAAAAGTGGGGATACTTTACCGTGAAAAGCCTCCAAACAGTGGGGATGACTACACTTTTAAAAAAGGGAAAGGTATCAAAATGTGTAAATCATTTTAAATGCATTTTTTTTTCAAGTTTTTTTTTGTCCGGGGGTTAACCATACTGTTTGAATCCAGCTAACTTTTTAGGACGGAAAAACTTCTAACCATAAAAATCTGGAAAATAAGTTTATTTTGGGGTTTGGTGAAAGCAGAGCCTTTATCTTATTTAAAAATGCTGTTGAAAAGGGATGAACGCCTGCATTAAGGGGGTTTTGTCTGAACGTTAACACGTTGTTTAAAAAAACGTTTAATGGAAAAAAAAAATTCACCCGTTAAGAATCTAAAACCAAACATTTCATTTTTTACTTTGTTCGAAAAAAAAAAGCTTTTTTTAAATAGAAAGACTCTAGACATAAGCACAAAAGCCGCTTTCATTTAGCTTTTTCGCAAAGTTAACCTTTTTTTTAAACGTTTCCAACAGGAAAAGTGTTTTGTTAACAAGTTATAAACGTGTTATTAAATCGGTTTTTTTAAGATTCAGTGTCTCCCCCTCCCCCCCCTCCCTCCTCATCACAACAAACAACAAACACCACCCCACCACACAACAAAACACCACACACACACACACACACAACACACCACACACACACACCCCAACACAACACACACACAACCCCCCAAGCACGCACGACGCACGCGCGCGCACGCACGCACCACGCACGCACGCACCCCACGCACGCACCACGCACCACCACGACACACACACACTACCACACCAACAAAGAGCAAACTTGCAAAAAAAAAGTACCATTTTTCTTTACAGAAATGGGGGACATCAAACAATACACTACATCAAAGGGAAAACCCTTTTTGTGTGCACTCCTATCAATCCTCTGCAAACATTTGTCGCACGGGAATTCTTTGTAAAGTTTTGATTGTCTTGCCCTCCCAATCAAAGACAAAACCGTAGGTTTACTTAAAAACCCGCTTTTGGTTCGCTTCTCAGGACACTGACCGGGGGTTATTTACAGCAATATTTTTAAACTTTGATTGATAAAATAATAATTCGGTTATGATTGTATCCAAAAGTTATTTTTTGTTAAACACTTTATGCAGAAACTTATTGACCCCAAATTTATGCTCTGTCAAAACCGACAAATTGTACAAATGACTGTAAAAATTTGGGTTTTTTTTTCGTCTCCTTAAAATTTGATTTTCAGACTTCCGGCGTTGTATTTCCGGCGGCGATACACAATAACAAGGGAGAGGGGTAACAACATAACATTTCCCTCTTCCTTTTCCCAAAAAGACACATTTTTCTTTGTGTGACAAATCAAAGGGTTTAAAAAAACAAATAAATTTCTAACTTTTCCTATTTCCCCCGTCAGGAGTAAAGCATTAAGGGAACAAAAATTTTGACTGACTCCACACCACTCAACACATGATGACATTTACTTACTGACCTTTCCACAAAATAATGATAACATTCATTCAGTCTCTAAAAAACATTTTCTTTGATTTCACTATTTTACTATCCTTCCTCTTCTAATTTTCAAGCTTCCACGAAATTTTGCAAAGATTTTTTACAATTCAACACATCTAGAGAGAGAGAGAGAGAGAGAGAAGGGGAAGAGGAGAGAAGAAGAGAAGGAAAAGAAGAGAGGAGACAGAGAGAGAGAGACAAGAGAGAAGAAAGAGAGGAAAAGAGAGAAGAGAGAGAGAGAAGAGAGAAAGGGATTTCATTACAACACTGGGATTTTGGGCCCTTGTTCAAAGAGTGCACTGCAACCCCTGGGAACGGGGGAAAAGGGGGAAAAAAGGGTGTGTGTTATTGGGGTTGTTGTGTGTGTGGTTTGTTGTGTTGTGTGGTTTTTGTGTGTGTGGTTTTGTGGTTTTGTGTTGTTGTGTGTGTGTGTTTGGGGTGTCTGGTGGTTTGCGTGCTAGTAAAGGACGGGCCTCCGAACAGGTAACCGGGAAACAAGCAACCTAGATACTTCACCCAACAAACAGCTAGGCTGTTGGACATTGACCCACCTTTTATGGAACGACAAAAATAGAACAGCACTCACTGGAAAGATCATTTCCCCTGCCCCCCCCCCTCTTCACCAAATCCGTCTTGTAAATATGTATTTTACCTGATACTTCCTGGTGTTTGCTCCTTTGTGTATTTGAAAATTTAAGCATCAGGGGCCCGTTCAATTTTTTTTACAATACATATTTTTTTCAAAATTTTGTACAACCTCTGGCCCTTTATCTTGTGGGGCGGCTCCACGTTTTTTAAAACCGAAGAAAACATTTGGAAAAAGCCCCCCCCCAATGATTCCACGACGCATATATATGTGGTTTTGTGCGCACAGTTGTGGGTTTTTGTCTTGAAATTGTTTCTTTTCTTTTGTACTTGGTTTAAGTTAGACAACAGGGAAAAGTGGGGTTGGGTACACTTTTGGAAGGTAAACACATCGTTAAAAACATTCGCTTTACGCTCGATAATTACCACCTCTCCGTTAATCAATTACAGTCTTGAGTGATTTCTTTGATTTCCCTTTTACTTTTCTTGTGCCGTTTTCTTTCTAAACCAAAAGACACGGTACAAACGAGCAAAGATTAGGGGTCTTTTTAAAGTACTAAACAGGGAGAAAGGGGAAGAAACTTCAGAGACATTTTTGCGAAAACATGCTGGTTTTCAATTCTTCCCAACACCCACGATTCTGATCGCAGTGCTATGTCATATTCTTAACCTCGAAATTTTCCAGATTTTTGATTGGGTTAAGCCTTATCTTCGTAACTTTTTGATTTTATGATCTATAGTAATTGAAAAAAAAGAGCAGGGGTGTGTGAAGATCCATGTAGAAGCGTTTAAGAGGGGGACTTTTTTTTGTTGGGGAAGGGTTTGAGGCGGGTTTGGGATTTTCCAATTACTGAACACTGAACTTGTTTGCTTGAGTGAACTTTTGCTCTCCGTGGGGCGATTCAGTGGAAAGAGAGAGGAGAGAGAGAAGAGAAGGGGAAGGAAAGAGAGAAGAGAGAGAAGAAGAGAAGAAAGGAGAAAAGGAAAAGTTTTTGGGACGTTCTTTTTTCGGGGGGGGGGTGGGGTGGGGTGGTGGTGATGGGGTGTTTCTGCCGCAATTTATCGACACCAAGAAGCGGAGGACGTCAGGGGAAATGCCGGCCCATTGGCCCCCCCTTCAAGCCCCCCTGGGCCGTAACCTTAGAGTAAGTGCTCTGGGGAGAAAGAAGAACACTGTTTGGGACCAACCTTGGGCCCCCGGGGGCTTTATGGTGGACGACCCCTGCTTGTACGGGGAACCAACTGCACCGTCGCTCACACCCAGGCCCGGGGGCGCAAAGGGGGAAAGGGGGACTTGGGAGTTTACTTCCAAGGAGAAAAGAGGCCTGAAGGAGGGGGTGGGGGCGCAGCCGCAAGTTCATTCTATGTGGGCGACATGTTCCGTTCAGTGCTCCATTTTAACGTTCAACATGGGATCTAACAGCAATTAATTTCCTAAGGAAGTCAAAAGGGATAGCTTAATAATTAAATGCATCAAAAAAATTTTTTTTCAAGAATCGACGTACATTCATACATTGACCTCTCAACAATAATAAATGTACACTTTTTATTGAACACTAACATAAAATTTTGTTTTCCCCCGCCGATCCAGCAAACAGATACAAACCAAAAAAGTAATACCGTTAATTTTTAAATTTTTCATTTTCCGCCCTCGTGACCCGTTTTTTTCATAAAAAAAACAAGTTTTGTATGGGGCCTCTCTATACAACGAATTAATTTAAGGTTGGGGAAACCCTAAGTATTTCACTGACCTTGTTTTAAACTTCCGGCAAATAGCCTTTGGGAAAAGCTTTGCGTTTGTAAATACCTCGCAATAATAATTCAACAAAACACTTTTAAACCTAAAATCCATAATAACATAAAAAAAATTAAACAAAGAATCTTAAAGGGAAAAAACAACAGTATAAAAAAGTTTTAGGTAAATCCTTTACTAGTTCATTTTTTCTCCCAAAAAAAAAAGACCTGTCTATTTTTTGTTCGGAAGTCTTTTACATTTTCTACACGAATTTTGTCGTCCACCAACACTTCATTGTTCTGTTCCCCTCCCCCAATCCCCCCTCCCCTCTCCCGCCTTTTTTCAGACCCCATCAGTACCAGCCATTCTTGTCTTATTGCAGCCTAACCTGGCATTTACAGGACAGTCAAAACGAGACCAAAGCAACCCCCAAAAGCTTCGCACTGCTGCTTTTGGGGGGTTCAAATGCCTGTTTGTCCAACAAACCGCACACCACCTCAAGGGGGCCGGATTAAAGATCATAATTGCTAACGACAGCCCAAAATGAATGAACGTGTCCTATCGAACCCCACCTTATCCAACCATAGCCAACCCAAACCCGCTATCCATACTTACCAAATTTTACCACCCCGTATCCAACATATCCACCAAAACCCTAGTCCCTCGAGTGAGCTTACAATTTTACCACCACGTCTCCAACCCTATCCATCCAAACCAAAAACCATCCCCTAGTCCATCCAACCCAAAATCAACCAACCATACCATCCAGTACGACCAGTTTTGCTACCTCGACCCGGGCCACCAGAACACAACATGGACAGAAATCGAAACTGAGGTCCCCATGAGCGCGGCATAAACCACAAACTTTCAGACTTTTCCCCCCACGATCGATAGGGGAAGACATCAAGAATCTATTGATACCATTGCATTTAGACCGCACAACGGGCTGTAAAGCGTCTATTTTCAATTTTTCCCGCGCACCAGGCCAGAAAATATTACACTTCAATGTTTATCAGGGTATTTTAGCCAACTCTCAAATAACATCCGTATAGGGTGAATTTCGCTTGTGACCCGCTTTTCCCTAAGCCTAAAAAATACCCCTGGGTTAAAGTCAGCAGGGCAAAAAAATAATCTTTTATATTACAATACAACTTTTAAAACAAGGACAAATTTTTTCCCACAAAAGTCGCCGACTTCTTCCCTAAAACTTAGCAAAGATTGATAATTTTTTCTCCCTTTATAAAAAAGTTCTTTTTTTTTTTTTTCTTACAGAAATCCGACAATAAAATCCAATAAAATTGATTATAAAACACGTTCTGATCTTCGTTTTCATCATTTGAATTTAACCCTACCCCCTACACACACACACACACACACACAACACACACAACACACACACACACACACACACACCACACACACACACCAACACCACACACACACAAAACACACACACACACACACCACGCCACAAAACACACACACCACACACACCCACACCGCGCGCGCGCGCGCGCGCGCAGGGGCCCCACGCACGCACCACCTCGCATGCACACACTTTCATTTTTTTTTATTTTTTTTCACAACACAATTTCAGGAGGGGAAATCGCTAATTGGCGCAGGAGATAAAAAGAAAAAATTTGCTTAACCCAGCCGACCGCAAAGGGCCAACAGGCTGTCACCCCGTTTAAAACAACTCACAAATGCAGTACCAAGATTTCTACTTTATGTCTACCAAAGTTGAAACTGAAACGTTCGGGTTTTCCTCCCGAAGGTATACCAAAAAAGGGAACCCCTGTCCCACCTAATCACAAAGACCAGGACAGGGAAAGAAACATGAGAACAGACACTCAAGCAAAGTTTCAACTTGTTGGGAAATCGGGAAAACCAGGGGAAGCCCGACCGTAAACTTGGGATCCTGGGGTTGCGGGGGTTTGATCTCCGCCGGGGGGGTTTCGGACAGGGGGGTTTTCCCCCCCGGGGTTAACATTTGGTTCGACTCCATTTTTCCCCTACAGTCCCTTTGAAGAGACATAAACCCAGGTTCCGTTGGGGAACGCACGCAAAACTTGCACACCGTAAAATCCCACACCAAATTTCGGATAGGCCAGTTTGCCGTTGGCATGGAACCGTTACACTAGCTGCACCCTGCCGGGGGGAAATGGAAAATGAAGGGAAATAAGGAAAAATTTAGTGAACGATATTGACGATATTTATGGGTACACGGGGAAAAGACTGAATGAACCCAGCACAGCTCTCAGTCGCACTACCCAAGACACCCTTTTGTAAACATGTTATTTAAAGCGCTTAGAGCTTGGTCCTACCGAGAAAGGCTTTTTTTAATATTCATTATTATTATTTAAACCTTCAACAGCACCGGGGGAACAATTACATCTTTGTTTTTTAAGTCCACACAGCACGGGGTTGGGAACAACCACTTATTAAAATTTTACTCGACCGTAGGAAACAATCTACTTTTTAATTTTTCACTAGCACCACATGGGAACAAACTACTTTTTAAGTTTTTCACTAGCACCGTATGGAAACAATCTACTTATTAAGTTTTCACTTGCAGCGTATGGGACCAATCTAGTTATTGGGTCCTTCACTAGCAGCCTATGGGAACAATCTACTTATTAGTTTTTCACTAGCAGCGTATTGGACAATATACTTATTGGGTCCTTCACTAGCAGCATATGGAGGCGATCTAGTTATTAGGTCTTTCACTAGCAGCGTATGGGGACAATATACTTATGATTCCTTCACTAGCAGCATATGGAGGCGATCTAGTTATTAGGTCTTTCACTAGCAGCGTATGGAGACGATCTAGTTATTAGGTCCTCCACTAGCAGCGTATGGAGACAATCTAGTTATTAGGTCTTTCACTAGCAGCGTATGGGGACAATTTAGTTATTAAGTTTTTCATTAGACGCAATATGAGGAAAATCTAGTTATTAAGTCCTTCACTAGCAGCGTAAAGGAACAACCTAGTTATTAGGTCCTTTACTAGTAGTGTAAAGGAACAACCTAGTAATATAGGTCCTTCACTAGCAGTGTAAAGGAACAACCTAGTAATATAGGTCCTTCACTGGCAGTGTAAAGGAACAACCTAGTAATATGGGTCCTTCACTAGCAGTGTAAAGGACAACCTAGTAATTAGGTACTTCACTAGCAGCGTAAAGGAACAACCTAGTAATATGGGTCCTTCACTAGCAGTGTAAAGGACAACCTAGTAATATAGGTCCTTCACTAGCAGTGTAAAGGAACAACCTAGTAATATAGGTCCTTCACTGGCAGTGTAAAGGAACAACCTATTAATATGGGTCCTTCAGTAGCAGTGTAAAGGACAACCTAGTAATATAGGTCCTTCACTAGCAGCGTAAAGGAACAACCTAGTCATAAAGTCCTTTACTAGCAGTGTAAAGGAACAACCTAGTAATTTAGGTCCTTCACTAGCAGTGTAAAGGAACAACCTAGTAATGTGGTCCTTCACTAGCAGTGTAAAGGACAATCTAGTAATACAGGTCCTTCACTAGCAGTGTAAAGGACAACCTAGTAATATAGGTCCTTCACTAGCAGCGTAAAGGAACAATCTCGTTATTATGTCCTTCACTAGCAGCGTAAAGGAAAAACCTAGTTATTAAGTCCTTCACTAGCAGCGTAAAGGAACAACCTAGTAATTAGGTCCTTCACTAGCAGCGTAAAGGAACAACCTAGTAATTAGGTCCTTCACTAGCAGCGTAAAGGAACAACCTAGTAATTAGGTCCTTCACTAGCAGCGTAATGTAAAACCCTAGTAACTAGGTCCTTCACTAGCAGCGTAAAGAGCAACTTAATATTTAGGTCCTTCACTAGCAGCGTAAAGGAACAACTTAATAATTAGGTCCTTCACTAGCAGCGTAAAGGGAC
Organism: Conus ventricosus; assembly: GCA_018398815.1. NCBI lineage: Eukaryota > Metazoa > Mollusca > Gastropoda > Neogastropoda > Conidae > Conus > Conus ventricosus. Next base: position 6,539,491 of record CM031623.1, on the reverse strand, counting down.
AACTTAATAATTAGGTCCTTCACTAGCAGCGTAAAGGAAAAACTTAATAATTAGGTCCTTCACTAGCAGCTTAAAGGGACGACCTAGTATTTAGTCCTTCACTAGCAGCGTAAAGGGACGACCAGTCATAAAGTCCTTCACTAGCAGCGTAAAGGAACAACCTAGTAATTAAGTCCTTCACTAGCAGCGTAAAGGAACAACCTAGTAATTAAGTCCTTCACTAGCAGCGTAAAGGGACGACCTAGTAATTAAGTCCTTCACTAGCAACGTAAAGGAACAACCTAGTAATTAGGTCCTTCACTAGCAGCGTAAAGGAACAACCTAGTAATATAGGTCCTTCACTAGCAGCGTAAAGGAACAACCTAGTAATTAGGTCCTTCACTAGCAGCGTAAAGGAAAAACCTAGTAATATAGGTCCTTCACTAGCAGCGTAAAGGAACAACCTAGTAATTAGGTCCTTCACTAGCAGCGTAAAGGAACAACCAAGTAATTAGGTCATTCGCTAGCAGCATATGGGGAAAATCATAAGATCGTCTTGAAAACAGAACCAGTGGTATAGCCTGTGAGAATTTTCGAGCTTTTGAGAAATAATGTCGTCAGCGCACATAAGTAGAATTACTGTTATTATTCCTTCAACATTTATGATGAAATTTTTTTCCACTTTAGATTGTCTTTAGTTAATGTCACTGTCTACATTATTTCTGAGAAAAAAAATCATCTAAAATCAAAATCATGCAGATGATGATCCGACAAATTTTCTCTCCCTGCCCAACACTTACATATAAGTGGAAAGTCACAGGGGATTCATTTGGTTCGATCACACAACTTTGCTTTTGAAGATACATTTCTGATATCTTTTGACATGTCGCTCAAATAACGTGCACTTTTGCCTGAAACATGTTGTATGAAAATGCTCTTCAGACAGACTTGTGAAATGTATCACAGTAATTTTAATATCACTTAGCAATGGTCGAAAATTGTACATGTTGACTGTGGTACTGGCGTATCATTTAGCAATCTTATATCACTAAGCATGTTTTACTTTCACTACTAACCAAGCAGCTGTGTAGATTCCTTGTGACAACAGGTAAGGTAAAATTGTTAAATATTGATATCAGCTCATAATCAATCAATAAAGCAAGCGTCAGTAGCAAAATATGTCAAAACAAAATTCTAGAGAGGGGGAAGACTAGTACAAGGGGATCAACTGGGGGAATGAGAAAGATAGAACAAAAAATCTCTCAAAGAGAGGAAAAAACCTGAAAGTCGAAGGGCAATGGAGAAAGGGCGAAATTCTTTATTTGCCTGGAATGCCAGGTGGGCGTAGAGGAAGACCAAACAAGTATCCAATGCCATGACTGTAAACAGTGGTGCCATAAAGAATGCACGACACTGACAGAAAGAGACTTCAGCTACCTTCAGAATTCTGAGACAGAAGGAATAGAATGGATCTGCCGAAGATGTTATGCAGGGGAGGGGAAAAGAAAAGCAGTGTCACGAGTTTGTCACGAGGCCTACGACGTTTGACCCATCTAGGGTGGCGGAATTATTCATTTGTTTATTGTCGTCGCTGTTGTCGTGTATCCGTCCCTTAATGTGGCTTTGTGGTGCGGTTGCACCTTGGTGTAGTTCACTCAACTTCGGTTTGCTTTCTCTCTCTCTCTCTCTTATTCCACTGCCCGTGCTATTCATCCTGTAGGTTCACGGTGGCTGGTACCTTTCTCTCGAACTTGCTGTCTATCGGCCTCTCGCCTGTCTTTTTACCTGTCGCACGTGCTTCATTTCTTTTAGTTTGAAGTATGCTCACACTGTGACGCAGCATGGCATGTTGGCCGCCATTGCTGAGGGAGGTTAGCTCTTCACTCGAGCGGAAGATGTCTCTGGGAGCGCCTGCTCCAGTCTTGGTTCTTCACCGTATCATCGAAAGTACAGTCGGTACTTTCAATTCCTGCAGTCGGCCTGTAGGAGGGGGACATCACTTCTTCTTTCTCCGCACCTGTGCCTCTGTCCTCTCGACCGGACAGAGGGCAGAGAGAGTCGTTTGACCCGCCTCTTCTGGGTCACCCACGGTAGCTGGTAAGCATCAGTTTCGTGGTTTGTTTGTTTTGGTTTGTTTTGTTAGTCGGCTTAGTCTCCTCTTTTGCGCAATTTTCTTTTGTTTTCGAAATTGTGAGAGAAATATTGTGTGAGACCTTTTCTCTGGTTAATTCAATCTTTAACCTGGCCATTCTAAATTATTTCCAAAATTCTTTCTCCTGTTTATGCATCTGGTGATGCGGTAGTCGGTGGGGATGGGAGAGAACCTGTGATTCAGGGTTGGAACTTGCTTGGTCTCGCTCGTCCGCCCCTGTCACATTCGCCGGACTTTTATCCTTCGGCCACCGTCTGTTTGTGTGTGCAAGGAGAACGAGTTTTATGTTGCGAGCGTGCGTACGCATGATTTGTCGTTCGGATGCGTGGTTGGAGATTTGTGTTATTTTGAAATGTGGCTATAAAATGTGACAATTATGCCATTGAATTATTATTTGCAAATGTGGTGGCAGGTATAAAGCGATGGTCGCTGTGTTGGTTATTTCCTAAGAAAGGCAAATGTTAAACGTGAGTGAGAGAAGGGTGAAGATAATTCATATTTGTTTTATAACCTGTTGATTTAATGCAGTCTTTTACCTGCATCGTGTGAGAAGACCCTAGTGAACATCCCTAATTCGATGGGTTTACTGTGTTATGCTCAGGTCTGTGTTGAGCTGGGATTATGGGTGCATTTAATAGACTTCCCCTCGCCCATCATGCGAGTGGCTGTTAAGATTTGACAGCATGGGTCAGACTGTACTGACGGCGGGGTTCCAGTACCCTTCTTCCTTCCTCCTTCCTTCTTCCTTCCCTCCCTTTCTACTCTCCTCCCAGCTACGTCCCCCCCCCCCCCCTCCCGGGGGCTTCACCCGGAGTCTGGACTGGATGGTGCCACGTGCTGGTTGAGGCCACGCTCTGGCTGAGACCACGGACTGGATGGTGCCACGTGCTGGTTGAGGCCACGCTCTGGCTGAGACCACGGACTGGATGGTGCCACGTGCTGGTTGAGGCCACGCTCTGGCTGAGACCACGGACTGGATGGTGCCACGCGCTGGTCGAGGCCACGCTCGGGTCGGGACCGCGGACTGGTAGAGGAGCCCGCCGTCTTGACTGGCCGGCCCTGACCCCCGTCCAGGACCTCCAGTAACAGCGCCACGTTTTCCCCCCCCCCCCCCCCCTCCGGGACACACGCTCTTCACTGCCTGCTTGTGAGTCGAGGGTGTCGGCTTTGAGCGACTCCCTGCGAGAACCGACCCGGTTCGGAGCACCTATGCGACAGGGTGCTCCCAGTAGACTTGACAGAGGCAGGGGTGTGGACGCACTCCATGGTGTTAGAAGGGATCGATGCTGGAAATGTTTCTTTATAATTGTGTATATGTCATATGTGTTGGAATGCTGTAATTGTGATTGTGTACGTCGTATGGTGAAATGTTTATTTATAATCGTGCATGTTGTGGGTGTTGGAGTGCTTGATTGTGATTGTGCATGTTGTGTGCGTTGGAGTGCTTGATTGTGATTGTGCATGTTGTGTGTGTTGGAATGCTTATTTTGCTGGTGTGAATAAATGGGTGTTGTATCGTAATCTTTATTGTGTGGTCTCTTGCGGGCGTGTGAGGTCAGTCACTCCCTTCACTCCCACCTAGACCGATCCTGTCAGGGCAGACCTCCAGGGGTCGGTCGTGACAAGCAGAATGGAAGTGAAATTAGACAGACTGATTGGACTGTTCGAAAGGGTGGAGGAAAGGCTGGAGAGACTAGAAAAAAGGTGCAGTGGAAAGGCTCTCGAAGAGAAGATTGAGGAGGTTTGTTGAGAAGAAGTGTCAGAACTATGGAAGAGAAGGTTGACAAAGAAAAAAAGAGAGTTGAATCTGATATTCCACTAATATTCCAGAGTGTGGAGTGAAAACAGGGAAGAGAGAATGAAAATGGAGAGGGAGAGTATACAGAAGATGGTGGGAAAGATCTGTCCTCAATTGAAAGACGAGACTGTCCAGAATCCAGTGAGGCTGGGAAATACAACATCGGAACAAAACCGAGACTGCTTAGAGTAAGCGTCCAAAACAAGGAGGGAAAAAACGAAATATTGAGAAATGCCCACAAAATGAATGCAGGGGTGACAGAGCAAAAAAAAAGAGGATATATATAACCCAGACTACACACCAATTGAAAGACGAAAGAACAAAGAACCAAGAGAAGAGCTTCGAAAAAGGATTGAGAAAGGGGAGAAAGACATTGGAATCAGAGGTGGGAAAATAGTGAAAGTACAGTGGAAACCTAGGCCTGGCCAGGATGATAAAGAAGAAAACTGACAATCAAAATACAAGAACAAAGAAAATGTGAATAGTTTTAAAGGTATGTAGATAGAAAATCTGTGCAGGAACTGTCATACACGTTCTTGTACACAAATGCAGATGGACTGTTGAACAAAAAAGATGAGTTACTTCTATTAGCTGAAGAAATAAACCTCACATTATAGTAGTAACAGAATCTATAGTGAAAAACCAAAAGGGGGTAAATTCTGTCGAATATTCAATACCAGGTTACGAACTATTTTTCAATGAAAATCCCAAAAGAGGTATAACTGTAATATGTGAAGGATTCTATTAATGCCAAAGTATACATACAAGTTTACAAAAGGAAATGACTTTGATAAAAACTTGTGGATTACCTTTTTAAATAAGGATAGACAGAAAATACTGATTGGAACTATTTACAAAAGTCAAACTCAACAATTGAAAATAAAGAAAAAATGCGTGAGTTGCTGAAACAAACTAGATTAGAAAGATTCAAATATGTTTGATTACTGGGGATTTTAATTTCCCAGATATGACTGGCATGGACTGGCTCTGGAGAAAGAGGTCAAAAGTTCATAAACTACCTACAGGATGCACTTCTGAACCAAATGGTGAAACAACCAACAAGACACAGGGAGGGACAAAAATCAAATATACTAGATTTAGTACTTGTTAATGACGAAAATGACATCAGACATTAAGCACTTAGCTCCTATAGGCAAAAGTGATCATGAGGTTTAATGTTCTCTTTGTACCTAGGAGAGGAGGCAAGGGAAAGAAGAATCAAACAGTCATATATTTTTAGAGAGGAAATGTTATGCAAATGAAAGAAGAATTGAAGAAGATTGACTGGAATAAACTCAATGATCTTAGTGTAGAACAATGCTGGGTGAAATTAAAAGTATTTTTAATTCTTTAATAGAAAACAACGTTCCAAAACAAATTATTAAGAATAATAAAAAACAGAAACCAAAGGGGGATGAATGCAAAGACAATGAAATTTGTAAAAAAAGAAATAAATATGCATCAGAGATTCTTAGTCACAAAGCAGGGGAAAGATTATCAAAATCATATTAAAGCACGTAATACTTGTAATAAAAAAATAAGAAAAGCAAAAAAGGAATTTGAAAAGAAGTTATCAAAGGAATGTAAACAAAATCCAAAAGCCTTCTGGAGATATGTACAATCGAAAACAAAGATGAATACAGGAGTGAGCCCTTTAGTGACTAAGGATGGTGACACAGTGGAGACAGATAGAGTAAGGCAATATTTTGAATACATTTTTTTCTAGTGTATTCACAAGGGAAGATACTAAAAATATGCCTATTCTATGTCCAGCTTCAAGGTCAAAAGCATAGCATTAGAAAATGTAGACATTTCAGTGGATGCAATAAAAAAGAAACTTCAATCTTTAAACCCTAACAAGGCATGTGGTCCGGATGCCATCCCATCGAGAGTACTAAAAGAGCGAAATGAGGAGATGGCCTCCCACTTTACATACTCTTTTCTAAATCTGTTAAAGAAATGATTGTACCTTCAGATTGGAAAACAGCTACAGTCATTCCAGTATTCAAAAAAGGTACAAGAACAGATCCAGGAAATTATAGACCAGTGAGTTTAACGTGCATTATATGCAAAATTTAGAATCATTTATTAGAGAGGCTATTATTAAACATATGCCAGAAAATAAATTATTATGCTGAGTGTCAACATGGATTTCGTGCAAAAAGGTCTGTGTTACTCAACTTTTAGAAGTGATGGAAGACTTCACAAAGGAGATAGATAAAGGAGAGAATATAGATGTTTTGTATTTAGACTTTAGAAAAGCATTCGATCAGTACCACATGAAAGACTTTTAAAGAAATTAGAGTCTTATGGAATAATAGGAAATATACTTGGTTGGGTTAGAGACTTTTTATCAAAAAGAACTCAGAAGGTAAAGATTGGTAATTCCTTCTCTCATAGTGCTGATGTTATTAGTGGGATACCACAAGCAGTATTTGGACCAATATTATTTACGGTGTTTATAAATGATCTCCCTGTAAATTAAAGAGTACATGTAAAATCTTTGCAGATGACACAAAACTGTATAACTCTCCAAAATTGCATAAGGAATTACAAAAGGATATTGAAACATTAGTACAGTGGTCGATACTTGGAACCTATATTTGAATGCAGAAAAATGTAAAGTACTTCATATTGGTAAAACAAACCCACAAAAGGAGTATATAATGAAAATTGGGGGCAAGGAAATAAAAGTATCTAAATGTGAAGAATAAAAAGACCTAGGTGTGACTTTTGACAAAAATTTGCTATTTGACAATCATATTGTAAATAGTATTAATAAGGCTAACAGAATGATTGGAATAATAAAAAGAACCTTTACATTTATAGAAAAGGACACTTTTTTGCAACTATATAAGACACTAGTTAGACCTGTTCTTGAATATGTCAACACTGTATGGTATCCAATGCTAAAGAGACAATCAGAGCTTTAGAACAGTACAAAGAAGAGCAACCAAGATGATTCATAATATAAAAGATTACTCATATCAGGAAAGATTAAAATATCTGCAACTTCCAACACTTAAGGCAAGAAGAATAAGAGGAGACTTGATTCAAGCATACAAGATATTTAATGGAATTGATGATGTTGATAAAGCATGCTTTTTTGTACTCCGCAGAAGAATGTTACAAGGAACAGTGAAGATAAGAATTTTAAACAATATTCTAGAACTAAATTAAGAAAATTTACTTTTACTAATAGCGTACCCAATTTTTGGAATAAACTAACACTTAATATCAAATGTGCACCTAGTATTAATGTTTTAAGAACCTCATAGATAAACATGAATTATTAACAAAAATTAGATATGAATTTGATGGATAACAGGTCTGAGCTAGCCTATGACTGAAACAACGGTCTCGAAAAAAAGGATATATACATACAGAAGGGGCGTAAAAAGCCTAAATAGGCTAAGTTGTATTGATTCAACGCCCCTGATCCTGATCCGATCCTGAATTATGAAAATTGAACATTGTGACCATGGTGCTTGCTTCTCTGTCAACACTTTGCTTGCTTTGGATTATAACCAGTTATAATTGTACAGGGTCGAACTTTAATTAAGGACCACTTATACACAGTCTCACAAAACATAGAAAGAAAACCCGACAAACGACAGAAACTTTATAAATGTTTAATTTCATTATCAGTGAACAACATTTTGTCACTTCATCGAAAAAATCATTCTTTCTGATCAGACAGGGAGCCTGAATGAGACTAACCCCCCAAAATGACATTCACAAAAAGAGTTTCTTTACAGTCTGATCAAAACCGAGTGTGCCCCCCTCGTGCTGCCACACAATCCACATAGCGCTGCCTCATGGTGTTGACTGTTCTTGTAATGGGTACCTGGGGGGGTTTGCCCACTCCTGCTGCAGGAGTGCAGCAGCTCCTGTCGATTTGCCGGAACAGGGTGATTTTCTTGAACTCTCCTCCCAAGCTCGCCCCAGATGTTCTCAATAGGTTCATGTCCGGCTGTTTGCCGGCCATGGCATCCTGGTGATGCCAGCTTGCACCACAAAAGTGTTCACGGCTCGACAACGATGTGGGGTGGCATTATCGTCCATGAACACAGCCTGAGCCCCAATCTGCTGGAGTGCTGGACAAGCAAAGCCGTAAAATCTCCTGCAGGTAGCGTTGGCCGTTCAGGTTGCCATCCACATGGTACAGGGAGTCTATGTGGTGACTGCTGATTGCCCCCCCCCCCCCCCATACCATGACGGAGCCACCACCAAAAGCGACGACCTCCTGGATGACGTCATCTGCCAGCTGCTCCCTGGACGCCGCCACACCCGAATGCGTCCATCTCGTGGCTTCAACTGAAACTTTCAGGCTCCTTCCTGCTGGAACAATCTCCCTTCTGCACTCCGAAACTCAAACAGTCTTTCTTCTTTCAAGTCCTCCCTCAAAACAACTCTCTTCAAAACATAATTTTCTGCTCCTTCGCTGGTGTGGGTGTGTGCGTGTGTGTGTGTGAGTTTGTGGTGATGTGTGTGTGGTGGTGGTGTGTGTGTGTGTGTGTGTGTGTGTGTGTGTGTGTGTGTTGTGTGTGTGTGTTCGTGTGTGGTGGTGTGTGTGTGTGTGTGTGTGGTGTGTGGTGTGTTGTGGTGTGTGTGTGTGTTAGGGCTTATTGCTGTAAGCGCTTAGGGCTTTTGTTTAAGATTAAGCGCACTAAATGTTCCTTATTATTATTATTATTATATTAAACTTGGACTCATCGGTGAAAAGCACCATCCGCCACTGAGCCCGAGTCCATGTTCGATGAGCTGTGCACCAGGCCAGGCGACGTGCCCGGTGGGCCGCAGTCAGTTTTGGTTTCCGGACTGGGCGTGTTGCTCGAAGGTTGGCAGCACTGAGGCGCCACCGTATGGTCATCTCACACACTGCTGTGTTAGTGGCAGCTTGGAGCCGACGCCTGATGGTGTTGGAGGTGGTGGTCCTGGTCCGAAGAGCATGTCTGCGGATGAACATGTCATCTCTTGCAGTTGTCTTCTTTGGCTGGCCTGGATGGGGTCTCTCTTTGACAGTTCCAGTGGCTTGAAAACGTTCTCTCAGCCGAATAATGATGGAGTGGGACACTTGTAGTCTTCTGGCCACTTCTCGAACGCCAACTCGATCCTGCAGCCATGCAATCGCCCGGGTCCGGTCAAAATCAGACAGCTTGCGTCTTGGAGGCATTTTTGTGTTATGAAGAATTATGCACGTTGGCTGCTTTTAGGGCATTCCAGTCAGTAAAATGCTCTGCAATGTATTGGGTTTTTGCACGTGCATTTGGAATTTCAGTGCAAAACCGTTTGAAGCAGTGTTCACTCTTGCTTAAAAAACAAGCATTTTGACAACAATCCTGCAACTTTCAACCCCCCCCCCCCCCCTCTGCATGCCGCACGTGACAATAAGACAGCTTTTTGCAAGTTTTGCGGAATACTCTGTTAACCCCTTAAACCTTTCCCAGTCGAATTCTTCGAAAAAATGGCATTGCTTGTATTTTTGGCCAATTTAAAAAGAAAGGGCCTTTTTTCGGGGTGGTTCTTAATTAAAGTTCGACCCTGTATAAATCACACACAACACACACACACACACACACACACACACACACACACACACACACACACACACACACACGTTCGCGCGCACGCACGCACGCACGCACGCACGCACGCACGCACGCACGCCCCCCCCCCCCCCCACACACACACACACAAACAATCAAACACACACACGTACAAACAAGCAAACAAACTGCATGAGTTTGTTCCTCCATACCCTGAAATCGATCGACAGATTGATAGGACTGGAAGTTTGATATTCGTTTGTATGATGTTGCTGACAGAGTATACAAATCAATGAAATAACTAGATG
>CM031623.1:6527194-6529605 GCA_018398815.1 Conus ventricosus | reverse complement strand
GACATTCACTTATTTTTCAAGTATCACTACAAAAACTAAATCCTATAACGTTCAATCATACAACAAATACATGTAATAGAGAACATACACATACACTACATTTGAAAAGGCCCAGACGGCTATGAGTTAGGTTGTACCCCCCTCTCCCCCCTCCACCCCGTCCCCCCCCCCCCCCTCGCCCCCCCCCCCCCCCCCTTCCCCACAGCATTGACTAATTATGAGAAAACAGATGGTTTTAAGTTTAGACTTGAAAGAAGAGATAGAATCTGAATGTCTGAGAGAGTCTGGCAGTCTGTTCCACGTTGGAGCTTGAAAAGAAAAAGATCTTTCACCAGTAGTAGTCCTGAAGCGAGTCATTCGTAGAAGGCGGTCGTCAGCACAGGAGCGTAGTTGTCGAGAGGGGGTGCAGATTTTAAGGAGATCTGAGAGATCAGAAGGTCCATTTTCAAAGAGAGCAGACAAAGTGGGAGTTGAGATTTTGCACGAGATGCGGTTTGAGACAGATAGCCAGTGAAGAGAGTGAAGTAGAGGCGAAATGTGATCATATTTTCCTGCTGTACAGACGACTCGGCTGCATGATATTGGATTCGCTGTAATCTTTCTATCAGGTATTTTGGAAGGCTTTATCTGATTCCCACAATTCCGCGCCATACATAGCAAACGGCAGAACCTGTGAGTAAAATATTTTAAGAAATACATATAAAGAATGACTTTTAAGCAAAAACAACTTACGGATAACACACAATAAAGCCTTCTTTGCTCTGCTTCCCAAGTCTTCACAGGCAACTACAAAACTAAGACGAGTGGTGGAATATATGTCAAGGTATTCATAACAGTTTTACAACGGACATTTCTTCACAATTTAAGAACCATCTCTCTCATGCTGCTAGATACCCATCTTTTCTAAACACCACACTGTTGCTTTTGTCCATATTAACTTTTAGTAGAAGTCAGGGTGCTGCATTAGGATTGTTCAACTGAGTTTGGAGACCAACAGGTGTTCCAAAATCATCACATAACAAAATGAATAACTCAATATGACTAGGAATGAGTGTTGCACCATGCTTTCCTGTCTGAATTATATCTTGAGTTAGTTCGTTTATGAATAAGGAGAAAAGAACAGGGCTACAAGAGTCACCCTGCTCAACACCTCTTGTACACATGATATCAGCAGTAAAATTAGCACCACGTCTTACCTTTGCTTTAACAAAGCCATACATACTTTTAATACATTTACAGATCTTACCTTTAATTTCTCTGTTATGTAGAAAAGGCCAAAGCAGTTCTCTTCAAACAGAATCGAACGCCTTTTTAAAGTCAATAAAAAGCATGAAAACTTACGATTCCAAGAGAATTGTTTCTGGACTATTGCTGCAGGAGTGAACATTTGATCAACAGTAGAATGGCCTTTCCTAAAACCAGATTGGTGTTTACCTGTGATGGCATTCTTCTGAGCTCACTCTTGCAGTCTACAACTAACGATTGGACAATTAAGTTTACTAGTTATATCACACAAAGATATGCCCCTGTAATTACTTGGGTTATTCACCGAACCCGTCTTAAATAATACTAGTACAATGGATTCTGTCCATTTTCGGGAAAGTTTCCTTGACTAAAAAGTGCGTTAAAGAATCTACAAAGAAATCAACCACAGAATTACCTACATGTCTGTACAGGTCACCAAGATTTCCATCCAGCCCTGCTGACATTCTGTTCTTCAGCTTTTTTATCGCTAACAATACACCCTCTTTTGAAACTGGGCGATCAAAATTACATCTATTTCATCATCGATATCGGTTATTTCTTCTTTCAGGCTAACGCAATATTCTTAATCTTCATCTTTTTGCAGTAATTCTGTAAAATGTTAATACCAATACTGTCATCAGAATATACTTCATTATGTGTACGGCATTTCTTTGCTGATAAGTTTTTGCACTTTCCCCAACATTCGCGCTGACCGTTTGCATGGTGTACAAGGCTGTTCAATAAGATATAGTTACATTCTTTCCTTTTCCTTGGTAACAAGTTTATATATTCTTTTGGAGCTCTACAATAAATGTCATTGTCTGTAATGTCCTTTGTTTTTTCGAGATATCCGTAAATGTTTTCTAGTCTTTTTTTTTAAAGCTAAAGTGCACTTCAAATAGCACCACCCGTCTTTCTGTTTTCTATCATCTATGTTCATTTCTTTCTTTATACATTCAGCATGATTCATTTTCTATCATCTATGTTCATTTCTTTCTTTATACATTCAGCATGATTCATTTACACAGGAATTAAACACGTCTAATGCATTATGTACATCAACATCAGTCAGACCAATCGTTTTGTCTATCACTAACAGTGCAGAGTGTGTGTGTGTGTGTGTGTGTGGTGTGTGTGTGTGCGTGCGTGCGTGCGTGCGTGCGTGC
>CM031623.1:6504836-6509594 GCA_018398815.1 Conus ventricosus | reverse complement strand
CATCTAATGGACCTCTTTCTTCCCAACGCCAGCTGTGGAAACCTCAAAGAGCCAAATTCGACATGGATCGAACGGATGGAAGAAAAAAAAAGTGGTACCTTAAAAAACATGAGTCTGCCGTATCAAATCTGACATCAAAGACACTGATCTGAAACTCAGAGTGCATACTATGTCAAACTGAGAGTGCATACTATGTCAAACTGAGAGTGCATACTATGTCAAACTGAGAGTGCATACTATGTCAAACTCAGAGTGCATACTATGTCAAACTCAGAGTGCATACTATGTCAAACTCAGAGTGCATACTATGTCAAACTCAGAGTGCATACTATGTCAAAGACTTCTGACAAGAGGACTGGAACACAGCGACGGATAATCTTTTTTTTTCAGTATTCTACCATTTCTATCATCTACACCATGAGGCCGTCATGGAGACCCAGTTTGGTGCCTCATTTGGTCGCACTCCCTTTCTGCTTTGGGGGCCATTGCCAGCCGAAACCTCAAGAACCCTCAACTGCTGAAATTAATCGAACTGTACACTTCTCTGAAATAAGATGGATACAGTTTTTGCTTGGGTTCCCAGCCATGTGGGCATTGGAGGCAACGAGCTGGTTGATCAACTCACCAAGAGTGCCACAAAGAAAGAGTTGAGCAGATTGTCTATCCCTCACACTGATCCGAAACCACAGCACAAGCTGATGTCAAAGACCTCTGGCAAGAGGAATGGAAGTCGCAGATGGAAAACAATAGTTAAAAATCCGTCCAACCCTGAACGAGGTTTTACCATGTTCCCGAGGCGGCCGTAAAGAAGAAACAGTGCTGTGCCGTTCGCAACTCCTTTTACACCCATTCTTATCTTTTAGAAGGTGAAGAAACTCCGTGGTGCATTCCATGTCATGTACTATTACAGTGCAACATACTCTTTTAGAGTATTGAGAATTTCATGGTGTGAGACATAAACACTTTACAGCAGACTCCATGAAAACTTTGTTCAGAGATGTTCCACCTGATGTGATCTTTGATTTTCTGAAACAGATCAACATTTTTCATCTGATCTAAGAATTTACGGAAGAAAAAATTTGAACGATGTTTCCAGTGTGTTTTTAGAAGGTGTGAATGATTTGTTTCTTAGAAACACTTGTGAGTTGAACACTAGAACAACCCTGATATGCCCCTTTGTGGTTGGCTGGGTAAAGCATAATTTCCTGATCTTATGGGTTTTTTTTCCTTATCTTATTTCTTTAATGCTGATCGATGAGAATGGGGATGATGAAAATGATGCAACGGATTTCCATTCCGGTCTGAGACTGCATGACAGGGCTGTACTCTACGCTTCCTTTCCTAATATATAGTGTCGTCAACCAGGCCCGTGATATACAGACACTTGCAGCGTTGGTCAGGAAATTTGAGCAACACTCTCTGAGACGCGTCCATTAAGGGGATGAAACTCAACTGTGTGGTCTCAGTCTTCCCAACTGAGCCCGTAGCAAACTCAACTCTGGGTAGGAGCCGGTCGGGGCAGAAAACCCCACATGACTCTGATGGGATTCGAACCCACGACCTCCCAGCCGGGAATCCGCGACACTAACCACTTCGTCTTACCGTATGTTGGCCTTTTTACACACTCTTGTATTTCTGAAAAGGTAAAGAGATTCCGTGGTACATATAATGTGATAAGCAACTGAAAAGGTAAAGAGATTCCGTGGTACATATATTGTGATAAGCAACTGAAAAGGTAAAGAGATTCCGTGGTACATATATTGTGATAAGCAACTCACTATAAAACACGTGCTCAGGGAGTGTTGGGACTTACACGACAGGCGACGTGAACAACTTACAGCAGATTCCATCAAGACCTCGTTCAGAAATGTTCCGCCGGATGGGACTTTGAAGTTTCTAAACGAGATCGGTAGTTTTCATTGGACAGTTTGTGGAACATCGATCAAGTTTTCATACGCTGTGAGTATGTTTTCAAGAAAGTGGTCTATTGATGTCCATTTTTGTTTCATTTTTGGTGGTAACAAATGTGCATGGTCCCTTGCTGTCGGCTGGGCAAAAAACAACATGGATCGAACGCAAATATCACTGTTTATCTATCTATCTATCTATCTATCTATCTATCTATCTATCTATCTATCTATCTATCTATCTGTCTATCTAATTATCTACCTATCTAGCTATCTATCTCTAAAAGTCTGTCTATCATTCTATCTATCTATCTCTACCAGTCTGTCTATCTATCTACTTATCTTTGAGAGAGAGAGAGAGAGAGAGAGAGGAGAGAGAGACAGACAGACAGACAGACAGACAGACAGACAGACAGACAGACAGACAGACAGACAGAGATGCGCTTGTGCACATTATACATACCGTCAGTGGTTAGAGCCCAGACAAACAGAACGAAGCTGTGCCCATGTAATTCAATATCCAGTTCACCTAGGTCTTCACCGCGGAAAACAAAAAGACAACCAATGTCAGGCAGCTACTTAAGGTCTGACCAGTGCACTGGGCTAATGCGTAGGTCAGACATCTGCTAAATCGTAGCCACGAGACCCTCTTCTTCAATTCTTTCTTCTAAATTGTTAATTCATTTATCCATCAGCTTAAAATCATGCGTAGTGTGCTCTCAAAACTTAGCGAATGTGGTGTAGCGTATATGGACCAGTCCGCACGCAGTGACGCCTCCTTGATGAAACTGAAACTGAAACTCTTCGCCTCACACACTGCATTCCCTCCCTTCCTCTCACACCTCTTCCCCGCCTCCTGTCTTTTTCTCTCCGTCTCCATCCAACCACAAAGTTGCAGCTCCAGTAGTGACGTCACTTCTTAGCAGTATGTGTGTACCCTGGAGACTGGAATTGGGAAGAAGAGAACTTAGAGAAGAGAACTTAAAGAGGAGAACTTAAAGAGGAGAACTTGGAGAAGAGAACTTAAAGAGGAGAAAATTGGAGAAGAGAACTTAAAGAGGAGAACTTAAAGAGGAGAACTTGGAGAAGAGAACTTAAAGAGGAGAACTTAAAGAGGAGAACTTGGAGAAGAGAACTTAAAGAGGAGAACTTGGAGAAAAGAACTTAAAGAGGAGAACTTAAAGAGGAGAACTTGGAGAAGAGAACTTAAAGAGGAGAACTTGGAGAAGAGATCTTAGAGAGAAGAGAACTTGGAGAAGAGAACTTAGAGAAGAGAACTTAGAGAAGAGAACAGCACTTGGAGAAAAGAATTTCAAGAAGAGAACTTAGAGAAGAGAACTTAGAGAAGGAAACTTAGAGAAGAGAACGTGGAGAAGAGAACTTGGAGAAGAGAACTTAGAGAGGAGAACTTAGAGAAGAGAAGATTGAGAAGAGAACATAGAGAAGAGAACCTAGAAAAGAGAACTTGGAGAAGAGAACTTGGAGAAGAGAACTTAGAGAGGAGAACTTAGAGAAGAGAAGATTGAGAAGAGAACATAGAGAAGAGAACCTAGAAAAGAGAACTTGGAAAAGAGATCTTAAAGAGGAGAACAAACCTAGAAGAGAATTTAAAAAAAAGAGTACTTGGAGAAGGAAACTTAGAGAGGAGAACTTAGAGAAGAGAACTTAGAGAAGAGAACTTGGAGAAGAGAACTTGGAGAACGAAACTTAGAGAAGAGAACATGGAGATCAGAACTTAGAGTAGAGAGCTTAGAGAAGAGAACTTGTAGAAGAGAACTTAGAAAAGAAAACTCGAAGGAGAGAATTTAGAGCAGAGAGCAGAACTTGGAGAAGATAATTTAAAGAAAAGAACTTGGAGAAGGAAACTTAGAGAAGATAATTTAAAGAAGAGAACTTAGAGAAGAGAAGAGAACTTAGAGAATGGACTTAGAGAAGAGAAGTTAAAGAAGAGAACTTGGAGAAGAGAAGTTAAAGAAGAGAACTTGGAGAAGAGAAGTTAAAGAAGAGAACTTGGAGAAGAGAAGTTAAAGAAGAGAACTTGGAGAAGAGAAGTTAAAGAAGAGAACTTGGAGAAGAGAAGTTAAAAAAGAGAACTTGGAGAAGAGAAGTTAAAGAAGAGAACTTGGAGAAGAGAAGTTAAAGAAGAGAACTTGGAGAAGAGAAGTTAAAGAAGAGAACTTGGAGAAGAGAAGTTAAAGAAGAGAACTTCGAGAAAAGACTTCGAGAAGAGAACAGAACTTAGAGAAGGGAACTTAGAGAAGAGAAGTTAAAGAAGAGAACTTAGAGAAGAGAACATAGAGAAGATAATTTAAAGAAGAGAACTTGGAGAAGGAAACTTAGAGAAGAGAACTTGGAGAACAGAACGTAGAGAAGAGAACAGAACTTGGAGAAGAGAATTTAAAGGAGAGAACGTGGAGAAGGAAACTTAGAGAAGAGAACTCGAAGAAGAGAATTTAGGAAAAATACTTACAGAAGAGAACAGATCATAGTGAAGCGAACTTAGAGAAGAGAACGTAGAGAAGAGAACGTACAGCAGAGAACTTGGAGAAGATAACTTAGAGAAGATAACTTAAATAAGAGAACTTAAGAGAAGAGAACTCAGAAAAGAGACCTTAGAGAAGAGAACTTGGAGAAGAGAACTTACAGAAGAGAACTTAAATAAGGGAACTTAGAGAAGAGAACTTAAAGAAGAGAACTTAGAGAAGAGAACAGAACTTGGAGAAGAGAATTTAAAGAAGAGAACTTGGAAAAGTGAACTTGGAGAAGAGAACCAAGAGAAGAGAACGTAGAGAAGAGAACTCGGAGAAGAGAACTCAGAGAAGAGAATTCAAAGAAAAGGTCTTGAGAAGGG
>CM031623.1:6494836-6497336 GCA_018398815.1 Conus ventricosus | reverse complement strand
CACGCATTCTCTCTCCCTCCCTCTCTCTCTCTCTCTTATTCTCTCTCTCTCCCTCCCTCCCTCCCTCTCTCTCTCTCATTCTCTCTCTCTCCCTCCCCCTCTCTCTCATTTTCTCTCTCTCTATCCCTCCCTCTCTGTCTCTCTCATATTCTCTCTCTCTCTCTCTCTCTCTCTCTCTCTCTCTCTCTCTCTCTCTCTCCTCTCTCTCCTAGGATACCCCCGTGTCAGCTATCATTTTACATACCCCACCCACTCTGAACATCTCGTGGGACGATACTCTTTCCCCTAGACAATTGAATAGAACCCTCAAGACTTCTCCCCAGAAACCTTGCAAGTTACACAATAATGTCTTCTGGTTCCTGACAGCAAGACCGTAGGCATGTCCTAAACGATCTCGAACTCCATTCAATACAGGGTCATGCAACACTAGAACCTGGGGTAGATTGATTGCTGTCAGGTTTAGGTATGTTTGACTTGTTTGTTCCGGTTTGCTGCCAGTTTGTGCTCTGATGCGGGCGTTGGATTTAATCATTTTTGAGGACACTTTCTTTTTCCTTCTTTGTTTTTTGTCTCAATACTGTTTCTCTGGGAATAGATCGTTCTTTTTCAAGCCGCGTGTTACTTTCGTTCCAGTTTTACATCCTTGTTTCCGTCGAGTGTTCGTGGCTATCTATGTTCGGCGTTCCACTGTCTACCCTGATCTTGCGTCTGCCGGCTTGTTCCTTGTGTTGTACTTTGCTGTTGGACGTTTCTTGTGGATGACCCATTTCAGCCATCTCTTCCTCTGCCGAGCGTCCGTTGCAAGTCGTAAACGTTGGCATCTCCTCTTGCGTCGACGGTACAAGGTCTGGCGTCGTCCTGCATTAGAGCCACAGGTACAGGATTGCGTGTACTTCCAAACCTGGATTTCCTGGGACTGAGGACCCCTTTTTCGTGGATCCTGTGAAAAATGATGGATGGCCCTCCTACCATTTCCTTGCAAGCAACTCGTGGAGATCTTTGTTTCGTCGTTGATGAGAGAGAATGGGAAGTCGGGGAAACCGTCTTAACAGGTACCTCAACGTCAGTTCCCGCATCCTGATGGCATCCTTTAGCATGTCCAATCCCAAACTATCATATTCATGTATGCCCAACCTAAAAATTTAATTGCGCATCTAACAAAAAAAACCAACACAGCAAAGAAGGGTGAAGAAAGGAAATCTTGCAATTGCATCACAAAAGACAGTGCCCCCTAAGCAATAAATGCCTTTACAACAACATTGTATACCAAGCCACTGTGACATCAGAAAATGAAAAAGAAACATACATAGGGATCACTGAAAACCACTTCAAACCAGATATGCAAACTACAAACAGTCATTTAATAAAGAAAAATACAAAAACCAAACAGAACTGAGTAAATATACCTGGAAACTTAAAGACGCAAAAACAAACTACAATATATCCTGGAAAATCATAAAAAGAGCATCATCATACAGCAACATTTCAAAAGGTGCAACCTATGTTTAACTGAAAAATGGTTAATACTATGCAAACCACACTTAGCAACAGAGAACAGGGAAACCTTCATTCTAAGCCACTTTCACCCTCCACCGAGTTTTTGGGCAAAAGTGGCCTAAAAGCAGCCTTTTCCTGTGGCGGAAGAGAGAGAGAGAGAATCACCGGCAGACAGACAGAGAAGAGAGAGACAGAGAGAGAGACAGACAGACAGACAGAGAGGCGGGCAGACACACACACACACACACACGCAAGCGCATATTACTGTTCTCTGACAAGTAAGACGTCAATAACCAAAAAATAACGATTATCTACAAACAAACATACTGTGCAGGGTTATCCGTTTTTAATACTAATTTACTAAACTTTTCAGATTTTAGTTTTTGTTTAATCCTATGTTTTTCCTGGTCATTTTCAATAACATCATTTTCGCGCAAACATTCTTCAAATGAGTCTCTGTCTTTCATGTGAAATAAAACTACAGTCTTTAACTGTTCTCTAAAGTCTTTTAAAACTGAGTTATATTTTTGGCATAAAATCCACACACTTATTCCAGCATGTCTTCCGCTAAAGGCTAGTTTTGACAAAGTGTTTCTCTTTTTAACTATGTCTCTTTCTGCCGAACAGTCATCTATAATAAATAGTGTCTGCGTTCCTTCAAACAGTTTATAAAACTGTTCTAAACACTCACTCAGTTTATTGCTAGGATTAACTAAATATATGTCATCATCTGTCCATATAAACCTTCTATTATGATATGCTTTGTTCCATTTAAGTGTTGGACAGAAAACCACAATATGATTAAAATTATAACGATAAACTGTTTGTAACAGGTCAAGGATAAATATTGTTTTTCAAACCAGTTTGTCCACAATATGAACAATGAGGTTTTTGTCATAAGTTACTGTCTAGTTTATACAGAACTTCTATCAGTATTGTTTTTATCAGCTCTCTAAAATTTGTCAGTATAATAATCGCTAATGTGAACGAGATAATAATTTTT
>CM031623.1:6482394-6484894 GCA_018398815.1 Conus ventricosus | reverse complement strand
CCAGACATATGGCCCATGCCTTTCCAAGACATAGTGCCCATGCCATTCCAAGACTAGTGCCCATGCCATTCCAATACATAGGCCCATGCATTCCAGACATAGGGGCCCATGCCATTCCCAGACATAGTGCCCATGCCTTTCCCCAGACATAGTGCCCCATGCCATTCCCAAGACATAGTGCCCATGCCATTCCAAGACATAGTGCCCATGCCATTCCAAGACATAGTGCCCATGCATTCCAAGACATAGTGCCCATGCCATTCCAAGACATAGTGCCCATGCCATTCCAAGACATAGTGCCCATGCCATTCCCAGACATAGTGCCCATGCCATTCCCAGACATATGTGCCCATGCCATTCCCAGACATAGTGCCCATGCCATTCCAGACATAGTCCCCCATGCCATTCCAAGACATAGTGCCCATGCCATTCCAAGGACATAGTGCCCATCCCAAATTCCAGACATAGTGCCCATGCCATTCCCAGACATAGTGCCCATGCCATTCCCAGACATAGTGCCCATGCCATTCCCAGACATAGTGCCCATGCCATTCCAAGACATAGTGCCCATGCCATTCCAAGACATAGTGCCCATGCCATTCAAGACATAGTGCCCATGCCATTCCAAGACATAGTGCCCATGCCATTCCAAGACATAGTGCCCATGCCATTCCAAGACATAGTGCCCATGCCATTCCCAGACATAGTGCCCATGCCTTTCCCCAGACATAGTGCCCATGCCATTCCCAGACATAGTGCCCATGCCATTCCCAGACATCGTGCCCATGCCATTCCCAGACATAGTGCCCATGCCATTCCAAGACATAGTGCCCATGCCATTCCAGACATAGTGCCCATGCCATTCCCAGACATAGTGCCCATGCCATTCCAAGACATAGTGCCCATGCCATTCCAAGACATAGTGCCCATGCCATTCCAAGACATAGTGCCCATGCCATTCCAAGCCATAGTGCCCATGCCATTCCAAGACATAGTGCCCATGCCATTCCAAGACATAGTGTCCATGCCATTCCAAGACATAGTGCCCATGCCATTCCAGACATAGTGCCCATGCCATTCCACAGACATAGTGCCCATGCCATTCCAAGACATAGTGCCCATGCCATTCCAAGACATAGTGCCCATTGCCATTCCAACCATAGTGCCCAAATGCCATTCCAAGACATAGTGCCCATGCCATTCCAAGACATAGTGCCCATGCCATTCCAAGACATAGTGCCCATGCCATTCCAAGACATAGTGCCCATGCCATTCCCAGACATAGTGCCCATGCCATTCCAAGACATAGTGCCCATGCCATTCCAAGACATAGTGCCCAAGGCATGGCAAGGATACTTACTGATCAACACAACAAGCATGTTGACTGGATGGTGACTTTTGACGGGCTCAGTGGTTGATTAATCGACTGATTGATAGATAAATTGATTGCTTGATTGATTGATTGGTTGATTAGACTGATCGATCAGACGATTGATTGATTGCTCGATTGATTTATTGATTGATCAACCGATCGATTAAAATGATTAACAGCTTGATCGATTGATCAGTAGATTGTTTGATCGGTAGATTGATTGATTGATTGATCGATCAATTGATAGATAGATGAATTGATTGACGATTAGAGGGGTTCATTGATTGATGAATAGATAAATTGATCCGATAGATGGATGATTGATCGGTCGGTCGATTGATTGATAATTAATCATCGATCGATCGATCGATTGGTTATCGATTGATGGGTTGATTGGTTACAAGTTCTGATTTGATTGGTTGTTACATGTCTGATGAACTGACGCAAGCACAGTCTGTTTAATGGCAGGTATTGCCGGCAGTGTTTTTCCAGCACGTGATGTTGGTGTAGTGACTGTACCGTCAGCATCGTCCTGGGGATGGTGTATAGGACGCTAGCGTTTGGCCATCAACGGAAGAATGTTTTTTCACGCTGAGAATGATAACCCGACCCTCAAATCCATCTACAAATTTTTTCACATCATCATCATCATCATTATCATCAAACATCATCAACATCATCATCATCATCATCATCATCATCATCATCATCATTCATCATCATCAATTTTTCTTCATCTTCTCTTCTTCTTCTTCTTCTTCTTCTTCTTCTTCTTTACCTCATCCTCCTTCTCCTTCTTCTTTTCATTTTTCTTCCATTCTTGTTGTTGTTGTTGTTCTTTCTTCTTCTCTTGTTCTTCTTCTTCTTGTTCTTCTTCTTATTCTTCTTCTTCTTCATCTTCTTCTTCTTCTTCTTCTTCTTCTTCTTCTTCTTCTTCTTCTTCTTCTTCTTCTTTTCTTCTTCTTCTTCTTCTTCTTCTTCTACTTTCTTTCTATCTTTCTTTCTTTCATCATCATCATCACATCATCATCAACATCATCATCATCATCATCATCATCATCATCATCATCATCATCATCATCATCATCATCTGCTTCTTCTTCTTCTTTTCCCCCCCCCTCCTCCTCC
>CM031623.1:6474894-6477394 GCA_018398815.1 Conus ventricosus | reverse complement strand
TACTACTACTACTACCACCACAACTGCCACTACTTCTGCTGTTTCTACTTCTACTACTACTACTACTACTACTACTACTACTACTGGTACCACACAACTGCCACTACTACTGCTCTTTCTACTTCTTCTACTACTACTACTACCACCACAACTGCCACCACTACTGCTGTTTCTACTACTACTACTACTACTACTACTACTACTACTACTACTACTACTACTACTACTACTACTACTACTACTACTACTATTTACTGCCGCCGCTGCAGCTGCTGCTGCCACTACCATAACCACCACCACTACTAACACTACTGATACTATGGCTACATGCTGATACTATGGCTACATGCTGATACTATGGCTACATGCTGATACTATGGCTACATGCTAGTGCTGGTGCTTTCATTACTATTACTAGTATTACAACCAGAGCAATAAGAACAAGAACGACAACTTCTACCACTACTACTACTACTACTACTACTACTACTACTACTACTACTACTACTACTACTACTACTACTACTACTACTTCTACATCTGCTGCTGCTGCTGCTGCTGCTGCTGCTGCTGTTACTACTACAATTACGACTACTACTGCAACTACTACTACTACTGCTGCTGCTGCTGCTACTACTGCTACTACTACTGATACTGCTGTGTTAGGCCTACTCAACGTAATTTTTTTATATCTTGTTGTTGTTGCAACTGTTGTTGTTGTTGTTGTTGTTGTTGTTGTTGTTGTTGTTGTTGTTGTTATAGCTGTTGTTGTCACATCCAAGTTATAACCGACAACAGAAAATGCATTATATACAAAATGTTCATTGTTTTGCATCTGTATGCGAACTATCTTTTTAACCAACATTCATAAGAGAGAGAGAGAGAGAGAGAGAGAGAGAGAGAGAGAGAGAGAGAGAGAAGAGAGAGACAGACAGACAGACAGACAGACAGACAGACAGACACTATAGTCTTCCGTAGAATGCTGTATGCTTTTGACTGCAATCTATGGTCTTCCATAAAATGTTATAATATTTATGCTTTTGACTGCAATCTATAGCCTTCCACAAACTTTTGTATGCTTTTAACTGTGATTTACAGTCTTCTATAAAATGTTGTATGCTTTCGACTGTAAACTATAGATTTTCGCCTGTTTCAGCTTTAACCTACATCTAACCGGCAAACATAAAAATTAACAGTCCCGGAATATTGACCTGTTTCGCCAGTTATAAAGTCATTAAAAAAGCTGCTAACCTCAAAATGTTTCTCTGAAAGAAACAGGTGAACATTTTCTGTTGCTGAAGAATACTTTATAAACCCTGTATTCCAGCGCCATACACAAGTATCGATGGCACTCGTGAATTAAACAAACCTCAAGTATAATTCTAACGAACCATTATTCAGCTTACATGGTTACAAGAAACATAAATCACTGTTTGCAATGCTTTGATTTCCGACTCGTAGCATACTTTGTTGAAAATAACTTTTGAGGGAAAAAAATATACACCTTAACGCACACCCATTTTTGTACAATTATAAAACCATCTTTCTGTGCTCCCTGGAAACCACACCTGTACTGAAAATAACAATACCACTCTTAAGTATGTTGAATTTTAGTTGCAATTTGGATACAGCTCAACAACGACTGTTCAGCTCAAGCTGTAAACCCGTCATCGTTTCTGATAGTAAAAAACAATGTTGTCAGCAAATAATCACATAGATCAATAAATAAACCAGTATTCAGGATTGCACCATGTCTGCCATTATTGATAATTTAAAGAGCTAGATCATCACACACACCCCCTTCCATATATATATATCTAATAAACTAATAAATTCCAAGGATAAGTACCGAGCACCATTCCAGCAACTTACAGAGCAGCTTGATGGTGGAGGGAAGAGAGAAATATTGAATTATAAACAAAGCTTGCTCTTATGTCTTAGATTGAAGAAATAGGGGGAGATAAGCATTCATATCTGCGGTGGTAGATAATTCTGCCTAACAGTATGTGCTTGAGTGGGTGAATGGGGAAAAATAAAATAAATGCTTCTCAAAATGAGCCTTCAGCAAGCTTATAGTCTCCAATGGGGAGGAAACTCACTAACATATAACTCCTGGTCAGATACCGATATTTCGAAACCTGATTGTTTCTCCTTGGTGACCGCGAAAAGTGGTAATTTGACTCCTCTGCCTTTTCGGTTTTAAGGAGAAGAAGAAAAAGAAACACCCGAAGGTGCTGGGGAGGACCCATAGAAGCACTGTCTTCACCTGCCTTTAGAGCAGCCCTGTACCACCCTTGGAGGCCTGCGCTGTGTTGACGATGGGTACAGGCACGCGCAGGACACTCCATTAAGATATCAAGGGACATAACTGCTCCTGAACAGAGGTAAATCAGACTGCAGGATGCAACTCATAAAAGCCTTAAAATAGCATCCCCCATGGGTGTACCAGCCCGTATTTCATGACTGCAGAGCCCACCGGCGAGAAACACCACCCTCCAGC
>CM031623.1:6457394-6464894 GCA_018398815.1 Conus ventricosus | reverse complement strand
ACCGTTTCTTTACTTTTAAAGCTGGCATAACAAAGGCAGCTGATACTTCTCTGTTCCACAGTACAGACCCATCAG
This sequence comes from Conus ventricosus, assembly GCA_018398815.1. Classification (NCBI taxonomy): domain Eukaryota; kingdom Metazoa; phylum Mollusca; class Gastropoda; order Neogastropoda; family Conidae; genus Conus; species Conus ventricosus. The sequence goes on along the minus strand of CM031623.1, from coordinate 6,464,819 downwards.
TATAAATCTTCAAAATGTTCAGAATACTTGTTATCAATATGGGAGCAGACGGAACTTCTAAGGATATCGCAAAACATATTTGGCAGCAGAAAGAGCTCTTAACTCATCAGGAGATAAAACACCTGCTTCTGTATAGGTTCCTAAACTTGATGCATGAAATGGAACTCCTAGGGAAGGTCTATAGGCTTTGCAGTCAACACTTTGCATTTTAGTTAATAAGTGTTGCGGGGCACTGAAAAATACCTCCTGAGCATACGTCAATTTGGAACACACAAGTGATGTTGATAGTAATATTAATATATATTTTTGTATCCTGTCCCCACTTCTGTTTGCTAACGATTAAACTCTTTTTTGCTTTAGTTAGTATATGCTCAATATTGCTGGTCCAGAAAAGTCTTGACGTAAGATAAACACCAAAAAACTTAGTTGATGTATATCGTATGACTGAACCATGGATAGAAAATACACTGAGTTTTTCGGGGTTATATCCTGAATTAAAAAGCATCATATTGTTTTTTTGTTTGTTTGTTGTTGTTTTTTCAAACGAGATAATGAAAGACCATTTTCAGTCATGTATTTACTTATTTTGTCGAGTTCGTGTTGGTATAACTTCTTGGTGTAATTTAGAGCTCTGGTTGGAGAATTTCTTTTCATTGATACTTTCATCTATAGATATATGTCGTCGGCATATTGAAATAAAACTGCATCTGTCGATAACCACGTAGGAAGATCTGATATTAAAATATTGAACAAAATAGGGGCAGTGACTGATCCCTGAGAAATGCCCATATGAAGAGATCTAGTATTGGTGTAATTATTCCCAATCCTTGTCTGTATTGATCGATTAAAAAGAAATTTTTAATAAAATCAAACATATTACCCACAATACCAACTTTTCGTAACTTTGTCAGTAGTCGATTGTGCCACACTTGGTCGTAAGCCTTTTTGACGTCAAACAACGTAGCAAGAACATTCTTTCGTCTGGCAAACTGTTGTCTTAATTTGAGTAGTTAGTTTCATCAGGTGATCAATGGTTGATCTACCTCTTCTAAAGCCTGCCTGATTAATTGGAATAACCTTATGCTATTCACAATGATGATTAAGTCTCCTTGATATAATTATCTCCATAAGGTTACATGTATGTGTCGTTAATGCAATTGGTCTATGTGTGTGTGTGTGTGTGTGTGTGTGTGTGTGTGTGTGTGTGTGTGTGTGTGTGTGTGTGAGAGAGAGAGAGAGAGAGAGAGAGAGAGGAGAGAGAGAGAGAGAGAGGAGAGAGAGGAGAGAAGAGAGAGAGAGAGAGAGAGTCAGTCCAGGTTTTCCTGGACATATGTGACTATTCTTGCCCATAGATTAGAAAAATGAATGTTACTTTGAAAGTTTTTGTTCTCTGTCTCTCTCTCTGTCTCTGTCTCTCTCTCTCTCTTTTACTGCCTCTCTGTCTGTCTGTCTGTTTTCTCTCTACTCTCTCTCCCCTTCTCTCTTTGTGAAAAAATGTCAGAAGAAAAATATAATAAGAAAAAGGAAGAAAGAAAGCAATGAAAGTGACAAAGTGAAGAACAAAGCAAAACAAAGCAAAGCGAGCAAGCAAACAAACAAACAGCAGCAGCAGAACAACAACAACAACAAACGACGACGACGACAACAACAATAACAAAAACGACGACGAAGACGACGACGACGATGACAACAACAATGGCAACAACAACAACAGCAACGACGACGACGACAGCAATAACAACAACAACGACGACGACGACAACGGCGACGACAACAACAGCAGCAGCAGCAGCAGCAGCAGCAACAACAACAACAATGTAAGTTTTGGCGAAGAAAATTGAACGTTGATTTTAATAAAGACTCTTGGATATTGCCAAGAAGTGTTTCAAAAGAAGTGCGTCTGCACGAACTACAATGGAAAATTAATCATAACATTTACGCCACAAACATTATTCTCCAAAAAATGAAAGTAACGAATACCAATAAATGTAAATATTGTGCTGATGAAATTGATTTCATAGAACACTTCTTTTTCAACTGCCCAATGGTGAACCAGTTTTGGATAGACACAGCTTTTTTACGGCATTAAATTGGAAAGCAAGTAAAACTGTCGGTTAGGGATGTCCTATTTGGAGTGTTCAGGAAAGAGCTTTAAGCAAACTGATTCCGTTTTTGTTAATCACATCACCCTTTTAGGAAAGATGGACATAAGTATAGGCCGGAAAACAAAGGCACTGCCTTCGCTCCAAATCATTCTTAACCAACAAAGGAATATTAGGAAAAAACAATTTCCGCGCCTGCTCACAGGATATCTGACCTCATAATCACTTCTGAATAACTTGTTTACCTTAAATATATTTTTCATGGGGAAGAGCAGACAATAATTGCAATATATGTCACATCATGCACACTCAGATGCACGCATACTTCCCTGCACACAGACGCACACAGGCACGCACGCACGCACACGCGTACGCGCGCGCTCACGCACACACACACACACGCACGCACTCACACTCACACACGCTCGTATTCATCTATTCGCTGATTCGTTTATTCTTTCTTTTATTTGTTCGTTCTTTCGTTTATTACTTTTTTTTTAAAAACGTAGAGATGATCTCCTTTGCAGAATTTACGGATTGTGTAGATTATTTTGATGGATGGGCATTAACACTGGCTAATCTTTGTATGTTATATACACAAGGAAGTGACGGGGATACAGAGGGGAGGGTGAGAGAGTGAGAGGGACAAGGTGAGACTGTGGTGATCGGGTGGGTGGGGAAGGTGGGATGGCAATGTTAGGATGCATGTCTTTTTCTTGTCGGGTTATACATGTCTGATTGATATCAGAGTTTGAGTGAGTCAGCGCACCACACACCAGAACACGAATAAACCCAGACGCCATGCATCAAACGCCAAAACACTGACTTCAGCAAGCGAATGTCCATCCGTTGGAAAACCTACAGACATCGCATGGTGAGTGTGAATCAGGAGAGAGAGAGAGAGAGAGAGAGAGAGAGAGAGAGGAGAGAGAGAGAGAGAGAGAGAGAGAGAGAGAGAGAGAGAGAGAGAGAGAGAGAGAGAGGAAGAAGCAAGATGTGGAATTTTTTTCTTCCGCTTTTTGTTTTTCCTTTCTTTTTTTTCTTTTCTTTTTTTCTTTCTTTTGCAGATGAAGAGAACAGTCTGAAACACCAAAAAATTAGGGGGGGGGGGGGGGGGGGGGGAGGGAGGGAGGGCCTAGTGATCCCACCTTAAGTGCTCCATTGATCCGACAACTGATGCCACAACAACAACAACAACAACAACAACAACAAAATTAAATAAAATAAGGAAAGAAAAAATCTGTCGTTTCCATCCCACTAATGTCACATGAGTGTCATGGCTCGTGCGTGACTCGCGCACGATTCAACGTCAGCACGTCACGTCGTAAATTAAATCACGAGAGACTACAGTCACACACGTGACAAAGTGAGAGCACAGGAAGAGCGGTGACAATGACGTGTGTCACGTGACCAGTGATTGCGTTGACGTTTGCTTTAGAACGAGTGGTACAAGCGACGTTGTTCCGAGCCGTCCGATTAAAAATCCAAGGAATGGGACTATTTTGTGCGCTTGGAAGTTGGCGCAAAGATAGGGCGACGGGTGAGTGCAAAGGCCTGAAATGTGTCAACTAAAGGGAAGGTCATGTAATGGAAGATTGTGATTTCATCCGTAAAGATCTCCCCTCAACAAAGGAAATAATTGGTGGGGTGTTGTTATTTTGATCAATTATCAGTTTAATATTAAATGCTGGCTCAAAACAGTGCAGCTCGGCTTGTGCTCAAAAAGCGTAAAAACGAGCATATTACACCTTTGTTACGTGAACTCCACTGGCTTCCCATCAAATATCGATGGCAGTTCAAAATCGCAGTTTTTGCCTATCGTTACTTTGATGGGACACTCCCACAGTATCTTTCTGCTTCTCTGTCCACCTATCAAACTTCTCGGTCTCTTCGATCATCTTCTCAAAAACTTAATAATAATAATAATAATAATGGGGATTTATATAGCGCCTTCCACGGCACAAGGCGCTTTACAAAGGCAGAAAAAATACAATTGCTAAATGTAAAGAAAAAGCATTGAAAAACGGCTCAGAAATGAAAAACAAAGGCTCTCTCCCATTATCTCCCACGCGCACACACACTCTCACGCACAGACACACAATACACAACAGCCGCAACAAGCACAAACTACTAAGCGATCCACAGAAGCAACAAGAGTCAATCAACTATCTGGTAATGACTGTCTTCTTAGTATTGTTTGAAAAGGTGGGTTTTCAGGGAGGTTTTGAAGGAAGAAAAGGTTTGAGAATGTCTTAAGTCATAGGGGAGTTTATTCCAGAGTTTGGGAGCTGCGTATGAGAAAGCTCGTTCGCCATGCTGTTTACGATGGGGACGGTAACTGGGAAAGCGGAAGGTCCTGGTGTCGGTGGAGGAGCGGAGCGTTCGTGATGGGACATATACTTGAAGGAGATCGGAAAGATAGGCAGGGGCATCGCCAGTGAAAATCTTGAAGCAGAGACAACAACATTTGTATTTAATTCTTTCTTCAACGGGGAGCCAGTGCAACTTTTTCAGGAGAGGGCTGCAGGGTTGGGTCCTAGGAGATTTGCAAATGAGACGGGCTGCAGAGTTCTGTACACGTTGGAGGGGTTGGATGACAGTTGAGGGACAGCCAAGGAGAACACAGTTGCAGTAATCTAGCCTTGAAAGGATGTATGATGAAACGAGAGTTTTTGTGGCGTCTTCAGTGAGATAGGGTCGAATAGCAGCAATTCGTTTAAGTTCCATGTAAGCTAACTGACAAGTTTTTGTGACATGCTGTTTCATTGAGAGGTCACTATCAAGGAGAACACCAAGGTCACGAACAGTGTTTGAAAATTCAATAGTGCTGGAACCTAATGTCAAAGAAGAAGGGATCGGATCAGAACTTCTGAAAATTCCTAGGCGCTCGTTAAAGACAGTCGGTGAGAGAGCGTTTAGCTTTAGTGCCCCACTCTTTGGAATTCTCTTCCTGACAGCTTACGTGACCTGCCTACATTATCTAAATTCAAGTCAGAGTTAAAAATATACTTCTTTAGGAAAGCCTTCTTCAACCACAATATCTAAATGCTGTGTCTATTATTCTGACCTGACATTATATGTACTGCATGCAAAACTGTATTGTTTGCGCTTGAACCGATGAACTTGATCAGTGCGCCTGTGTCAGTAGGCGTGTGTGTGTGTGTGTGTGTGTGTGTGTGTGTGTGTGTGTGTGTGTGTGTGTGTGTGTGTGTGTGTGAAAACACATGTTAGTGCGAGTGTTTGAGTGTGTGTTGAGAGCAATGAGTTGATCCCAAGAATTGCGCAATATAAAATCCATACATTATTATTATTATTATGGTAGGCTTCAAAACGCTTCCATGGAAGATAGACCTATAGTGAAATAGAGCAAAATGCTAACTGTGGCGTGTGGCTTCAGAGGTCAACTGACTGGTCATGTAGGAAATAGTACACCTTGCTACTGTATGAGCGCAGTAATGTGTCCTCAGTGTACAGAGGCAGTTGAAGATTCATTTACACTATATTTGCTCTGGTCTCCATAGAGTGAGTGAGCGAGTGAGTTCTTTAATTTAGAGTCTGTTCACACTTGGTGACATTAGACTTTAAAAAAAGAGCAAGGGGAAGGGGAGCGTTTACAAAAAATGTATTAATTTGATGCATGGAAAGCACTTTTGCTATTTTCACCATTTCTGGTTTGTGGGTTTTATTGTTTTGATAGAATCAAGAATATAGATTTGCCTCCAATGTACCATGACTAAAAAAAAAGAAGAAAAAAAGGGGGTTCTATCAGAATGGTTTAGTCACCAAAAGATGACCGTGCTACAAGGGTATTTCCCTCTTTATTCCTCATCCCGCTCCCCCCTCTTATCCCACCCTCATTGTGTACTGCTCATGTGACGTCAAATGTTTTCGTCATGTGAAACATTTTGATGTCACCGCTTCAACAACAGCCTGACCGCGTTCTTATGAGACGACAACATAATGTCTTGAATGTGGAAGATGAGCGATTCTTATTCTTGAGAGGACAATCTAGAGGAGTTATCTTTCACTACACACACACACACGTGCGCGCATGCGCGCGCTGTGGTAAGCACAACTGAGTTTGCAGCTGAGAGAGAAGAGAGAGAGAGAGAGAGAGAGAGAGAGAGAGAGAGAGAGAGAGAGAGAGAGAGAGAGAGAGAGGGGAGAGAGACAGACAGACAGACAGACAGACACACAGAGAGAGAGAGAGAGAGAGAGAGAGAGAGAGAGAGAGGAGAGAGAGAGGAGAGAGAGAGAGAGAGAGAGAGAGAGAGAGAAGACATCACCGAAGCTTCCATCTTCACACCTTTGGTAATGCGGCTATTCATGATCTCTGAGAAAAGTCGTGACTGTTTTTCATCTCTTAGAAGATCTTTCCTTTACAATCTTTTGTTTATCCATTGTTAATTTGCCTGTTTTGATTTGTAGCATCGACTTTCCATGTAGGTGGTGCCATTATTAGTGACGGAAAGGGCTCCCTGGATTCGCTACTGCCGCCTTTCTTTCTTTCTCTCTTCTTTCTTTCTTCTCTTCTTTCTTTCTTCTTTCTTTTCTCCTCCTCCTCCTCCTTCTTCTTTTCTCTGACTTCAACACTGCAAAATTCAATTAAACCTTTGATCGGTATATGTAATTAGTTTCGATTTAACCTTCGATCAGTACATAATTTGATTAATTTCAATTGAACCTTTGATCAGTACAATTAACGTACGTGTACTTAAGGTAGGTCTCCTAAAAACTTCGAATCTTTACAGAATTGGATAACATCAGAGTAAACAGTCTTTAATTAGTATTGTTATTATCATTACTAATAATAATAATAATAATAATAATAATAATAATAATAATAATAATAATAATAACAATAATTATTATAATCATCATCATCATCGCCACCACCACCATCATCACCACCATCTTCATCATCATTATTATCTTCAACATCATCAAAATCATCTTCATGATGATGATGATGATGATGATGATGATGATGATGATGTTGAATTGATGATGATGATGATAATGATGATGATGATTATGATGTTAATAATAATAATAATAATAATAATGATGATGATGATTACTAGCAGCAGCAGCAGTAACAGTAATAGTAGTAGTAGTAGTAGTAGTAGTAGTAGTAGTAGTAGTAGCAGTAGTAGCTGAAGTGGGAGTAGTAGTTGTTGTTTATCTATTTATGCACTTTTTCATTGTTTCTACCTGACTAATGCTCCTCTCTCTCTCCCTCTCTCTCTCTCCTCTCTCTCTCTCTCTCTCTCTCTCTCTCTCTCTCTCTCTCTCTCTCCCTCTCTCTCTCTCTCTCTCTCTC
>CM031623.1:6444894-6452394 GCA_018398815.1 Conus ventricosus | reverse complement strand
ATTGGATACCTCATCAAGATCAATTTAGGGCGTGATGTAGGTATTAGGGGATAGAGAAGATTGGATACCTCATCAAGATCAGTTTAGGGCGTGATGTAGGTATGAGGGGATAGAGAAGATTGGATACCTCATCAAGATCAATTTAGGGCGTGATGTAGGTATCAGGGGATAGAGAAGATTGGATACCTCATCAAGATCAATTTAGGGCGTGATGTAGGTATCAGGGGATAGAGAAGATTGGATACCTCATCAAGATCAATTTAGGGCGTGATGTAGGTATCAGGGGATAGAGAAGATTGGATACCTCATCAAGATCAATTTAGGGCGTGATGTAGGTATCAGGGGATAGAGAAGATTGGATACCTCATCAATTTAGGGCGTGATGTAGGCATCAGGGGATAGAGAAGATTGGATACCTCATCAAGATCAATTTAGGGCGTGATGTAGGTATCAGGGGATAGAGAAGATTGGATACCTCATCAAGATCAATTTAGGGCGTGATGTAGGTATCAGGGGATAGAGAAGATTGGATACCTCATCAAGATCAATTTAGGGCGTGATGTAAGTATCAGGGGATAGAGAAGATTGGATACCTCATCAAGATCAATTTTGGGCGTGATGTAGGTATCAGGGGATAGAGAAGATTGGATACCTCATCAAGATCAATTTTGGGCGTGATGAGACACCACCCAGTAAGACAGTGCATGCGCGTGTGTCTATGTATGTATGTACACCTTCAAAGGCGCGCGTGCGCATGATTGTGTATTATCTGTATACGTGTGTGTGTGTGTGTGTGTGTGTGTGTGTGTGTGTGTGTGTGTGTGTGTGTTTGTGTGTGTGTGTGTGTGTGTGCGTGCGTGTGTGTGAGTGTGCATGTGTGTGCGTGTGCGAGTGCACGCGCGCTCGCGAATGCGTGCGTGCGCACGTGTGTGTGTGTGTGTGTGTGTGTGTGTGTGTGTGTGTGTGTGTGTGTGTGTGTTTGTGTGTGTGTGTGTGTGTGTGTGATCAGCGATACGACGTTGGCCTCTACCGGGGGGGGGGGGGGGGGGGATCTTGGGTTCGAATACCAGTCGAGTCAGCCCGATGAGATGAAAATGACAAATGTCTGCCGCCGCACTTGCCCTTATCGTTGTGACCGTGATGACAGATCGTGACGCGACAGTTGTCCATACAGACATATGACAGCGCGTGTTGCAACTGACCTGTAAGACTTCACTGTTTCTGAGCGTTTGCAGCTAGTGTTGTATTTCCCTATTGTTTTTTGTTTTTCAAAATCCGAATGCAAATCACGCGTACAGACTTGAAAGCTATTCATATAGACGCAGTGAGAGAGAGAGAGAGATAGAGAGAGGGAGAGAGAGAGAGAGAGAGAGAGAGAGAGAGAGAGAGAGAGAGAGAGAGAGAGAGAGACAGACAGACAGACAGACAGACAGACAGACAGACATTGTCATTACCAAAGAGGTCTTTTGACAAGGGGGGAGAGGTAACAGAACAATAACATTTCCCTCTTCCTTTCCTGCAAACAAATAGAACACATTCATTCATAGTGCGCACCAAATCAAAGGTTAAAAACAAATAAATTCATAACATTTCCTTATGTCCTTACGCACAGGAGTAATGCAAAAAAAAAAAAAAACAACAACAACAAAAAACAAAACAAAAAAAAAACCCTTGAGACTGACTCGACCATCCACTCGATCAAATGATGACAATGTATCTTACTGATCTCTTCCACTTGCGATGAATGATAATATTCATTCATATATCTCTTATAATACTTTGTCTTAAATTTCACTATCCTTCATCTGTCTAATTTTCAATGCTTCTGCGATGAATTTTGCAACTGATTTAATTACAAGTTCATCATCTGGTGATAACACGACAGCAACATTTTGTCTTTTCGCTATATATAACTGGAAAAGTGAACAATTTGTCCGCACTTCATTATTAAGCAGTACAGTGGAACAGAAAGTGTTCTTCGTCATCAATAATGTGTCTACATGCAGGACAAGGAGATTCTGTGGATGTTTCACATTCAAACCATCTTTTGTTCGCATTAAAACCTAAAGTTCTCAACCTAAATCTTGCGTAATTTATTCTGTGCCATCTGTCTGTTATGACATTGAGAAACTTTTCAGAATGAAATACATTCTTAAATAAGAAAAACCAGCGATATTTTTTTTACTTTCCATATTTGAGTGCCAATTCTGTTTAAAAGAACAAATAAGCCTGTCTTTAAATTCCACAATAAACTTGCTCATTCCCTACTTCCTGGGCCATCCACACTATTCCAAAACCCTGTTCTGAAAGGACTTTCTTTACTTTATGAGCCCAGTTTTCTTTACCTTTTTGCATTTCTAAAAGCATCATATCATAGGCTTGCCTGCTAAAACGGGCCTGGGGTAGCTTCAAGATCTTCAACCAGTACTTAATACATTTCACAAATGTACTTATGTACAAAGGGCATCTGCCCATCTCTCCATATAAAACGGACGAACAAACTGTCTTTGTTTCATAATTTGTTCCTTCGGTTGGCGGACAGTGAGTCTGTTTGTGCTCTTCATTGTGTGTGTGTGTGTGTGTGTGTGTGTGTGTGTGTGTGTGTGTGTGTGTGTGTGTGTATGTGTGTGTGTGTGTGTGAGAGAGAGAGAGAGAGAGAGAGAGAGAGAGAGAGAGAGAGAGAGAGAGAGAGAGAGACAGAGAGACAGAGAGAGAGAGAGTATGCGCTTGTGTGTGTGTGTGTGTGTTGTGTGTGTGTGTGTGTGTGTGTGTGTGTGTGTGTGTGTGTGTGTGCGTGCGCGCGCGTGCGCCTGGTTTGTGTGTAAGCGCGTATGTGCGTATATGTTTAAGGGGAGAGAGAGAGAGAGAGAGAGAGAGAGGGGGGGGGAGGGCATGAGCAGAGGAAATAGAGAGAGAGAGAGAGGGCACGAGGGTAGGGGTGGAGAAGTGTGTTTGTTTGGTTGGTAGGCTATTCATTTATTAATTTGTTTATTTATTTATTGATTGATTAATGGATTTGTTATTTTCATATATATATATATATATATATATATATATATATATATATATATATATATATATATATAATTATTTTTTTTTGGGGGGGAAGGGGAGTAGGGGGGCACCTTAAACACTCTTACAAGTAATCATATGGTGCAGGTTCTGAGCGCTGCCAGTTGCAGTGAACAGCCTTTTTCAAGCGAAACCGAAAGAAACCCAGCGCTCGTCGACCTGTTGGGCCTACTCAGGCAGGACTAATCACAACATTGAAAAAGAAAAATCAAAACAAGGGACGAACAGACTGTCTTTGTTTCATAATTTGTTCCTTCGGTTGGCGGACCACTGAGTCTGTTTGTGCTCTTCAGTGTGACTGGGTAGGGATCCATTTATACAGTCTACAAAAAAGAAGAAGAAGAAGAAAAGAAAAAAAACATCGTGCAGTAGTGCCTCAATGCCCTCTACGGCTAGCTAGCGGTTAAGGAACATGAGATCAGCCAGCAAGTCACGCTTACACTACGTTTCCTTAAAATCGATCAGTTTGTTGCATAATCATGGCAGTTATGGCAGGGTAAGAAAGCTTCCAGCACGTGCGAACCGTGGAATAACAGACACACTGTGACCTTGTTAACGATGACCAATGGAACAATCAGTCAAAACAGGAAATAAGTGATTGTGCGTCGATGCCTTTACCACTTAAAAGAAAGAAAAAAAAAAGGTACTGCTGTTACAAATCGTCGCCAGGGCGACAATATGTCCTGTAGGCGACAGTTTGTACCTTCACGACCGACACAGCTGTCAAGGCGACCATTTGTGCGTGATCATTTTGCCTACCTTTGTACCGTGTCTCGGGACTTACAAATCAAAATGCTCGGCAGGTCTGGGAAAAGGACGATCGTTTTTAATTTTGTGCGTTGTCTTGAGGAGTGGCGAGGAAGGGGTGGGGGATGGCGGGGCAGTGAAGGGGAGAGGGGGCACACGGAAGGGACGGGGTAGTGGTGGGATGGGTGTGGTGTGTGTGTGTGTGTGTGTGTGTGTGAGTGCGCGCGCGCACCTGCTTATGCCATCTCTCTCTCTCTCTCTCTTCTCTCTCTCTCTCTCTCTCTCTCTCTCTCTCTCTGTGTTGTGTGTGTGTGTGTGTGTGTTCTCTCTCTCTCTCTCTCTCTCTTCTCTCTCTCTCTCCTCTCTCTCTCTCTCTTCTCTCTCTCTCTGTTCGTGCATGTGGTTGCTCTCTCTCTCTCTCTCTCTCTCTCTCTCTCTCTCTCTCTCTCTCTCTCTCTCTCTCTCTCTCTCTCTCTCTCTCTCTCTCTCCCACCTCTCTCTCTCTCCATCTCCTTCTCCCTCTCTCTGTGTCCCTTTGTGTGTGTGTGTGTGTGTGTGTGTGTGTGTGTGTGTTGTGTGTGTGCGTGTGTGCGTGCGTGCGTGCGTGCGTGCGTGTGTGTGTGTGTGTCCAAAGAGTGTGATTGTGTGTGTGTTCAGTTCAGTGGTTTATTTAATGTCTTTTCATCGCCAGATGATATTAGACACTTTTATAAAAAAAAACAAATTAAATTAAAAAAAAAAAACCCACACGCACACACACACGCGCACACACACCTCCACACTTAACTTATCACCTACATTAGTACTTTCAAACCCACATCTGATATATGCATATTGACATGAGTGAAATACCCTAGCGGTACACAAAATTGTTGATCTTCATAAAAATTTTGCAACCTGTGACTGCGAAATAACCATGGCAATTTCAGCAACATATGAACCATATAAGACAGTATTAACATTTTCAAAGTTATTCATCTGAATACCTTTCTCCTCATAGAGTGGGGTCAACACTGAGCATTCAAACAAAAGATGATGCACAGAAATGTTTTTCTCTGCATACACAAGAAATACCATGAGAATATTTAGTGTTCCAAGCATTCAACCTTAATTTATGAATTAATCTAACAATGTGCCTTGGGCACGACGGTAAAGCAGCCATTTTTTGACTAGAATTCTGCTTATGCATACATTTTTCCATAATTTGGATCAGTTCACAAGAGGATAGATCTAAGCGATTGTTTAGTAAATTTTTCGGCTTTCTGTTTGCTCCTTCTTTTGCAAGACTGTCTGCTATTTCATTTCATTTGGTGTGTGTGTGTGTGTGTGTGTGTGTGTGTGTGTGTGTGTGTGTGCGTGCGCGTGCGCGTGTTTATCTCACTGAAAGGTGTTTTGGCTTCCTCTTGGCATTGTTTCATGGTACGTGCGCGCTCATTACAAAATGATTGTTGTTACCTGGAAGGCAGTTGTGGGAGTGTTCACGCTTCGTCTCATTACAAAATGATTGTTGTTACCTGGAAGGCAGTTGTGGGAGTGTTCACGCTTCGTCTCATTACAAAATGATTGTTGTTACCTGGAGGGCAGTTGTGGGAGTGTTCACGCTTCGTCTCATTACAAAATGATTGTTGTTACCTGGAGGGCAGTTGTGGGAGTGTTCACGCTTCGTCTCATTACAAATTGATTGTTGTTACCTGGAAGGCAGTTGTGGGAGTGTTCACGCTTCGTCTCATTACAAACTGATTGTTGTTACCTGGAAGGCAGTTGTGAGAGTGTTCACGCTTCGTCTCATTACAAACTGATTGTTGTTACTGGAAGGCAGTTGTGGGAGTGTTCACGCTTCGTCTCATTACAAAATGATTGTTGTTACCTGGAAGGCAGTGTGGGAGTGTTAAACACTTCGTCTCATTACAAACTGATTGTTGTTACCTGGAAGGCAGTTGTGGGAGTGTTCACGCTTCGTCTCATTACAAACTGATTGTTGTTACCTAGAAGGCAGTTGTGGGAGTGTTCACGCTTCGTCTCATTACAAAATGATTGTTGTTACCTGGAAGGCAGTTGTGGGAGTGTTCACGCTTCGTCTCATTACAAAATGATTGTTGTTACTGGAAGGCAGTTGTGGGAGTGTTCACGCTTCGTCTCATTACAAACTGATTGTTGTTACCTGGAAGGCAGTTGTGGGAGTGTTCACGCTTCGTCGCATTACAAAATGATTGTTGTTACCTGGAAGGCAGTTGTGGGAGTGTTCACGCTTCGTCTCATTTACAAAATGATTGTTGTTACCTGGAAGGCAGTTGTGGGAGTGTTCACGCTTCGTCTCATTACAAAATGATTGTTGTTACCTGGAAGGCAGTTGTGGGGAGTGTTCACGCTTCGTCTCATTACAAAATGATTGTTGTTACCTGGAAGGCAGTTGTGGGAGTGTTCACGCTTCGTCTCATTACAAAATGATTGTTGTTACCTGGAAGGCAGTTGTGGGAGTGTTCACGCTTCGTCTCATTACAAACTGATTGTTGTTACCTGGAAGGCAGTTGTGGGAGTGTTCACGCTTCGTCTCATTACAAACTGATTGTTGTTACCTGGAAGGCAGTTGTGGGAGTGTTCACGCTTCGTCTCATTACAAACTGATTGTTGTTACCTGGAAGGCAGTTGTGGGAGTGTTCACGCTTCGTCTCATTACAAAATGATTGTTGTTACCTGGAAGGCAGTTGTGGGAGTGTTCACGCTTCGTCTCATTACAAAATGATTGTTGTTACCTGGAAGGCAGTTGTGGGAGTGTTCACGCTTCGTCTCATTACAAACTGATTGTTGTTACTGGAAGGCAGTTGTGGGAGTGTTCACGCTTCGTCTCATTACAAAATGATTGTTGTTACCTGGAAGGCAGTTGTGGGAGTGTTCACGCTTCGTCTCATTACAAATGATTGTTGTTACCTGGAAGGCAGTTGTGGGAGTGTTCACGCTTCGTCTCATTACAAACTGATTGTTGTTACCTGGAAGGCAGTTGTGGGAGTGTTCACGCTTCGTCTCATTACAAAATGATTGTTGTTACCTGGAAGGCAGTTGTGGGAGTGTTCACGCTTCGTCTCATTACAAAATGATTGTTGTTACTGGAAGGCAGTTGTGGGAGTGTTCACGCTTCGTCTCATTACAAAATGATTGTTGTTACCTGGAAGGCAGTTGTGGGAGTGTTCACGCTTCGTCTCATTACAAAATGATTGTTGTTACCTGGAAGGCATTTGTGGGAGTGTTCACGCTTCGTCTCATTACAAATGATTGTTGTTACTGGAAGGCAGTTGTGGGAGTGTTCACGCTTCGTCTCATTACAAAATGATTGTTGTTACCTGGAAGGCAGTTGTGGGAGTGTTCACGCTTCGTCTCATTACAAAATGATTGTTGTTACCTGGAAGGCAGTTGTGGGAGTGTTCACGCTTCGTCTCATTACAAAATGATTGTTGTTACCTGGAAGGCAGTTGTGGGAGTGTTCACGCTTCGTCTCATTACAAAATGATTGTTGTTACCTGGAAGGCAGTTGTGGGAGTGTTCACGCTTCGTCTCATTACAAAATGATTGTTGTTACCTGGAAGGCAGTTGTGGGAGTGTTCACGCTTCGTCTGATTACAAAATGATTGTTGTTACCTGGAAGGCAGTTGTGGGAGTGTTCACGCTTCGTCTCATTACAAAATG
>CM031623.1:6424894-6439894 GCA_018398815.1 Conus ventricosus | reverse complement strand
AGAGAGAGAGAGAGAGAGAGAGAGAGGAGAGAGAGAGAGAAAACAGACAGACAGACAGACAGGCAGAGAGAGAGAGAGAGAGACAGAGAGAGAGAGGAGAGAGAGAGAGAGAGAGAGAGAGAGAGAGGAGAGAGCGTGCAGGGGGGGAGGGGGGGGGGGGGGGGAATTCCACGTTCGGAAAAGCAGCAAAAGAAAAACTTGCACCAGGTGCCTGTTTCATGGGGGATGAAGAAAAGGAGACCACGCACGAGAACCATTATAGTTCTGAGCTCACGTCAATGTGTACATGCTCACAAAACCCAAATATATATATATATATATACGTACATATATCATTCACACGCCTTAAAGGCCGGGATATTATAACTTTAGGGCATATATGGACACTTTGTGATAGAACATATGATCATGCTTACCTTACGCCATGCTGCCTGCGTGTAGTAGAAGAAGCACCCTGGAAGGAAGGAGATGCGAATCGCTCGTATTGCTGCCATCTCAAAACCAGTCTGAATCCGCCGTGGCTGGAATGGAAGATGTCGGTCGTGACAAAGTCTTGTGATGTTGCCAAACAAACGGATGTAGACCTCATGTGTTTTGCATGGCAGTAATGCAAATATTACTGGGATCATCTTTCCAAGATGGCTGCACGTGCAATGTATACATTTTGCGTGAAGAATAGTGGGGCGACTTTAAAGGTTCCATCCATGAAGACCTGGTCACTTGCAGACAGCTTCTCCAAATTCTGATCTGTGGAGAATACAAGGATCTTCTCTTCGTCTCCGTCGTTTGCAAGCAGGAAGGTCTGTCCACGAGCTGTCTCAGCCCAGATTCCTTCCAGAACCACTTCCTGAATTCTGCGAGGACATGCAGGCAACGTCTTCCTCCGTTGGTTATACAGCATGGACCTCACAGACTGAAACGTTGATCGGGCTGCAACGAAGTCATCATCGCCGTTTTCAGCAGCTGAAAATGCTTCACTGTACAGGCGTTTGACAGGCACCTGTGTTTGCGTCTTGACAGCTTCCTTCAATGCTATCGTCCTTCTTGTGACTTCCACCTTGGGTTGATCGGCCTGGTGGTTGTGGTTCTTCCCAGGTTTTGTTATGCTGTCATCTTCCAGCGATGTGGTGACTGTTGCTGGACAGGTCTTGTTATGCTGTCATCTTCCAGCGATGTGGTGACTGTTGCTGGACAGGTCTTGTTATGCTGTCATCTTCCAGCGATGTGGTGACTGTTGCTGGACAGGTCTTGTTATGCTGTCATCTTCCAGCGATGTGGTGACTGTTGCTGGACAGGTCTTGTTATGCTGTCATCTTCCAGCGATGTGGTGACTGTTGCTGGACAGGTCTTGTTATGCTGTCATCTTCCAGCGATGTGGTGACTGTTGCTGGACAGGTTTTGTTATGCTGTCATCTTCCAGCGATGTGTTAACTGTTGCTGGACAGGTCTTGTAATTTGTACACCTCCAAAACACTGAGGTATCACTTTTCCTACTCAGAACAAAGATGTGATCATCCAGAATTAATTTTCGCCCCCCTCTGTGCTGACAAATTCATGCTCCATGGTTGCAGAGAAGACAAATGAACCAGTGTGTACAGTCGGTGAAGGGACTGAGTCAGTTTCACATTTCAAACACTTTACAAAAGTACGAGTCAGTGAAGTTATGAGAAAAGACTGAGTCAATTTCACATTGAAAAATAAAAAAAGGAAGGGCGGAACAGAGCAGAGCGGTAGGCGGTAATTCTAAAAGAGGAATATAGAACATCTTTTCTTTGCGCGTGGGTTTTCAGTCCTTCTATGCCCCCATGCTGTCAGCTGGTCTGTTAGAAGATGACTTTCACAACATGCCTGTGTCAGTGTGTTGTGTAATGCCGGACTCTGAGGCCCACAGCAAACTGTTGACAGTGCTCTGTAATACCGGACAGTGAGGCCTACAGCAAACTGTTGACAGTGCACTGTAATACCGGACAGTGAGGCCTACAGCAAACTGTTGACAGTGCACTGTAATACCGGACACTGAGGCCTACAGCAAACTGTTGACAGTGCACTGTAATACCGGACAGTGAGGCCTACAGCAAACTGTTGACAGTGCACTGTAATACCGGACACTGAGGCCTACAGCAAACTGTTGACAGTGCTGTGTAATACCGGACACTGAGGCCTACAGAAAACTGTTGACAGTGCTGTGTAATACCGGACAGTGAGGCCTACAGCAAACTGTTGACAGTGCACTGTAATACCGGACACTGAGGCCTACAGCAAACTGTTGACAGTGCACTGTAATACCGGACACTGAGGCCTACAGCAAACTGTTGACAGTGCTGTGTAATACCGGACAGTGAGGCCTACAGCAAACTGTTGACAGTGCACTGTAATACCGGACACTGAGGCCTACAGAAAACTGTTGACAGTGCTGTGTAATACCGGACAGTGAGGCCTACAGCAAAACTGTTGACAGTGCACTGTAATACCGGACAGTGAGGCCTACAGCAAACTGTTGACAGTGCTGTGTAATACCGGTCACTGAGGCCTACAGCAAACTGTTGACAGTGCTGTATTATGTCAGAACTGGCTTCAGCCTGGATGAACTCCTCACACAGTTTTCCATTTTTGTTGATGTAAGAGCAGTCACATTCTTCAAAGAAGAGTCAGCGCAGACCAACATATCAATGGACCAAAGCAGACAAACCAGAGACTCACTCACCCCACGAAATGCACACGACATATTTAAAAAAAAATCCAATATTGTTACATGTAGAGTCAAATTGTTGAACCCCCCCCCCCCCCCTGTCAACCATGGAGGCCAGAAGTCACAAATATTACATTTCAAGACGTCAAAGTCTGATCACATTGAAGTTGTTTCTACTCAGCAGAAACCATGTACATTTGTAGGTCAAATACGGTCCTAAGACAGGGCAGATATGCGCGTATTTTATTTTATTTTTTTGCAAAATGTGGAACAAAAGTAAACCAGCAAATCTGACTGAGGAGCAGTAGTACTCAGCCTTGCTTGCACTTTTTCCGTTGTGAAAGTTAGCCCGGTATGTAAATTTGTCACTGATGTCAGAACCAACCAAATTAGTTAGCGATTGTGCAATAAATCTTGAACAGATTAAAGGCGAAGAAAGCAATCTGCCACTTCGACTTATGTGCCCCCATTTATCTAGGTAGACTATTCCAAGCGGGGTGATGTCGTGGAGAAGCATAGGTCACCCCTATGCTGACTGTGCTTCAGCGATGAAGCTCACTCATTAACTGCCAGTTAAAAGGCAGTCTTTGCAGGTAGGCAGTGTACACGTGCAATGAAAGGGGCGGCAGTGGAGGAGGAGCTTCCTCAATCTTTTTCACATGAGTGAGGAAGGGTTACCTCTTGCCATTGTTTTGTATCATATCTATGTGATTTGTTTCCGCATTTGACCTTTTGTTTGCGTGTGTGTATTTTGTCTTGTTTTCGGTATACTCAACCAGTACCAGGGCCTTTGTATTCCGAATGAATGATGTAGTTATGTTTTGTAGATATATCTTAGAACTGACTTGTGTTGATAAACGAGTGTGTATATTGTATAAAACATACTTAGGCTTCCATTTGTGTTTATGTTTTGTATTCTTCTGTACGTTCACATATATCTTGTTCTTTTCTATTTTCAAGTCTATATTTAGTGTCGCGTCTTTTTTCCCCGTGTACTTTTGATATTTTGTTTATGTGCTCTTTGCGTCCTCCACTAAAAACAAATTTCTTTCATTCCAGAATGAAATCCATCATCACATCTGTATACTGCCACCACCACCGCCACCACCGCCACCATCACTACCACTACCACCATCATCATCATCACCCCAGCTCACCGACGCTCCCGTCCTTCTTCTTCAAGCCGTCAGTATTACTCCTCCGCCCTGTGGTCATCTTGCTGCTCATGCTGTCCGGTCAGCCAGCCTCCGTGTGCTCCCTGTCCCCTGGACATCACTCGCCCTATGACGCTCTCTGTGTCTCCGGGGCGCCGGCCATCCCTACGCCCTGGGATTGTGGCGGCTTCATTCGTTGTGAGGTGGGGAACGATGGGTCCACGGGCCGAGCGGTGTGGACGGTGTGTCCGGCCGGCACGTTGTATGACCTCGGGGCGGCCAGCTGTGTCAGCGGATACACCGGCTGTATGACGCCCAGAGGTCAGCAGGCTCCATTTTCACCTCGGGCCTTCACTCACACACCCCATTTTCACCTCGGGCCTTCACTCACACACCCATTTTCACCTCGGACCTTCACTCACACACCCCATTTTCACCTCGGACCTTCACTCACACACCCCATTTTCACCTCGGAAATTCACTCGCACACCCCATTTTCACCTCAGACATTTACCCACACACACCATTTTCACCACGGACCTTCACTCACACACCCCATTTTCACCTCAGACCTTTATATACACACACCATTTTCACCATGGACCTTCACTCACACACCCCATTTTCACCTCAGACCTTCATTCAAACACCCTATTTTCACCTCAGACCTTCATTCACACACCCCATTTTCACCTCAGACCTTCACTCACACACCCACTTTTAAACAAGGCGTGTTCTGTTTGTGACTCGGCGACAGAGGCAGGGATAGTATCTATCCATACCTGGGGGGGGGGGGGGGGGGGGGGAGGGGGTTGGGGGGGGGAGTCATGGAGGAAGATATGGATGGTGGGGTGGGGTGGATGAGTCATGGAGGAAGATATGGATGGTGGGGTGGATGAGTCATGGAGGAAGATGTGGATGGTGGGGTGGATGAGTCATGGAGGAAGATATGGATGGTGGGGTGGATGAGTCATGGAGGAAGATATGGATGGTGGGGTGGATGAGTCATGGAGGAAGATATGGATGGTGGGGTGGATGAGTCATGGAGGAAGATATGGATGGTAGGGTGGATGAGTCATGGAGGAAGATATGGATGGTGGGGTGGATGAGTCATGCAGGAAGATATGGATGGTGGGGTGGATGAGTCATGGAGGTAGATATGGATGGTGGGGTGGATGAGTCATGGAGGAAGATATGGATGGTGGGGTGGATGAGTCATGGAGGAAGATGTGGATGGTGGGGTGGATGAGTCATTGAGGAAGATATGGATGGTGGGGTGGATGATTCATGGAGGAAGATGTGGATGGTGGGGTGGATGAGTCATGGTGGAAGATATGGATGGTGGGGTGGATGAGTCATGGAGGAAGATATGGATGGTGGGGGTGGGGTGGATGAGTCATGGAGGAAGATATGGATGGTGGGGTGGATGAGTCATGGAGGAAGATATGGATGGTGGGGTGGATGAGTCATGGAGGAAATGTGGATGGTGGGGTGGATGAGTCATGGAGGAAGATATGGATGGTGGGGTGGATGAGTCATGGAGGAAGATATGGATGGTGGGGTGGATGAGTCATGGAGGAAGATATGGATGGTGGGGTGGATGAGTCATGGAGGACGATATGGATGGTGGGGTGGATGAGTCATGGAGGAAGATATGGATGGTGGGGTGGATGAGTCATGGAGGAAGATATGGATGGTGGGGTGGATGAGTCATGGAGAACGATATGGATGGTGGGGTGGATGAGTCATTGAGGAAGATATGGATGGTGGGGTGGATGAGTCATGGAGGAAGATATGGATGGTGGGGTGGATGAGTCATGGAGGTAGATATGGATGGTTGGGTGGGGTGGATGAGTCATGGAGGTAGATATGGATGGTGTGGTGGGGTGGATGCGTCATGGAGGAAGATATGGATGGTGGGGTGGATGAGTCATGGAGGAAGATATGGATGGTTGGGTGGTGTGGATGAGTCATGGAGGAAGATGTGGATGGTGGGGTGGATGAGTCATGGAGGTAGATATGGATGGTTGGGTGGGGTGGATGAGTCATGGAGGAAGATATGGATGGTGTGGTGGATGAGTCATGGAGGTAGATATGGATGGTGGGGTGGATGAGTCATGGAGGTAGATATGGATGGTGGGGTGGATGAGTCATGGAGGTAGATATGGATGGTGGGGTGGATGAGTCATGGAGGTAGATATGGATGGTGGGGTGGATGAGTCATGGAGGAAGATATGGATGGTGGGGTGGATGAGTCATGGAGGTAGATATGGATGGTGGGGTGGATGAGTCATGGAGGTAGATATGGATGGTGGGGTGGATGAGTCATGGAGGAAGATATGGATGGTGGGGTGGATGAGTCATGGAGGTAGATATGGATGGTTGGGTGGGGTGGATGAGTCATGGAGGAAGATATGGATGGTGGGGTGGGGTGGATGAGTCATGGTGGAAGATATGGATGGTGGGGTGGATGAGTCATGGTGGAAGATATGGATGGTTGGGTGGATGAGTCATGGAGGAAGATATGGACGGTTGGGTGGATGAGTCATGGAGGAAGATATGGATGGTGGGGTGGATGAGTCATGGAGGAAGATATGGATGGTGGGGTGGATGAGTCATGGAGGAAGATATGGATGGTGGGGTGGATGAGTCATGGAGGAAGATATGGATGGTGGGGTGGATGAGTCATGGAGGAAGATATGGATGGTGGGGTGGATGAGTCATGGAGGAAGATATGGATGGTGGGGTGGATGAGTCATGGAGGTAGATATGGATGGTGGGGTGGATGAGTCATGGAGGAAGATATGGATGGTGGGGTGGATCAGTCATGGAGGAAGATATGGATGGTGGGATGGATGAGTCATGGAGGAAGATATGGATGTGGGGGTGGATCAGTCATGGAGGAAGATATGGATGGTGGGGTGGATGAGTCATGGAGGTAGATATGGATGGTTGGGTGGGGTGGATGAGTCATGGAGGAAGATATGGATGGTGGGGTGGATGAGTCATGGAGGAAGATATGGATGGTGGGGTGGATGAGTCATGGAGGAAGATATGGATGGTTGGGTGGGGTGGATGAGTCATGGAGGAAGAAATGGATGGTGGGGTGGATGAGTCATGGAGGAAGATATGGATGGTGGGGTGGATGAGTCATGGCGGAAGATATGGATGGTGGGGTGGATGAGTCATGGCGGAAGATATGAATGGTGGTGTGAATGAGTCATGGAGGAAGATATGGATGGTAGGGTGGGGTGGATGAGTCATGGAGGAAGATATGGATGGTGGGGTGGATGAGTCATGGAGGAAGATATGGATGGTGGGGTGGATGAGTCATGGAGGAAGATATGAATGGTGGGGTGGATGAGTCATGGAGGAAGATAGGATGGTGATAGCAGAAGGGCCTAGTGAGAAATGTTGCCTGAAAGAGCGAAAGGAGCGGAGTAAAACTTGCCTTTGAGGTGAGGACTGTCAGGAAGAGTTACTCTTGCACAGTTGCACACTCCCATACAGAAGCTGGGACGGAGGTCTTGTCCAGTGGGGTGGGGGGGTTGTTGGGGAACAGTGACGAAAACCAATCTGCGATCAGTCAGCAGCAGTCTGGTCAGCTTCTTGTCACAGTGTCTTGCTCTCTAAGGTTTCACTGCAGACTTCAGCTCGAACCCCACGTTAGTCAAGGCGTGTTCTGTTTCTGACTCGGCGACAGAAATAGGAATGTTATCTGTCCATACTTTGGTAGTGGGCTTTTCTTCACCTGTACCTCCTCGTAGAATGAAAGGATTCGTGTTGGATACCTGTAACGATGTGTTTCTTAATCACAGGTCATTTACCAGTAGCTCTGCTCGTGCCTCCTTGGTCGCAGGGTAGGTCCGCCCGAGTCCTGTTATTTCCTGTTACCCCAAATGGAGCCTGGCCCGATGTCTTCTCCACAGTAAGGCATAGTTCGAAGACGGTCAGGGAGATATACTATTGGATAAGTGCACGCGCCCACACAGAAGTTGTGACGAAGGCCGTGCCTGCATCGCGAAATGACACCTGTTCAAAGTCTGGAAATACAAACTGATGAAGTTGACTGCTGCTCTTCCTCCACATGATCCCTCTCTTTTCAGCTGTCCCTGTCACTGGCTCTAGGGATGTTGTTGTCACGTGACCATTAACAGGGAGCTGTGTCAGGAGGTCACAGGCTGATGAGCCTGCAGCCCCCCGGTCTCCAATCTCTGGGCCAGGACTTTGGCCAGAAAGCCAGTTCCCCCCAGCTGCTCCAGCCCCTCGGTCTCCAATCTCCGGGGCCAGGACTTTGGCCAGAAAGCCAGTTCCTCAAGCTGCTGGGAAGACCGGCATATTTTAAAACAAGGTATTATTTCCGCAAGACAATACAGACAAACAATTACAAGACAAAACACGATGCATTTCGACCTTTTGGGTCTTCTTCAGGCAAATACAAACAACATTTTGGACAACTGAAATGAAGAACGAGCAACCACTTATTAGAGAAGATAGCATTTCTTTTCAGAATTTGTTTCAATTTCTGCTTTCCGCCTTCGCTTTCCAGGTATACTGGCATAGTTAGCCGTCCTGTAGATGTGAGCTTCCTTCATTCTGTTTTCCTATGACACAGTGAGTTCGATCAGATCGTGTGTTGTCTATGAACCTGGGTGGAGCCTGTGTCACTGTGTCATGTCGGTCTCTACCTGACGATCTGTTGATGGGTGTCTCACTCTGCAAGATCTGCTGTGCAGTCCCAGCCTTCCACTCCATTCAGCATTTCCGCTCCATTCAGCATTTGCGCTCCATTCAGCATTTCCGCTCCATTATTTTTAGTATCTCTGCTCCATTCAGTATTTCCGCTCCATTCAGCATTTCCGCTCCATTCTGCATTTCCGCTCCATTTAGTATTTCCGCTCCATTCAGTACTTCCGCTCCATTCAGCATTTCCGCTCCATTTAGTATTTCCGCTCCATTCAGTATTTCCGCTCCATTCAGTATTTCCGCTCCATTCAGCATTTCTGCTCCATTTAGTATTTCCGCTCCATTCAGTATTTCCGCTCCATTCAGTATTTCCGCTCCATTCAGTATTTCCGCTCCATTCAACATTTCCGCTCCATTCAGCATTTCCGCTCCATTCAGTATTTCCGCTCCATTCAGTAGTTCCCCGCTTCCATGCTCTTGATATGACAGCTGTCGCAGACCATGATCTGTGGCCTCCTGCTGTGCAGAGCGTCCTTGCTGGAGCTTCTGCTGTTTGCAGTGACTCCTCTGGCAGTGCTCCCCGTTTGTACGACCTCTTGTAGTGCTTGCATGTGCCCCCAAGCGTACCTGCCCTACCTTAGCGCTGCTTGGTGTGAACTCAGGACATGGTCCACTGTTCGCCCAGATGGAGCGGACGCTCGGGGTCACCTGGTTTCTTCCACCCATTGACCCAGGTTAGAATTCGAGGGCAGGAGGTCATGTCCAGATCTGAGGATGAAGCTGGTGCGTGGGAGGTGCCATGAACCGCATTTCATTCCAGCTGAGGTTTCCTCGGAATCCCGTTTCCTCACGTAATCCGCTGCCCCCACGTAATCCACTGCCCCTCACGTAATCCATCGTCCCTGTTAGCTTTGCTTCCTTGACACCAAGGCTATTCTCAGTTCACTGGTTACATTTGTCGAGAAAAAAAAATGTACACGGCTTTTCGTGGATTTGACTTTAACATTTGTAAAAAAAAAAAAAGTTAATACATCATACTGATGTTTCCAAACGTTGAACAAAACAAGTGGCTTTCGGAGACCACGATTCAGTGCCTGACAAAAGGGCGCTGCGACAGCGTTCTCGTCATGTGAGAAAGGCTGCCGACACTCCGGCAGGTGACCTGCCAGCTGTAGGGGCCTGGTATGACCTCTTCGCTGTCTTCAGACACAGGGCCGACAGCAAAGACCGGTTGAAATCACGATTTCATGAGCAAATTGTACGCCACAAAGTCTAACAAAACAAAACAAAACAAAACAAAGAAACAAAGAAACAAACAAAGAAATAAGCCAACACACAAACAAACACAAAAGTGTTGCCCCAAGAGAGAAAACAAGCATATTACAATGTGACAAATGAAAAAAAAAAAAAAAAAAAAAAAAAAAACTTGCGCTATGATGTGACAGACGGCCAGCACGTAGGGATGTAAATCTGTTGTAAGATGTCACAAGCAACAACGAAGATAACATGAGACGACGCCACAATACAGCGAAGCGGATGTAACAAGATTCTTCCACGTACTAATGTAAATGTAGCGCATGTAACCGTGTAATTATGAATATGACAAGATGTTGACATGTAACGGTGGAAAACGGGGCGGGTTGGGGAAGGGGGAGGGGGGGAGGAGGAAGAAGAGCACAGTATTGCTGCAATATATTACGAAGACGATTAAGAAGCAAAGAGAGCATTAAGAAGGAGGGGAGAGAGAGAGAGAGAGAGAGGAGAGAGAGAGAGAGAGAGGAGAAAGAGAGAGAGAGAGAGAGAGAGAGAGAGAGATTACTAATGCTACTATCATCGTCACACTACTACTTCCTCTACTACTACTCTTGCTGCCGCTGCTACTTCTGCGGCTGCTATTACTACTGCTTGAATTGTTATTGCGGCTCTACTCAATGCTCGATATTAATTGATGTACTTTTCCGATTCTACAGATGCACTCTCCATTCATTCATTCATTCATTCATTCATTCATTCATTCATTCATTCATTCATTCATTCTTTCTTTCTTTCTTTATCTATTTTTCTTTCGTTCGTTCTTTTGTTCATTTACATCTTTTCTTCATGTCCCCATGACGCCTCAGCCACTATTCATTCATTCATTTATTCATCTGTTCACTTCATTCAGTTTATGTTCTCCGGACGCAGTCACTATTCATTCATTCATTCATTCATTCATTCATTCATTCATTCATTCATTCATTCATTCATTCATTTATTCATTTATACAATCAATCAATAATTCATATCTTTTCTTTCTGTCCTTCATACGCAGTGAGCATTAATTCATTCATTTAGTCAAACTGCTTCCTTCTGCCATCCAAATGCACTCAGCATTCATTCATTCATTCATTCATTTAAACGTGTACATCTTTTCTTTGTGATCTGCAGACCTCATCGCCATTTATTGACTGATGAATTACAGTCATTCATTCACACACATCTGGAAGTGTCTTAGAGGTGATGTTGGCTTCCTGTTTCAGCTTCACTGAACAGGCGTTTCTTTGACCAAAATGTCTATTCTTACTTCATTAAAGAGAAAAGACATCAACATGTTTGTGAGACCCAAAAACGAACGAGGTTTGCCCCGAGAGATGTTCACAATGTATTCTTGTTGCCCCGAGAGATGTTCACAATGTATTCTTGTTGCCCCGAGAGATGTTCACAATGTATTCTTGTTGCCCGAGAGATGTTCACAATGTATTCTTGTTGCCCCGAGAGATGTTCACAATGTATTCTTGTTGCCCGAGAGATGTTCACAATGTATTCTTGTTGCCCCGAGAGATGTTCACAATGTATTCTTGTTGCCCCGAGAGATGTTCACAATGTATTCTTGTTACTGTCTTGGTGTGGTCTGCAATGTGTACACAAAAATAGAGAGAAGGTTTGACCCTTGGATATTGCAGGATTTTCTTCTTCTGCGGCCGATTTTTTGTTGTTGCGTCAGATCTTCAATCCTGTCGCCATGATGAAACCCACAGTCTTCTCGAGCTCTTGACGGCTGTTCCAAAGCTGCATCTGCACCCTCTGCACCCTGTGGCCAGGTTTGATGCCGTAGAACATCATGGGCTGTACAGGGTTTGAGAATGGTGTTCTGGGGTCTGAGATCCATTGCCACACGGACATTCGTCTGTGTGGGCAGTCTTAATTCGGTTAAGGTGGCTCAGCAGTCGGCAGTGGCCAGTTCTCAGTCTGAAGGGGATTGTTTGCTGTTATCTCTGGAGCTGATGGATTGGTTCAACTCTACTGTCTGCACCCAGCCGTCTCTTCCGCTGGTTTTGATATTGTTGTGGATGATAGTTTTGGCCTCTCTGTAGGTCACCGGGTGGCTGAACTGCTCCATGTTGATGCCTACCTTGGACAGGGCATCAGCCTTCTCATTCCCAGAGATCCCACAGTGGGATGGAATCCACCAGAGTACAATGATGGATCGTCTCGAAGAATCGCAGAATGATCTGTTTTTTCAGTTAAAAGGGCCTGATTTGTTTTTTTTACAAGCATAAGGAACACTGTTTGACTGCTTGATGCGCTGCTGTCACACCTGTGACCTGTGACCTGTGACCATGCTGTTCCACAGACGCCGCCTCCAAGTACTGTCCCGACTTCCCCGCCCTGGTCTTTGCTCACCCTGAGAGCTGCGCCCTGAGCTTCTCCTGCCAGCACACCTCTGCCCGGGGTCCCCTGTTGCCCTACGAGGCCGAGTGCCCCTCCCCCAGCTCTTCGACGTCCGCTCCCTGACCTGCACCGACCGACCCGCCACCTCTGAGCTGGCCGCCTTTTGTGCGGGCCGTCAGATTCCCCTGTCCTCCTGTGAGTCCATCGCTTTGTTGTTTGTTGGACAGAGTCCATCGCTTTGTTCTTTGTTGGACAGAGTCCATCGCTTTGTTCTTTGTTGGTACAGGGCCATCGCTTTGTTCTTTGTTGGACAGAGTCCATCGCTTTGTTCTTTGTTGGTACAGAGTCCATCGCTTTGTTCTTTGTTGGACAGAGTCCATCGCTTTGTCCTTTGTTGGACAGAGTCCATCGATTTGTTTGTCTTTTGCTGGTAAAGAGTCTAGTGGTTTGTCTTTTGTTGGTAAAGAGTCCGTTGGTTTGTCTTTTGTTGGTAAAGAGTCCGTTGGTTTGTCTTTTGTTGGTAAAGAGTCCGTTGGTTTGTCTTTTGTTTTGGTAAAGACTCTATTAGTTTGTCTTTTCCTGGTAGAGACTCTGTTAGTTTGTCTTTTGCTGGTAGAGACTCTATTAGTTTGTCTCTTGCTGGTAGAGACTCTGCTAGTTTGTCTTTTGCTGGTAGAGACTCTATTAGTTTGTGTTTTGCTGGTAGAGACTCTATCAGTTTGTCTTTTGTTGGTAGAGACTCTATTAGTTTGTCTTTTGTTGGTAGAGACTCTGTTAGTTTGTGTTTTGTTGGTAGAGACTCTGTTAGTTTGTCTTTTGTTGGTAAAGACTCTGTTAGTTTGTCTTTTGTTGGTAAAGACTGTATTAGTTTGTCTTTTGTTGGTAAAGAGTCCATTGGTTTGTCTTTAGCTGGTAGAGACTCTATTAGTTTGTGTTTTGTTGATAAAGACTCTATTAGTTTGTGTTTTGTTGGTAAAGACTCTATTAGTTTGTGTTTTGTTGGTAAAGAGTCTATTAGTTTGTCTTTTGTTGGTAAAGACTGTATTAGTTTGTCTTTTGTTGGCAAAGACTGTATTAGTTTGTCTTTTGTTGGTAAAGACTGTATTAGTTTGTGTTTTGTTGGTAAAGATTGTATTAGTTTGTCCTTTGTTGGTAAAGACTGTATTAGTTTGTGTTTTGTTGGTAAAGAGTGTATTAGTTTGTGTTTTGTTGGTAAAGAGTGTATTAGTTTGTCTTTTGTTGGTAAAGAGTGTATTAGTTTGTCTTTTGTTGGTAAAGAGTGTATTAGTTTGTCTTTTGTTGGTAAAGAGTGTATTAGTTTGTCTTTTGTTGGTAAAGAGTGTATTAGTTTGTCTTTTGTTGGTAGAGACTCTATTAGTTTGTCTTTTGTTAGTAAAGACTGTATTAGTGTGTCTTTTGTTGGTAAAGACTCTATTAGTTTGTCTTTTGTTGGTAGAGACTCTGTTGGTTTGTCTTTTGTTGGTAGAGACTCTGTTAGTTTGTCTTTTGTTGGTAAAGACTGTATTAGTTTGTCTTTTGTTGGTAAAGACTCTATTAGTTTGTCTTTTGTTGGTAAAGACTGTATTAGTTTGTCTTTTGTTGGTAGAGACTCTGTTAGTTTGTCTTTTGTTGGTAGAGACTCTGTTAGTTTGTCTTTTGTTGGTAAAGACTCTGTTAGCTTGTCTTTTGTTGGTGAAGAGTCCATTAGTTTGTCTTTTGTTGGTGAAGAGTCCATTAGTTTGTCTTTTGTTGGTGGAGAGTCCATGTTGCCGCTGTGTAGATCTTTTTTTGTATCCATCATCATTGAAAACGAATTTCAGTTTCAGTTTCATTAAGGAGGTGTCATTGTGTTCGGACTAGTCCATTTACGCTTCACCACATTCGCTAAGTTTGAAGACCACACTGCGCATGATTTAAAGCGGATAGATAATTGAATAAATGATTAAGATGAGAGAAGTTTTAGAAGAGGGCACGACTTGGTAGATGTCAGACCTACGTATTAGCCCAACGCTCTGGTCAGACTTGAGTATCTACCTAACATTGGTTGTGCCATTATTATCATTGTATGTGTGTGTGGTGAGTGTACGTACACATGTGTGTGTATGAGTGTGTGGGCATGGGCCCGTGTGTGTGTGTGTGTGTGTGTGTGTGTGTGTGTGTGTGAGCGCATGTGTGTGTGTGTGTGCGTGAGCGCATGTGTGTGTGCGTGAGCGCATGTGTGTGTGCGTGAGCGCATGTGTGTGTGTGTGTGTGTGTGTGATGCGTATGTATGCGTATGCATTATGTGTGTGTGTGTGTGCACACACGCACGCGCATGTGTGTGGGTGTGTATCAGCGCGCGCGCGTTTGTATGTGTGTGCGTGTGTGTATGTGTGCGCGCGCGCGCGTACACTGACAACAAAACCCCTTGAAGTAACTCCAACGTTCCTGTTGCTCCGTGCACTGCGTGGCAGGCGATTACAAAGTGGGGTGCTCGCCGTCTGCGCCGTGCGAGAACCAGGGGGACGGGGAGTACGCAGACCTCTCCCGTCCCTTCTCGCAGCACTACGTCCAGTGCCAGCACGGCGCCCTGCACGCCCAGACCACCTGCGACCAGAACGGGCAGATCTTTGACCCCGTCCTCCGCCAGTGCAACTACGGCATCCGTGACGGTGAGGGAGACACAGGCTTGGGAGGGAAGAGTGGAGGGGGGGGGGGGGAGTTCGGGTTGGGTGGGGGTGAGGGTGAGGGAGGGTGGGTGGGCAGTAACACTGACACTGTGTTGTTGGTGAAGGCCATCCACTCATACACTTGATTCTTGAAAATGTGGGAGCGTGTTAG
>CM031623.1:6399894-6404894 GCA_018398815.1 Conus ventricosus | reverse complement strand
GCTGTATGACTGCCGGCAGCTGACGGTCAAACCCAACTTCCCCAAGTACGTGTCGGAAGTGCACGTACCCCCTCCTGGTGGACTCTGACACTGTACAGTGCAAGCCTCACAACCAGGTGCTGTGCGGGGACCGCCCGCGAACCCATCTCCCCTGTGAGTGCACGATCAGGGTACCTGTTGGTTCATGGGGTTGGGGTGTCTGGGGTTTGATAGGGTCAGAGAGTCTGTAAGTTGAATGGGTCAGGGCATCTGTGAGTTGATTGGGTCAGGGCATCTGTCGGTTGATTGGGTCAGGGCATCTGGAAATTGATTGGGTCAGGGCATCTGGAAATTGATTGGGTCAGGGCATCTGGGAGTTGATTGGGTCAGGGCATCTGGGAATTGATTGGGTCAGGGCATCTGGAAGTTGATTGGGTCAGGGCATCTGGAAATTGATTGGGTCAGGGCATCTGGGAGTTGATTGGGTCAGGGCATCTGTCGGTGGATTGGGTCAGGGCATCTGGAAATTGATTGGGTCTGGGCATCTGGGAGTTGATTGGGTCAGGGCATCTGGAGTTGATTGCGTCAGGGCATCTGTCAGTTGAATGGGTCAGGGCACCCTGTGTGTTGGTAGCTATTAAGTAATTAATTCCCTTTAAAAAATAAAGTCACAAACCGGGGAGACATGTCTCAGCACTATGTCATCGTGGAATCTGCCGTGAACTCTTTGTGCCCGCTCTTGCACACATCGTGCCACTCATTCATCAAGCAGACTGTGCAAGTGTCTTTAATCCCACGGTACGCACCATGGAGGGAGTCTCCAGACCCCTTCCCCCTCTTCCCCTCCCCTCTCCACCTATCACCACCACCTCCTCCTGCCCCCCCCATCTCCCGCCCCACCTCCCCCCCCCCCCCCCCCCACCTTGAAAGGGACAAATGATTACGACAGGTGTGAGCAGTATGTTACCTGCCCCGGCATCCCGGCCGCTGTACTGATGCAGAAGACAGATGGTGGAAAGTGCTGTAATCGGGGCCGGATTAAAAAGAGTGGTAGTCTGTTTGCCTGTCCATGGCAAATTGGACATGTTAGGGGATGTCAAGTTTTAGGACCGTACACGGAATGGACTTTTGGTACAGACTTTGTTTTTGTTTTGTATTGTTTTCCGTTTGTTTTGTTTTCTTTTGTTTTGCGCGTGACTTTCCTGGTGAATGGGTTGTCAGCTTGTCCCGAATGACATGGAGTTCACCGCACTGAAAACAGGAACAAGATGCAAACCATATAAACGTGCTCCCAAGTTATCTTCCAGAAAAACGTCACAATCAAACATGCGTCATAACTGTATTTTACGTCACAATCAATCATGCGTCATAATGTATTTCGTCACTCAGATATTCCATAAAGAAGAAAAACCGTTTGGGGCCGTTATAGCCGTTAGTAACGGCTATTCTGGTAAAATAAAACATCGGGGATCATCCGCGACCCATAATGAACATACCTACAAATTTTCAGAAATATCGGCCTAGAAGTTTTGTCTGGAGCGAGTGGAACACATTTTGACCACGGACACACAGACAGACAGACACACACACACACACAGCATTTCTTTGTTCCCATTGTAAAGTACTCCCTATTCTATAAGAACTGGGAGTACAAAAACGGAGAAACAACAGCGACAAATGGTCACACAGTCGAGTTGCATCCATTTAAGGTAAGGTAAGGTAATGTTGCTTATAGCCCAGCCGACCGCATAGGGCCATATCAGGGCTTTCACTGCGTTGAAGTCAACTCACAAGTCATTCATTCACACAACCCTTTAAAAGACGTCTTCTAAAAACCCACCGAAATTTTGTTTAAAATCTTTCCACTATAAAATCTCAGATCCGATGAAAAATGTTTATCTCTTTCAAGAATTCAAAGATGGCATCAGGTGGAACATTCTCTGAACAAGGTTTTCATGGAATCTGCTGTAAAGTGTTTGTGTCTCACATCAGGCAAGTCCCAACACTCTAAAAGAACATGTTTCATTGTGAGTGGTACATGACATGATGGCCGGTGTGCAGCCAGCATAGAACCGTTTCTTCTTTGCGACCACCAGAGGTAGATGAGAGGAACTCCTTCAGGTTTGGATGGATCTGAAAGAGTTTGTTATCCGTCTGTGTATTCCAATCCTCTTGCCAGAGGTCTCTGACATAATCAATAATTTTTTGCATCCGTTTGATTAATGAGTCTCTAACAATGTTGATCACGTTTACTGACCAACACTGCCGGTGTCTATCTCTCGGGCCAGGTTGACACCAGGATATATTAGAAGAGCAAGCTCTGTCACGCAGTCTCGGACCTGAATGGACACCCATGACATCATCTTCATCATTCTCATCCTCATCGATCAGCATAAAAGGTCTGTAATTATGTGGCCTTTTCTGCCCTGCTCTCATGGTGATCTCTGTGTTGATTATCTTTCTAGGTCCATGCCCTAAGTTTGGTTCTGTCGGGATCCTGGTGAATGCCATTGGACGAAACGTGGTGGCGCCCTTCGGAGGGAGAGCTCACTCCCACTGACTCCGCGACTAAGCAGTTCTTGTCTTCAGTCGGGGGCTTAGTTGATAATATCCTGCGAAGAAGACGACGACAACGACGATGTTGACGACGACGACGACGAAGAAGAAGAAAAAGACGAAGACAATGACAGAGAAGACGACGACGACAACGACGATGTTGACGACGACGACGTCGAAGAAGAAGAAGAAGAAGAAGAAGAAGAAGAAGACAATGACAAAAAGACGGAGAAGAAGACGAAGACGAAGACGACGACGACGACATAGAAGAAGAAGAAGAAGAAGAAGAAGAAGAAGAAGAGGTAGATCACAGTACTGTCATGTTGAAGTCTCTCTGTGTTGTCCTCCTTGGTTCACCCCTAAGCTCAGGGATTATTGTTGGATGAACTAACAGCGACCTTTTTCTTCCAATGTCGTGTGGCAGGCGACTACCTGGGCTACCAGTGCACGTCCTCCAACTGCCAGAAATGCGAATTGGTCATGCCCAGCTGCTACGGCAAACTGAACGGTTACTACCCCGTCATCAACCAGGAAATGACGTCATCCTACATGGAATGCCGGGACCAGCGGGTGGTGGGCTTGTCGTCATGTCCGGGGGCTTAATCTTTGACATCGTGGAGAGGAAGTGTGTGGAGGTTGTCAGCGAAGGTGTGTCATTGAGGGCTCTTTGGGAAAGAGGCGTCTGTGTGTGTGTGTGTATGTGTCTGCGTGTGTGTGTGTGTGTGCGTGAGTATGTGTGTGTGTGTGTGCGTGCGTGAGTATGTGTGTGTGTGTGTGTGTGTGCGCGCGCGCGCGTGAGTGTGTGTGTGCGCGCGCGCGTGAGTGTGTGTGTGTGCTTGTGTGTGTGCTTGTGTGTGTGTGTATGTGTGTGTGTGTGTGCGTGAGTGCGTGTGTGTGTGTGTGTGTGTGTGTGTGTGTGTGTGTGTGTGTGTGTGTGTGTGTGTGTGTGTGTGTGTGTGTGCTAATGTGTGTGTGTGTGTGTGTGTGTGTGCGCGAGTGTGTGTGTGTGCATGTGTGTGTGTGTGCGCGCGCGACTGTGTGTGCGTGCGTGTGTGTGTGTGTGTGTGTGTGTGTGTGTGTGTGTGTGTGTGTGTGTGTGTGTGTGAATGAGGAGGGACGGACAGGGTTAGAAGCAGGGCGTAATGTGAAGGAAACATCACTCTATTCCTCTTATTACTTCCTTCCCCGCGCTCTTCTGTTTGAGAAAGCTTTTCTTCCAGATAAACATTCACACCTTTCTCTCCGTAAACTAACAGAAAGTGGTAGTTTTGGTGGAAAGGTACATTGTCTTGTTGCCTCCCCCCCCCCCCCCCCCCCTTGTTTGGTTGTCTCCCTTGTCTCCTATTTAACTCCCCTTTCTCTGTTTCTCTCCACATACTCCCACTTCTCTCCCAGGTTTTCGTTGTTGATAAAGTGCCTGGACTCATTCGCCCCCCCCCCCCCTCCCTCGCCCCCCCCCCCCCCCCCTCACCCCCCCCCCCTCCACACACACTCTCTTCCTGACAACAGCTTTGTTGTCAGTGTCCGATATAAGGGCCTACACCACACTGGTCCGCAATGCAGAACGTTGCTGTATGGCTATTAGCTAGGGCTGTGCTCATCTCCAAGCATAATGAGTTCCAGCCTCCCAGCGAAAGCTGAAGTCATCTCCGGAAGAGGGAGAATGGCTACCAATATGACAGTGGGAAGAGAACAGTGAACAGTCACTCCTATCGAAGCGTTCACCCTATGCATGAAATGTGCGCATCCATTTGGCATTTGCGTGTGAGGGTGCTTTCCTGTCTACTTTACTGTAGAGGGGTTGGAGGTGGAGGGGGGGGGGGGTTCTGTTTTAGATTCTGTTGTATTACCAACTGCTGGATATTTTGCGTTAGTAATTTCCGTTTGTTTGTATCTGTATCTGACAATGATTTAAAAAATAATTGTCACACTGAGCACAAATGCATGCACGCACTCAGCTCAGCATTCACTCCGTGCACACGCAGTCTCTCCAAACAACCAGAAGGCGCACTACAATAACTCTTCTTCTCCCCCTCCTCTCCGGGGAATAATTTACTAACGATTATCAACTTTACCAGCATATACAACAGGTTTGTTTTCCAAGAATTATCTTCCGTTCCTCCTCTCCAGTGGAGGTACAAACATTCCACAGATCCACTAGCTGGGACCAAATTTCATCTCATTATACATAGTAATTTGCAAGAACATCTTTTGCCAGTTTCTCCTCCTCACTGGAGAAACAATTTACACATTTTCCAAAGAAGAATCAAAGATGGCTTAAAATACAGGAACAATATCGGAGTTCCGACCCAGGGGGACAATCAAAAATTATAGTGGGTCAACATGACAAACGCTTTCAAAGTTCTCTCACGACTGCCGCAGTCGCTGTCCTCTTCTACTAGGTTCTCCAACTCTGGAGACAAATAGGTGCTGCCACAGCACTGGAGCCCAAATACTTGTTGTGC
>CM031623.1:6392394-6394894 GCA_018398815.1 Conus ventricosus | reverse complement strand
TGACGATTTTTTTACTCTGCTTACACGTCACACCTGTGGTGGTGGTGGTGGTGCTGCTGCTGTTGATGATGATGATGATGATGATGGTATGGATGATCATAATGACGATGTCAGCGGTGACGTTCTTTGAAGACCGGTCATCATTTTACCCTAGGTGACAGCTACACGTTTTGCCCCGTCACTCCCTGCCCCTATTGCCCCTCGGCCTTCCCGACATGCAGCGGGCGCAATGGCGTCATCGGCGGCTTCCCCTTCGACCGACAGCTGTACTACCGTTGCCTGGACAATCGCATGATCCTGGGCCGGTGCGCCTCCAAGTTTGACCCCCAGTTAAAACAGTGCAAGGGACAACAGCCGCCCGTCACTTCCACTACGCCCAGTGGCGATGGTAAGAAAGGAACGTGAGGATAGCAGTGCCTCACTGTGACAAACATATCAACCGAGTGTCGAGCAAGGCAGTATCAAGGAATTGGTGTTTTAAGGCATAAATACACGTGAACACACACAACAAGGAGCAAAATAACACGTATATAACGCACAATACGAAACAGAATAACAGACATAAGAATACATAGGCTACCCTATCAGGAGACACACCTGTGGATCCAAAGTGTAAGGAGATTTACGACAAAAATTAAAGTACATCGTGAATGGGGTATCGGGTAGCAGCATGCTAGCAGGCTGTCTTTTCCGTGCTGCATAGATAGATACAGCCAGATTGGAGAGGATGTGTTCTCTCCTCGTCAACAATAATACCACGTTGAAATAACAGGGTTCGGTAAAATATTGTGGCTGGATAAGTTTGGTTCTGAGGTTATGTAGTGCAGGACAACGTGACAAAAAATAACTTCATCTCCCCTGGCTGAAGCACATAAACGGCATATCAATTCATCGTCTGCAGGGTTGGAATATCTGAAACGATGACAAGTACTGTCAGAAACACCAAATGTCAATGTAGCCAATGTGCCCATAATACATCGATTCATTTTTATAATAACATAAGGTTCTAACTCCTGAGTAGTCTTGAAAATGTCTGCACTGTAAGAATCTATCACTGTGATGGACATGATCCTGCTAATCCTGCCAGCTACAGTCGATAACCCGCTCGTTAAAACATTTCAAAAACCCAGAGAGATTCTGAACACTCTAGTTATCGCAAATCCGAACACATAAGAATTCGAACACTGTCATACCCTGGTGGAAGTCCACATCTTCTTGCCATTATCATTTAAAAACAACAACTTTCTGTACGCTTGAAAGGGTGTCCTACATTCACCCATTCTTGTCAGCTTCATCTGTGGGGGTGAGCGAAGGGGTAAGAATGGGAGTTGCGGGGCTTAATGACGTCAGCGATGGGGTACAGAGAGAGGGCAATGAGGATGATGACGTTGATGGTAGACTTACTGATGAAATGATGACGACACATGTGACAATGAAATGATGACGACACACGTGACAATGAAATGATAAAGACACACGTGGCGATGAAATGATAAGACGCACGTGACGATGAAATTATAATGACACGTGTGACGATGAAATGATACAGACATGTGACGATGAAATGATAAAGACACATGTGACGATGAAATGATAAAGACACATGTGACGATGAAATGATAAAGACACATGTGACGATGAAATGATAAAGACTCATGTGACGATTACCTATCACGATGATAGTTTGAGGATGAAGATTGTGACGAAGCCTGATGAGCTTATTGACGATGATGTTCCTGTTGCAGTCACGACCCCAGACGTCTCAACCCCAGAGACCACCCTCTCTCTTACCACCACCTCCACCACCACCCCTACCACCACCCCGTCCACCACCACTCCCACCACCACTACCACCACCACCACCACCACTACTACTACTACACCACAACGACGACGACGACAGCAACGACCACCACAATCCCTACCACTACTCCGGCTCCAGGTGATTGCTGTCATTGTTGAGGTCATCGTTGTTGGTGTCATTGTTATTGGTGGTGTCATTGTTGGTGGTGGAGTCATTGTTGTCGGTGGTGTCATTGTTATCGTTGTTTTGTCATTGTTGTTGCTATTGTCATTATTGTTGTCGTCATTGTTATTGTCATTGTTGTTGTCGTTGTTTTCTTTGTTGTTGCTGTTGTCATTGTTGTTGTCATTGTTGTTGTCAGTGTTGTTGTCAGTGTTGTCGTTGTCATTGTTGTTGTTGTCATTGTTGTTGTCATTGTTGTTGTGATCGTTGTTGTTGTCATCGTTATTGTCATTGTTTTGTCAATGCTGTTGTTGTTGTTGTCATTGTCGTTGTCACTGTTTTTGTCATTGTTGATGTCATTGTTGCTGTTGTTGTCATTTTGGTTTTCATTGTGGTTGTTGTTGTTGTCTTTGTCGTCGTTGTTGTTGTCATTGTCTTTGTTGTCGTTGTTGTTATTGTTGTTGCTGTTGTCGTTGTTGTCGTTGTCGTTGTCACTGTTCTTGTTATTGATGCCATTGTTGTTGTTGTAATTGT
>CM031623.1:6382394-6387394 GCA_018398815.1 Conus ventricosus | reverse complement strand
CCTGCAGTCACCTCCCTTTATTTCCACAACAGAGTCCTTCGAATGAGAATGGAAAGGGAGGTAATGTGTGCAAACACACGCATAACATTTTGCATGCACACACACACACACACACACACACACACACACACACACACACACACTCTCTCTCTCTCTCTCTCTCCTCTCTCTCTCTCTCTCTCTCTCTCTCACACACACACACACACACACATACACACACACACACACACACACACACACACACACACACACACACACACACACACACACACACACACACCACCGCGCGCGCGCACACACACACACACACACATTTCTATCCCCAGCTTTAGGAAGAGAAGGCCAATTTGACCGCTGATGAGGATGACAAGTATTCCAATCGCATACCTCCTCTGTGAAATTCGAGGGCACAAGTGCCAGCCTGAGTGACTGATGTTGATAGTGCCAGCCTGAGTGACTGATGTTGATAGTGCCAGCCTGAGTGACTGATGTTGATAGTGCCAGCCTGAGTGACTGATGTTGATAGTGCCAGCCTGAGTGACTGATGTTGATTGAATGACACGGGAAAGGCGGGGCAAGAGCCTGCAGCAGATCAATGACACGGGAAAGGCGGGGAAAGAGCCTGTAGGCAGATCAATGACACGGGAAAGGTGGGGTCAGAGCCTGCAGGCAGCTCTTCACTCGGCTCTACCCAGGTAGGGCAACCCGTTGCGTAATCGAGAGTGCAAAATGTAAAGCGTTTATCAGTAATGAAATAACAATGGTGAGACACACGTCCACCCTCCACTGTACCCTGTAGGATGGTCTTGGACAGGGAGTCATGGGGAGATACATGTCCACCCTCCACTGTACCCTGTAGGATGGTCTTGGACAGGGAGTCATGGGGAGATACATGTCCACCCTCCACTGTACCCTGTAGAATGGTCTTGGACAGGGAGTCATGGGGAGATACATGTCCACCCTCCACTGTACCCTGTAGAATGGTCTTGGACAGGGAGTCATGGGGAGATACATGTCCACCCTCCACTCTACCCTGTAGAATGGTCTTGGACAGGGAGTCATGGGGAGATACATGTCCACCCTCCACTGTACCCTGTAGAATGGTCTTGGACAGGGAGTCATGGGGAGATACGTTGGTCTGTCTCTCCTTCTGTCTGTCTGTCTTTCTGTTTGTCTGTCTGTCTGTCTGTCTGTCTGTCTGTCTCTCTCTCTCTCTCTCTCTCTCTCTCTCTCTCTCTCTCTCTCTCTCTCTCTCTCTCTGTGTGTTTATCAGTGTCTGCTTCTGTCTCTGTCTGTCTGTCTGTCAATCAGTCAGTCAGTCTGTTTGTCTTTCTGCCTGTCCGTCCGTCCGTCCGTCTGTCTGTCTGTCTGTCTCTCTCTCTGAGCTCTTGTACTGATGATGATGATGATGATGATGTGTGTGAGTGTGTGTGTGTGTGTGTGTGGTGTGTGTGTGTGTGTGTGTGTGTGTGTGTGTGTGTGTGTGTGTGTGAGAGTGTGTGTTTTGTGTGTGTGTGCGTGTGGAGAGTGTGTGTGTTGTGTGTTTTGTGTGTGTGTGTGTGTGGGGGGGGGGGGGGGGGGTGAATTGTGAGATGGCGTTTGGTGCGGGAAGTATTATGTGATGACTGTGGGAGTTTGTCAGTGTGTGACTGGACGTGAGGGCGTAGAAAGGGGCGGGGCATTGCGAAGAGGCGAGAAAGAACAAGAGAGCGCGCGGTGAGACTTGCAACATGATGTGCACACATTCAAATAGACTGAGATCGTAGTACATCGATCTCCATCTCTCCACTAGATCGTTGTCCACCCAATCTCCATCTCCAGTAGATTGTAATCCATCCATCCATCTCCATCTCTACTAGATCGTAATCCATCAATCTCCGTCTCTCCACTAGATCGTCATCCATCAATCTTCGTCTCTCCACTAGATCAAAATCCATCAATCTCTCCACTAGATCGTCATCCATCAATCTTCGTATCTCCACTAGATCAAAATCCATCAATCTCCAATTCTCCACTAGATCGTTGTCCGCCCAATCTCCATCTCCACTATATCGTAAGCCATCCATCCATCTCCATCTCTACTAGATCGTAATCCATCAATCTCCGTCTCTCCACTAGATCGTAATCCATCAACCTCCATCTCTCCACTACATAAAAATCCATCAATCTCCATCTCTCGACTAGATCGTAATCCATCAATCTCCATCTCTACTAGATCGTAATCTATCAAATTCCATCCCTACTAGATCGTAATCCATCTATCTCCATCCCTACTAGATCGTTATCCACCAATCTCCATCCCTACTAGATCGTAATCCATCAACCTCCATCTCTACTAGATCGTTATCCACCAATCTCCATCTCTACTAGATCGTTATCCATCAATCTCCATCTCTCCACTAGATTGTAATCCATCAATCTCCATCTTTAGTAGATCATATTCGATCAATCTCCATCTCTCTATTAGATCGTAATCCATTAATCTCCATCTCCCCACTAGATCGTAATCCATCAATCGCCATCTCTACTAGATCGTAATCCACTAATCTCCATCTCTACTAGATCGTCATCCATCAATATCCCTCCCTCCACTAAATCGTAATCCATCAATCCCCATCCCACCACTAGATCGTAATCCATCAATCTCCATCTCTACTAGATCGTAATCCATCAATCTCCATCCCTCCACTAAATCGTAATCCATCAATATCCATCTCTACTAGATCGTAATCCATCAATCTCCATCCCACCACTAGATCGTAATCCATCAATCTCCATCCCACCACTAGATCGTAATCCATCAATCTCCATCCCACCACTAGATCGTAATCCATCAATCTCCATCTCTACTAGATCGTAATCCATCAATCGCCATCTCACCACTAGATCATAATCCATCAATCTCCATCTCACCACTAGATCATAATCCATCAATCTCCATCTCTCCACTAAATCGTAATCCATCAATCTCCATCCCACCACTAGATCGTAATCCATCAATCTCCATCTCTACTAGATCGTAATCCATCAATCGCCATCTCACCACTAGATCATAATCCATCAATCTCCATCTCACCACTAGATCATAATCCATCAATCTCCATCTCTACTAGATCGTAATCCATCAATCTCCATCTCACCACTAGATCATAATCCATCAATCTCCATCTCTACTAGATCATAATCCATCAATCTCCATCTCACCACTAGATCATAATCCATCAATCTCCATCTCTCGACAACCACTTTTATTTTTTTTTACAACCTGCATGCATAATCATCCACATCCCCCTTCTTGCCGGGCTCAGGTCACTACGTCATGAAACAATGCCCCTACGCGTCGTCTGGCGGGACTTGCATCCCTTGCCACGAGCGGTTCCCAAGCTGCTGGGGCATGCGCGACGGGCCTGCGGCGTTGCCTGGGGAACTGTCGTCAAGCTACGTCACCTGTCGTTACGGGCGCGTCACGGGTCTGCATCAGTGTCCGGCGGGACAGTACCTGGACCCTAGCCAACTTCGGTGTTCAGCTGTGTTGACCGCCAGTGAGTGATTCTGTTTTTCTTTTCTTTTTTTTTTGAGGGGGGGGGGGGGGGGGGGGGCTTTTGGATAATGGTGCTGTTGGGATGGTTTGAGTATGGTTATTTTGGGAAATTTTCATCCTCGCATATTTTGGGTTGCGGTGACACAATTGTACAATGATGCAAGTGGGAAAGTGATTTTAGACACTGCCTTTGAAATGAACTTTCCGAAAATCAAACCATGATGACATGAGTTGCTTTGTTGAATTATCTAAAGATTTATCTTCGTATCTTTTTTTTTCAAGTGCTATGAATGCAAAGCAATTTGAACTCAAAATCAGAAAACGAATGTTAAAGAGGTCATCTTTATCATTGTAGTTATTGATATGAACATGCTTCTAACCTCATATTTTACACCCATAAGAAAAAAAGCAACTGTAACTTTCCCCTACACGTTCGTAAAATAAACACCATTCCGTCTTTCTGGCGGTCTTGGAACTAAAAGATTTATACACTGCTGACTGATGTACACGGGCAGTGGCTGTCTTGCCTGTCGAAGAGTTGACCTCTGTCTTGGCAGTGGCTGTCTTGCCTGTCGAAGGGTTGACCTATGTCTTGTTCCTGTGCAGACTCCTACCTTGTGACAGATAGCGGCTGACCTATTTGTCCATTCCTCACTCATTCTTTCGCACATGCACACGGACATGCTGACTGATAGTCGCACTCGCAGACACAGATACACACGCTGACACACCGACACGCGCACGCACACACAGAGACACGCACACACAGAGATACGAACACTCATAGAGAAGCACAGACACAGGCATACACACACACACACACACACACACACACACACACACACACACACACACACACACACACACACGCACGCACACGCACGCACGCACGCACGTATGCACGCACGCACGCACGCACGCACACACACAGAGCTGTGGTGCATGCGAAGAGAATACTTACTAGATATCCAGGGCTTGACAGCGCGTTTGACTAATGTGCTGGTCAGGCTCTTAAAGTCTTGTCCGTGAGATATTCTTCACAAATCTGTTCTTTTCTCTCTTTCGTTCTTCTTTCTTGCTTTCTGTCTTTCTTTCTTCCTTCCTTTCTTCCTCCTTCCTTTCTTTCTTTACTTCTTCTTTCTTTCTTTCTTTACTCGTCGTGGCCTGTTAGAGGTGGTGGTGGGGGGTGGGGGCAGGTGGGGTGGGGAGCGTATTTGGGAGACAGCAGCCTCCCCTCGACAAACTGAAACTACCTCGCTTTCACTTTAAATTGCTTTTTGTACACCCAGTTCTTAACGAACAGGGAGTACTTTACAATGGGAACGAAGAAATGCTGTCTGTGTGTCTGTCTGTGTGTCTGTCCGAGGTCAAAATGTGGCCCACCCGCTCCAGACAAAACTGGGCCGATCTTTCTGAAAATTTGTACGTATGTTCGTTATGGGTCACGGATGATGCCCGA
>CM031623.1:6324894-6377394 GCA_018398815.1 Conus ventricosus | reverse complement strand
CGCTGCCACACGGGCCGGACCATGGCCATCGTGCGCTGCGTCAACGCCTTCTTCGACCCGCTGCTCAAACGGTGCCGCCGCTCTCAGGAAGAGAGTGAGTCACGGGGGGGGGGGGGGGGGGGGGGGGCGGGAGGGGGGCGGTTTGGGGGGGGGGGGGGGTTGGTGGTGGGGGGGGGGGGGG
Organism: Conus ventricosus; assembly: GCA_018398815.1. NCBI lineage: Eukaryota > Metazoa > Mollusca > Gastropoda > Neogastropoda > Conidae > Conus > Conus ventricosus. The sequence goes on along the minus strand of CM031623.1, from coordinate 6,377,213 downwards.
GGAAGTGTGTGTGTGTGTGTGTGTGTGTGTGTGTGTGTGGTTTGGCCGGATTGGTGGTGGAATGGTTGTGGTGGTTGTCGTTGTTGTTGTTGGTGGTGGTGTTGGTGTTGGGGTTTTATTTTTTGCATTTTGTGAGCTCAAATGCTTCTCTCTCTGTCTCTCTCTGTGTGTCTCTGTCTGTCTGTCTGTCTGTCTCTGTCTGTCTGTCTGTCTGTCTGTCTCTCTCTCTCTCTCTCTCTCTCTCTCTCTCTCTCTCTCTCTCTCTCTCTCTCTCTCTTGTATGTATGTGTGTGTGTTCTCGCACTCTCTTTTACTGAATAAACTATCTGAATTTCTGTCTCGGTCTCTACCCCCCCCCCCCCCCCCCCCCCACACACACACACACTCTATCTCTCTCTCTCTGTCAGTGTGTGTATGTGTGTAAAACTGCATTTGAAATCGATGTTCCAACAACAGTTTCTTATTCTTTCATATGTTGTAATATGAGTTATGTCCATATGTGTATGGTTGAAGTTGTGTGCTTTTGAAAATGTTGCTTGTCGATGTCATTTTCGCCGTTGTATGCCATATTTGTTTCTTTCTTTTTTATGCGGTTAGGATGTAAATTAAAAAAAAAAAAAAAAAAAAAGGCTTGACAGCTTATTCTTCACATCTCAGTAAAGATGGTTTTGACTTGACCTCTTCCTTCTGCTGTCTGCCTGTCCCACAGTCATCAGTGACGCCGTGCGCAACATGGAACTCTTCTGCCACCAGTACCCCCGAGCCATCGTGGCCGACCCGCTACACTGCGCGCGCTACTACAACTGCTCTCGGTCCTACCCGGGCATCACTGGGCGTGCCTACCTGTCCGAATGCCGCTTCCCGTCGCTCTTCAACCGCAAGACCCAGGTCTGCGATTCCTTCCTGCAAGTCGTGCGACAAGTGGGCTGCGGGCGCAGCAAGGAACCGCTGCACCAGTGTGAGTTTCGGCCTTTAGTTGAAGGGTTTGATTGAAGCTGTGTGAGAGCAGGCCTTTAGTTGAGGGATTGGAACCTGTGTGAGTATAGGCCTTTAGTTGAAGGGTTTGAAGCTGTGTGAGAGCAGGCCTTTAGTTGAGGGATTGGAACCTGTGTGAGTATAGGCCTTTAGCTGAAGGGTTTGAAGCTGTGTGAGAGCAGGCCTTTAGTTGAGGGATTGGAACCTGTGTGAGTATAGGCCTTTAGCTGAAGGGTTTGAAGCTGTGTGAGAGCAGGCTTTAGTTGAGGGATTGGAACCTGTGTGAGTATAGGCCTTTAGTTGAAGGGTTTGAAGCTGTGTGAGAGCAGGCCTTTAGTTGAGGGATTGGAACCTGTGTGAGTATAGGCCTTTAGTTGAAGGGTTTGAAGCTGTGTGAGAGCAGGCTTTAGTTGAGGGATTGGAACCTGTGTGAGTATAGGCCTTTAGTTGAAGGGTTTGAAGCTGTGTGAGAGCAGGCCTTTAGTTGAGGGATTGGAACCTGTGTGAGTATAGGCCTTTAGTTGAAGGGTTTGAAGCTGTGTGAGAGCAGGCTTTAGTTGAGGGATTGGAACCTGTGTGAGTATAGGCCTTTAGTTGAAGGGTTTGAAGCTGTGTGAGAGCAGGCCTTTAGTTGAGGGATTGGAACCTGTGTGAGTATAGGCCTTTAGTTGAGGGGTTGGAATCTGCGTGAGGAAAGGCCTTTAGTTGAGGGGTTGAAACCAGTGTGCGAAAAGGCTTTTAGCCAAGGTGGTTGTTACCAGTGTGAGTATAGGCCTTTAATTCGGGGTTGGAACGTGTATGAGTAAAGGCTCCTTTTTGTTGAGATGTTTTAACAATTGTGAGTATAGACCTTTAGTCGAGGTGTTGTTACCAGTGTGAGTGTAGACCTTTAGTTGAGGTGTTGTGACCTGTGCGAATAAGGCCTTTAGTTGAGGGATTGGAACATGTGTGAGTTCAGACCTTTAGTTGAGGTGTTGGAACCTGTGTGAGAATAGGCCTTTAACTGAGGTGTTGTGACGTGTGTGAGTATTGCCCTTTTGTTGAAGGGTTGGAACATTTGTGAGAATAGGGCTTTAGTTGAGGGGTTGGATCCTGTGTGAGTACAGGCCTTTAGTTGAGGTGTTTGAACCAATGTGAGTATAGGCCTTTAGTTGAGGTGTTGAAACCTTTGTGAGTATAAGCCTTTAGTTGAGGTGTTGTGACCTGTGTGAGTATAGGCCTTTAATTGAGGGCTTAGAACATGTTTGAGTACAGGCCTTTAGTTGAGGGGTTGGAACCTGTGTGAGTATAGGCCTTTAGTTGAGGAGTTGGAACCTGTGTGCGTATAGACCTTTAGTCGAGGTGTTGTTACCAGTGTGAGCACAGACCTTTAGATGAGGGGTAAGAATCAGTGTGAGAACAGGCCTTTAGTTGAAGGGCTGGAACCGGTGTGAGATAAGGCCTTCAGCTGAGGTGTTGGAACCATTGTGATTACAGGCCTATAGTTGAGGGGTAAGAATCAGTGTGAGAACAGGCCTTTAGTTGAAGGGCTGGAACCGATGTGAGAAAAGGCCTTCAGCTGAGGTGTTGGAACCAGTGTGATTACAGGCCTATAGTTGAGGGGTAAGAATCAGTGTGAGAACAGGCCTTTAGTTGAAGGGCTGGAACCGATGTGAGAAAAGGCCTTCAGCTGAGGTGTTGGAACCAGTGTGATTACAGGCCTATAGTTGAGGGGTAAGAATCAGTGTGAGAACAGGCCTTTAGTTGAGGGGTTGGAACCTGTGTGAGAGTAGACCTTTAGCTGAGGGGGTGGAACCAGTGTGAGTATAGGCCTTTAGTTGAGGTGTTGTATAGGCCTTTAGTTGAGGTATTGGTACATGTGTGAGTATGGGCCTTTTGTTGGTGCTGGAAGCTGTGTGAGGATAGACCATTAGTTGGGGTGTTGTTGGCAGCGTGAGAATAGGGCTTTAGTAGAGGTTTCAGTGCTGGTGTGACTATAGACCTTTAATTGAGGTGTTTGAAGCTGTGTGAGTATAGGCCTTTAGTTGTGGGATTGGAACGTGTGTGAGAACAGGACTTTAGTTGAAGTGCGGGTACTGGTGTAACTTAAGACCTTAAGTTGAAGTTTTCATAGTGCTGTTGAGTGCAGTACTTTCATTGAGGTGTGGGTGTTGGTGTCAGGACAGGCCTTTAGTTCAGGTGTTGACATTGGTATGAGTACCAGGCCTCTAGTTAAGGTGTTGGTACTGGTGTGAGTAGAGGCCTTCGGTTGAGGTGTTAGTACTGGGGTGAGTGTAGGCCTTTAGTTGAGGTGTTGGTACTGGTGTAAGTAGAGGCCTTTAGTTGAGGTATTAGTTCTGAGGTGAGTGTAGGCCTTTACTTCAGGTGTTGGCTCTGATGTGAGCATATATGTTTAGTTGAGGTGTTGATACCGATGTGAGCATGAGTCTTTAGTTGCCGTGTTATTACCAGTGTGAGTATAGGCCCTCAGTTGAGGTGTTGGAACTGTGTGATTATAGGGATTTAGTTGAGGTGTATGTACTAGTGTGAGTATTGTTCGTTAGTTGAGGTGTTGTACTGGTGAAGGAACGGGCCTTTGGTTCAGGTGTTAGTATTAGTGCGAGTGTTGTATTTTTTTTTATATTTTAGCTGAGTTGTTGTTAACTAGTGTGGTCACAGGCCTTTAGTAGAGGTGTTGGTACTGGTATGAGTAAAGGCCTTTAGTTGAGATGTTGGTACTGGTGTGAGTATTGGGCTTTAGTTGATGTGTTGGCACTGATGTGGGTACAGACCTTTACTTGAACTGTTAGTACTGGTGTGAGTACAGCTTGGGTAAAGGGTGATTACTGGTGTGAGTGCAGGCCTTTAGTAGAGATGTTAATACTGATGTGAGTATTGAACTTTAGTTGAGGTGTTGGTACTATTAAAAATATAGGCCTATACTTGAGGTGTTAGTCCTGGTGTTATTGATGCAAGTTTTTTTTTTTTCAGCTGAAGAGTTGGTACTGGTATGAGTATAGGCCTTTAGCTGAAATGTTGGTACTGGTGTGAGTACAGGCCTTTAGTGGAGGTGTTCATACTGGTATGAAGACAGGTCTGTAGCTGAGGTATGGGGTAGCACTGGTACGAGTGTATGCCCATTAGGGCCTCAAATACTCGGTATTCTCACACAACCCCCATGTCAGCTGATATAATCAGGAAAGGACAAACCACACCCTGCACAGCAATACTCGCGAAACAGCACCGTTTTGGTAGATTAACCTTTCTCTCGATTAAACAAAAAAGTATTTACAATGACTCCGCCGAACAACGAGGAAGAAACGAATCACAAGTCAAAACACGGCGCGTTTCGACCTCTCGGGTCTTCCACAGGCAAGATAAACAACCCTCGGAACAAGAAAAATGAAGGAGCAATCACTTATCTTTCTCTCACGCAAGCGACCCTATTCTCTTGTTTCTTTTGTAACCTCGTTGGTTTTCTCTCTTCACCCCGTGACAGGTGTAGTTTCAGAAGTATTAACAAAAAACATTTACAATGACTCCACCGAACACCGTGGACAAACGAAACACACGACGAAAAAAAACCCGACGCGTTTCGACCTCATAGGTCTTCTTCAGGCAAGATAAACAACACTCAGGACAACGAAAAGATAAACAACAATCAGGACAAAGAAACGATTAACAACACTCAGGACAAAGAAACGATTAACAACACTCAGGACAACAAAATGATAAACAACACTCAGGACAACGAAAAGATACACAACACTCAGGACACGAAATGATAAACAACACTCAGGACAAAGAAACGATAAACAACACTCAGGACGACAAAAAGATAAATAACCCTCAGGACAACGAAAAGATAAACAACACTCAGGACAAAGAAACGATAAACAACACTCAGAACAACAAAAAGATAAACAACCCTCAGGACAAAGAAACGATTAACAACACTCAGGACAACAAAATGATAAACAACCCACAGGACAACGAAAAGATACACAACACTCAGGACAACGAAAAGATAAACAACACTCAGGACAACGAAAAGATACACAACCCACAGGACAACGAAAAGATAAACAGCCCACAGGACAACGAAAGATACACAACACTCAGGACAACGAAAAGATAAACAGCCCACAGGACAACGAAAAGATACACAACCCACAGGACAACGAAAAGATAAACAGCCCACAGGACAACGAAAAGATAAACAGCCCACAGGACAACGAAAAGATAAACAGCCCACAGGACAACGAAAAGATACACAACACTCAGGACAACGAAAAGATAAACAACACTCAGGACAACGAAAAGATAAACAGCAGGACAAAAAAGATAAACAGCAGGACAAAAAAAGATAAACAACAGGACAAAATAAGATACACAACCCACAGGACAACGAAAAGATACACAACCCACAGGACAACGGAAAGATAAACAACACTCAGGACAAAGAAAAGATAAACAACACTCAGGACAAAAAAGATAAACAACACTCAGGACAACAAAATGATAAACAACACTCAGGACAACAAAATGATAAACAACACTCAGGACAAAGAAACGATTAACAACACTCAGGACAACAAAATGATAAACAACAGGACAAAAAAGAGAAACAACCCTCAGGACAAAGAAAAGATTAAGAACACCCAGGACAACAAAATGATAAACAACAGGACAAAAAAGATAAACAACCCTCAGGACAAAGAAAAGATTAACAACACCCAGGACAACAAAATGATAAACAACAGGACAAAAAAAGATAAACAACCCTCAGGACAAAGAAAAGATTAGCAACACTCAGGACAACAAAATGATAAAAACAGGACAAAATAAGATAAACAACCCTCAGGACAAAGAAAAGATAAACAACACTCAGGACAACAAAATGATAAACAACTCTCAGGACAACGAAAAGATAAACAGCCCACAGGACAACGAAAAGATAAACAGCCCACAGGACAACGAAAAGATAAACAGCCCACAGGACAACGAAAAGATACACAAGACTCGGGACAACGAAAAGATAAACAGCCCACAGGACAACGAAAAGATAAACAACCCACAGGACAACGAAAAGATACACAAGACTCGGGACAACGAAAAGATAAACAGCCCACAGGACAACGAAAAGATAAACAGCCCACAGGACAACGAAAAGATAAACAGCCCACAGGACAACGAAAAGATAAACAGCCCACAGGACAACGAAAAGATAAACAGCCCACAGGACAACGAAAAGATAAACAGCCCACAGGACAACGAAAAGATACACAACCCACAGGACAACGAAAAGATAAACAGCCCACAGGACAACGAAAAGATAAACAGCCCACAGGACAACGAAAAGATACACAAGACTCGGGACAACGAAAAGATAAACGACACCCAGGACAACGAAAATGAACGGGCATTCACTTTTAACTCATCTTTCTCTCACGCTAGCAAAACACACCCTTCTTTATTTTCTAACCTCGTTTTGTCCTTTCTCCCCGTGACAGGCGAGTACTCCTCCTACTGCCCGGGCACGCGCTACAGGACGTGCCGGGAGTGCTACAGCCACCTGCCCAGCTGTGTGCGCCTGCCCAACGGCCTGCACACCGTGCCGCCAGGGCGGCGCTCCAGCCCCTCCTTCCTGTACTGCCTGGACCAGCGGGCCCTGGTTGTCTCCCGCTGCCCGGCGGGACAGCTCTACTACCAGGCCTCCAAGAGCTGTGCCCACAGGCACGCCGGGTTCCTCGACCCCCTCATGCTGGCTGCCGCCGGGGTGGAACCCCCAGAGATCTGGTAGTGGTGGAAGGAGGAGGGTGGTGGTGCCGGTGGTGGTGGTGGTGTGGTGGAACCTCCGGTGATCTGGTAGTAGTGGAAGAAGGAGAGTGGAGGTGGTGGTGGTGGTGGGGGTTGGGGTTGGAACCTCCAGAGATTTGGTAGTAGGTGGTGGGGGTGCGGTGGGGGTGGGGTGGAACCTCCTGAGATCTGGTTGTGGAAGGAGGGTGGAGGTGGTGGTGGTGCTGATGTAGGAGGGTGGGGGGGGGAGATGGATGTTGGAGGGTGGGTGGCTGGGGAGGGGGGTGGGGGTCAAAATGGAGGGGGTGTGGGGGTGGTGGGGAGTTGAATGAAGTCGAGGAAAGGTTTAACAGGAAGTTGGATATTGGGAGGGGGGGGGGGGGGGGGACTGTGGAACAGTGTGAGACCTGACTGCTGCTGCGGTTTAGAAGAGCGGACACCTACAACCCCGTCCCTCCCCACTTCTCCCGCTTCCAGCCGTTCTGCGAGATATGAGCTTGGACAACGACCAGCGCCGTTCCAAGCGGAGCTGTTTGGCGGCATAGCGTGTTAGTCACCATAACAAGTGTCCAAGAAGGGCAGACAGACCCGATAACTGTGTGGTGAAAGAAAACTACCATCATCGTATTTCCCCACATCCCATGACAGCAGGTGTTAAGGTGTCGTGACAACAGGTGGCAGAGGTCTCGTGACAGCTGGTGTTAAGCTGTCGTGATAGCAGGTGTTAAGATGTCGTGACAGCAGGTGTTGAGGCGTCGTGATAGCAGGTGTTAAGGTGTCGTGATAGCAGGTGTTAAGATGTTGTGACAGCAGGTGTTGAGGTGTCGTGATAGCAGGTGTTAAGATGTTGTGACAGCAGGTGTTAAGGTGTCGTGATAGCAGGTGTTAAGATGTCGTGACAGCAGGTGTTGAGGCGTCGTGACAGCTGGTGTTAAGCTGTCGTGATAGCAGGTGTTAAGATGTTGTGACAGCAGGTGTTGAGGCGTCGTGATAGCAGGTGTTAAGGTGTCGTGATAGCAGGTGTTAAGATGTTGTGACAGCAGGTGTTAAGGTGTCGTGATAGCAGGTGTTAAGATGTTGTGACAGCAGGTGTTGAGGTGTCGTGATAGCAGGTGTTAAGATGTTGTGACAGTAAGTGTTAAGGTGTCGTGACATCAGGTGGTAGAGTTGTCGTGACAGCAGGTGTTGAGGTGTCGTGATAGCAGGTGTTAAGATGTCGTGACATCAGGTGGTAGAGGTGTCGTGACAGCAGGTGTTAAGGTGTGGTGACAGCATGTGTTAAGGTGTGGTGACAGCATGTGTTAATACATTGTGACAGTAGGTGTTAAGGTGTCGTGACAGTAGGTGGTAGACGTGTGGTGACAGCAGGTGGTAGAGGAATGGTGACAGCAGGTGGTAGAGGAATGGTGACAGAAGGTGTTAAGGTGTGGTGACAGCAGGTGGTAGAGGTGTGGTGACAGCAGGTGGTAGAGGTGTGGTGACAGCAGGTGGTAGAGGTGTCGTGACAGCAGGTGGTAGAGGTGGTGACAGCAGGTGGTAGAGGTGTGGTGACAGCAGGTGGTAGAGGTGTGGTGACAGCAGGTGGTAGAGGTGTGGTGACAGTGTGAGGTGGTGACAGCAGTGGTAGGTGGTGACAGCAGGTAGGTGTGAGATGTAAGGTGTGGTGACAGCAGGTGGTAGAGGTGTTGACAGCAGGTGGTAGAGGTGTGGTGACAGCAGGTGGTAGAGTGGTGACAGCGGTGGTGAGGTTGACAGCAGGTGGTAGAGGTGTGGTGACAGCAGGTGGTAGAGGTGTGGTGACAGCAGGTGGTAGAGGTGTGTGACAGCAGGTGGTAGAGGTGTGGTGACAGCAGGTGGTAGAGGTGTGGTGACAGCAGGTGGTAGAGGTGTGGACAGCAGGTGGTAGAGGTGTGTGACAGCAGGTGGTAGAGGTGGTGACAGAGGTGTAGAGGTGGTGACAGCAGGTGGTAGAGGTGGTGACAGCAGGTGGTAGGTAGAGGTGGTGACAGCAGGTGGTAGAGGTGTGGTGACAGCAGGTGGTAGAGGTGGTGACAGCAGGTGGTAGAGGTGTGGTGACAGCAGGTGGTAGAGGTGGTGACAGCAGGTGGTAGAGGTGTGGTGACAGCAGGTGGTAGAGGTGTGGTGACAGCAGGTGGTAGAGGTGCGTACAGCAGTGGTAAGTGTCGTGACAGCAGTGGTTGAGGGTTGGTACAGCAGTTACAGTGTCGTGACAGCGTAGACTGGTCTTGGACAGGAGTCATGGGGAGATACATGTCCACCCTCCAGACTGGTCTTGACAGGGAGTCAATGGAGATTCCCTCCCGTACCGTAGTGGTTTGGACAGTCATGGGAGATACATGTCCACCCTCCACTGTACCCTGTAGAATGGTCTTGGACAGGGAGTCATGGGAGATACATGTCCACCCTCCACTGTACCCTGTAGAATGGTCTTGGACAGAGAGTCATGGGGAGATACATGTCCACCCTTCACTGTACCCTGTAGAATGGTCTTGGACAGGGAGTCATGGGGAGATACATGTCCACCCTCCACTGCACCCTGTAGAATGGTCTTGGACAGGGAGTCATGGTGAGATTCTCTGTGGTATGGCTTTGGACAGAGTCATGGTGAGATACTCTGTAGTATGGCTTTGGACAGAGTCATGGTGAGATACTCTGTAGTATGGCTTTGGACAGAGTCATGGTGAAAATACTCTGTAGTATGGCTTTGGACAGAGTCATGGTGAGATACCCTGTAGTATGGCTTTGGACAGAGTCATGGTGAGATACTCTGTAGTATGGCTTTGGACAGAGTCATGGTGAGATACCCTGTAGTATGGCTTTGGACAGAGTCATGGTGAGATACTCTGTAGTATGGCTTTGGATAGGGAGTCATGGTGAGATACTCTGTAGTATGGCTTTGGACAGCGTCATGGTGAGATACTCTGTAGTATGGCTTTGGACAGGGAATCATGGTGAGATGCATACTAGTGCCAGACAAACCAAGGCCGCTGGATAATGCCAGAGAAGTGCTTTGGCCGGCGCTTCCCGTGTTGACATGCTTCCTGACATTGATATGTGATAAAGACAGTGTCCTGATTGGTTCATCTCTGAGGTGCCATGCTGTGTCTGTGTATGTGCCTGCCCGTGAGTTTGTCTGCGTGTGTGTGTGTGTGTGTGTGTGTGTGTGTGTGTGTGTGTGTGTGTGTGTGTGTGTGAGAGAGAGAGAGAGAGAGAGAGAGAGAGAGAGAGAGAGAGAGAGAGAGAGAGAGGAAAACCCATGAGTATCTGCATTCGTTTACGAACGTGCTATGTACGGTTTCTTCACACACGCTCATTGTGTGCATTATTTATACACCTCTATGTCAGATTCTGTTCATGCATAATTGTTTCTCTATTTCCTTGTCAGCCAGTCTCATTCTGTGGTGTGTGTGTGTGTGTGTGTGTGTGTGTGTGTGTGTGTGTGTGTGTGTGTGTGTGTTTTGAATGAGTGTCTAAAGGTGGTATTGGGTTGTTGGGGAGACGGTGGAAAGGGGGCGTGGAGAGAGTGAGGTATGAGTGTTACTAGTATTCGTGTATATACCTTCACAGCTCTCGTGCATATAGAGTGATCCAGCTTTCTTTTTTTCTCAAACCTTTTTTCGTTCATTCTATAAACCTTGACCGATGTGAAGAACATTCTATTCAGTCAGGTACAAATAGATAAACTCACTGGGCAAAGGAAGCACCACGCAGCTTTTGACGAGAAAAGCAGAAAACATTTCAAGAAGAGTGTAGGCAAACTAATTTTTGAAAAAAAGAAGAAAAAAGAGCAGAAAGCGTACATTGCATTAGCTGAAAAAGGTCAACATTACCTTCATTTGTTACGAATAGAAATCTACGGAGAGACGACAACGGTGTTGTCATTTGTTATGAGGAGAAAAAGAAAAGAAATAACACACACACACACACACACACACACACACACACACACACACACACACACACACAGTGAGAGAAGAGTGAAGAGTGATGAATGGGGGAATTAGAGCGGAGTGGAGGGAGCGTAGTAGAGGAGGAGGGGGGGGGGATGGAGGGAGGCCGAGGAAATAGAATGTATGTGTGTGAAAGCGTTTCGTTCAATGAGATAAAAAGAACCTTAATGGATATTATGTTTTCCAAAAAAAATGTCGATTGTCGCTTACTTGAGCAAAGGATCAATGTGCCATAACTTGGAAAAAGTTTTTCTTTTTGGATGTCATTAATATTTCTGTCATTTTGAATCAACGTAAATGTGCCAGGATAACCGTCGTTTCGGATTCATTCATTTTAGCTGATGGCTTTATCTTATTGCCTAACTCATGTAGCGTGGCCGCCTGTGTGCGCGTTGGTGTGCATTGATGCATTTGTACACGCCAGTGTATGTGTGCGTGCGTGCGTGCGCGCGCGCGCGCGCGGGGGTGTGTGTATGTGTGTGCGTGCGTGCGTGTGCGTACGTGTGTGCCAGCGTGCGAGCACGCGCGAGTGCGTGAGTGTGTGTAAATATGAAGGCGCGCGCGTGTGTGTGTGTGCGTGTCTGTGCATACGTGCGTGCGCAAGCGTGTGTGTGCGTGTGTTACGAAACACGTTATTGGTGGTTTTTCATGCCTTACTTCATAATGAATTATTTATTTGTTGATATGCATATTTATTTATTTTTGCACATGAGTGAATTGGTATGCAAACTGTCGTAATTTTTTTTTCATTTTGGAAGAAAAGAATAAAAACTTTTTTTTGTTGCGTGACAGTGTTCGAGCATGCATTTAAGTGATTACCCGCGTGTGTGTGTGTGTGTGTGTGTGTGTGTGTGTGTGTGTGTGTGTGTGTGTGTGTGTGTGTGTTGGCATGTGCATGCATATGCGAGTTGGTGATTCTGCGATATGTATGCTTCAGAGCATGACAATTTATGTATTATAATATCCATCTGTCTGTGTACTCATTTTCGGTCACACGCACGCACACACACACGCGTGCGCACGCACACACACGAGTACGTACACACACACACACACACACACACACACACACACACACACATGCACACACGCACATGCACACACGCGTACGCACGCACGCTCACCCACCCACCCCCCTCCACACACACACATATACACAAACACGCACATAAATACACGTATGCACACACACACAAACACACCGTCAAAGGGGTGGAATGGAGGAGGGGGGGGGGGGGAGGGGATGAAGGACAGGGTGTCCTGAGGAAGTGGGGGGTGGGAGGAACATGATAAATTGCATTGGAGTAATATGGAATGACAAAGCAGAAAACGCTGGTTTAAAAAACAACAACAACAATACCGAGCCGTCCATGCCTTTACAAACGCTAAGCAGAGCCCATCACGAGGGAATAAACGACTCAAGGCAGCAAAGAGCAATTCCTGCTGTCACCACGTGCTCTCTCGTGTTCAGATCATTGATCGAATGGTGCTTACGCACATGTCTGTTTCACGACCGAGTCCTAGCATGCAGCTGTGTCCTGTTGACAGTATGTGGCGGCAGTTGAGAGTGAAATTCAAGAGGGCTTGTGGGACTTGAACTTCATTATAATGACAAACAACATGAGCAGGAAAACATAAAAACCCTGCCCGAATGTGTTGTTTTAAAGTCTACCTTTGAGTGCAAAAATGATTCACATACATCAGCGTGAAACTGAGACTGCCACGAAGAACAAATCATCAGCAGTTTTTTTTTTTTTGGTTGCATTTTTCAATTTAATTTAATTTAATTTAATTTTTTTGTACTGTCAGACACAAGAGTAAGAAAAAACTCTTACAATTCGTCACCCTCTCAGCTTTCTCGAAGGCAAATCGAACGTGCTCAACTTACATGACGTCTGCACCGCAAAGGGCCGCAAACGCTCACCGCCAACAAGTGTCGAGAGGAATTACAGAGTGACTTGCATGCTTGTCTCCCTTCCTATTCTTGTGAGGTCAGTGTATGTTCTTCACCGACCTCGGCACGTCGTTCATCCAAGAGACTAGCGCCCCAAGCGTTACTGAACCCGACAAGGATGGGGGTTAGAGGGAGGGGCTATAGAGGAAGGTGTAGTCTGCTGTTTGTGGTAGTAAGGATTCCAGGGGGGGGGGGGGGGGGGGGGAACAACAACATACAAACAAACAAACAAAACAGCAACACGAAAATGGAGAGTAAATTTTGAGACGCCGATAACAAAAAAAAAAAAAAAAAAAAAATCAGTTGAAATAACGATTTTTTAACGTAACCCAAAATCAACACTTAATATGCATCTGAAGGAGCTAGCATAGGAACTTCAAACAGAGAAACGTACTCTTTGTTGGAGATGAATTATGCATTATAATAAAAGAAAACGGTCTTTCACAATTATTAAAATGACGGAAGATGGATATATTAAAAAAAACAAAAAACAATCCACTATTAATTCATTTATTTGTCATTTGTTTTGTTGACATGCTGTATTGCGACGTGGGATCTGATAGAGATAATAGGAACATTGAAATATGGCTGTAGAGTTAATACGAAGATTGACATATGGCTGTAGAGTTAATACGAAGATTGACATATGGCTGTAGAGTTTGTTTTCATGCCTGATACAGCTTGTCTCCAGATCTGGTAAGGATCAGTTTGTTGATACGCAGGGGAAGCACTTGGAAGCTGTGTCACAACTGAGGCCCTAAGCACCTGAAATTATAAGGGAGGGATGGGGGGGGGGGGGGGGGGGCGGAAGTATTTCCTCTCACCCCCCCAACATTGTATTTCCAAAATAAAGGCTAAAATCTGTCAAATGGTGAGAATGCAGTGTCACATTAAACCGTGTGGAAAAAAAAATGCGCATGAAACTTTTTTTTTTTTTTTTAAAGCTGAAAGGGGTCACATGAACACAAAGTGCACCTCCCCCTCCCCCCTTTCCCTCCCTCGCCCGTTCTCCACCAACCTCAGTGTTTTACATTGGCCCCGGGTATCTAGATGCCATAGCTCAGTGTTTACATTGGCCCGGCTATCTAGATGCCATAGCTACGACGGTTTATTAGTTCCAAGTGCTTCCTTCTTTTCCTTTATCTTCTTCTAAAAATGCGAGCGCGCGCGTGCACCACACACACACACACACACACACACACACACACACACACACACGCGCGCGCGCGCGCGCGCGCGCACGTGATGAAGTGACAACATTGCAGAATGGACCCGGGGAAGCATTTGCAGAGTTCCAGACCTTGGCACGTGACTGTCCGTGCTGGAGAGTCTGAAGAACAGGTCTTGACTGCAACTTCTCCGTGACTCTTTCCACAGTGAAAGGAAAACATGGAGAGAAGACAAAGAAATCTAATGCACATGATTTCAAGAACACGTCAGCTTTTTCGTTTAATGTCATTTCAGCAACTCAACGATACTGGAGAAGCAACAAACAATGAATGTCTTCAATATCAACCCGAAATGGAAGCCAAAGAAAGTTTCAGATAAGAACAAAACAAATGTTGATGTTTTTTTTTTTTGTTCCTTGGTTTTATACATGTCTGCTCCGTCTTGCTTCAAACATTCAGCCAACACTGGCTACATCGAAATGAATAACGTCCAACTGTTCATTCATGTGTGTGTGTGTGTGTGTGTGTGTGTGTGTGTGTGTGTGTGCATCCTTGTGAATTCGTGTCATTATAGGTGGCTAGGTGTCTTTACACATTCGAGCCAACTGTGTGTGCAATGTGTGTCATTGCCCATTTGATCTGTACCACGAGATGAACCGTGTTTTATACTGTTCGTCATTTAATTCTGAATAAATTGTTGAAATGTGTGTGTGTGTGTGTGTGTGTGTGTGTGTGTGTGTGTGTGTGTGTGCGTGCGTGCGTGCGTGCGTGCGTGCGTGCGTGCGTGCGTGTGTGTGTGTGTGTGTGTTTGTGTGTGTTGTGTGTGTGTGTGTGTGTGTGTGTGTGTGTGTGTGTGTGTGTGTGTGTGTGTGTGTGCACGCGCGAGTGTGCGTGTGTATGTGTGCACGGCTCCACTCGTGAGGATCCGACACACACATACTCTGTACGGCTCTTTCAAAGTAACACGTCATCATCATGACCGTCACTGTACCACGTCTTCATCTCCACCGTCACAGTAACACGTCATCATAAACACCGTCACTGACTCGTCATCATCAGCACCGTCATGGCATTACGTCATTATTTCCACTGTCTTAGAGTTACGTCATTGTCACCACCGCCACTGTGAAACGTCATCATCATCACCGTCACTGTGCCATATCATCATTACCACCGTCACTGCAAGACGGTATCATTACCATCGTCACTGCAATATGTCATCATTACCATCGTCACTTTGACAAGTCATAATCATCACCTTCTAACACATCATCGTCACTGTCACTGTGACACGTCATCATTACCTCCGTCACTCTAAAACGTCATCTTCCTACCGTCACTCTTGCGTCATTATCACCACTGTCACCGTAACTCCCCATCATTACAATCATCACTGCCTGCGTCCTCCTCACCCTCACTACCCTCACAACTTTCTTTCCTCGTCGCCTACTGTGAAAAGAAGCTCAGAATGGAAAATACTATACGCAATCCACCCAGTGACGTCATCCAACCAGGATGACGTCATCTCCTCGGGGGACGGGTTTTCTGTGACGGCAGTCAACTGTCGTCACAGCTGGATTGTTTGCCTGCTGACGGACTGTCGGGGGTGATGCCCACTCTGTGGGTCTTCCAAAACGGTTTCCAGCCGAGTTTCTTCCCGTCCTCAGCTCCTGAAGGCCTCTTGGACCAGGTTCTGGTGGATCGTCGATGTCGCAGAAAGCTGGGACAGGAGCTCCTCTTCTCGTCCTGAGACACAGTATCTGGGGGGTTCTCCGCGGCGGCATCCTCTTGGGGGGCAGCTTCTTCTTCGGTTCCGGCTGGTTCTGCAGAGGATGGCTGCTCTGCCGGAAGGTCCGTCAGACAGAGGTGCCGGTCCAGTGTGGGAAAGAGGGCGGTGGAGGCAGACGTGATGGAGTTCATGGTGGCCAGGTCGGGGGTTGGGGTGTCGGGGAGCTGGGTTGTCTTGCAGAGGTGGAAGCCCTCGATCAAGAAGTCGGTGATATACTGGAACACCTGGACCCACAGAGTAAGGGCATCGTCACTGCTGACCCACACAAACCTCAACGCCTGGCTCTCTTCTGATTGCCATTCTAGGACTGCCAGTACAGTGAGGGATATACGCGCTGGGGAAATGGTGATGAGCTTTTATGCATACTTTCTAGGAACCTTTATCTTTTTTTTTCTCACATAAAAATAGGTTTGAAAACGCTTACGCCCTGAAATGCCTTTTAAGACATCTTCATAACTGTCTCAGAAGGGTACTTCTCAATTGTATGCGCTCTCTCTCTCTCTCTCTCTATCTCTCTTTCTTTCTGATATATCTGTAAATACTAGTTCACGCGCAAGTTTCTCTCCCCTCTCTCTCTCTCTCTCAAGCACACACACACACACACACACACACACACACACACACACACACACACACACACACACACACTGTGTATCTTTTTATCGTAGGTTGTGTAGTCATTGCTCTTTTGTTTAATTGTTCCATTCGGTGTGTCATAAACGCAACAGAGCCAAAGTGCCAGCACACTAAACATTAGAACATAAATTAACGCAGACGCCTTATATCAAACGCGAGAAAACTAAAACAGCAAGCGAATATCCATCGGTAATGAAACACACAGACTACGCATGGTGTGTGAGGCTTTGAAGAAAAAAAAAAACAGTGAAAAAGTGGGGGAAAAAGAGGATGGAAAAAACAAAAAGAAGAAAAGAATTAAAAGAAAAAAAAACGAACAAAATGTTGGAGAAAAATTCGAGATTGGAGGCCCTACACGAAAAAAAAAGAAAAAAAAAAAAGAAGAAGAAAAAATGGGTGGGAGGGGTGGGGAGGGAGGAGGTACTTTTCAACAAAGAGACGTATCCCCGTTCCCTTAAGAAACAGTTTTAACACAACAAACTGTCAAGGAGGCGTCCCCTAAACTTGCATTACCCCCCCCCCCCCCCCCCCCACACCCCCAGGTGTGTTTCATTACCTTAAACATTTCCAAACTCCGTCTTTTACTACCATGAAAAAGCCCCAAAAGATATGTTTTATCACCTCAAGAAGCCTAAAGGGCGTACTTCATTGCCTCCGAAAGCCCCGAAGGCGTGTTTTATCACCTCAAAAAGACCCAAAGATGTTTCGTTACCTTAAAAGCCCCAAAGACCTGCTCTAGTACCTTACATGCCCCAAAGACGTGTGTTTATTACCTCAAAAAAGCCACAAAGGCGTGTTTTACTGGCTTAGAAAGACCCAAATTGTGTTTCAATACCTTGAAAAGCCCCAAAGGCGGTTTTTTTTTTAAATTAACCCCAAAGGTGTGTTTTGTTAACCCCAAAGACAAGTTTTGTTAACCCCAAAGGCGTGTTTTATTAGCCCCAAAGGTGTGTTTTGTGAACCCCAAAGGCGTTTTTATTAACCCCAAAGGTGTGTTTTATGAACCCGAAGGGCGTGTTTTATTAACCCTAAAGGCGTGGCGTGTTTTATTGGCCCCAAAGGTGTGTTTTGTTAACCCCAAAAGCGTTTTTATTAACCCCAAAGGTGTTTTATTAACCCCAAAGGCGTGCTTTATTAACCCCAAAGGCGGGTTTTATTAACACCAAAGCGTGTTTTATTAACCCCAAAATCCTACTTTATTAACCCCTAAGGCGTGTTTTATTAGCCCCAAAGGCGTGGTTTATTAGCCCTAAAGGCGTGTTTCATTAACCCCAAAGGCGTGTTTTATTGAACTCAAAAGCGTGTTTTATTAACCCCAACGGCGTGTTTTATTAACCCCAAAGGCGTGTTTTATTAACCCCAAAGGCGTGTTTTATTAACCCCAAAGGCGTGTTTAATTAACCCCAAAGGCGTGTTTTATCACCCCCGAAGGCGTGTTTTATTAAACCCAAAGGCGTGTTTTATTAACCCCAAAGGCGTGTTTTATCACCCCCGAAGGCGTGTTTTATTAAACCCAAAGGCGTGTTTTATTGAACTCAAAAGCGTGTTTTATTAACCCAAAGGCATGTTTTATTAACCCTAAAGGCGTGTTTTATTAACCCTGAAGGCATGTTTTATTAACCCCAAAGGCGAATTTTATTAACCCCAAAGGCGTGTTTTATTAACCCCAAAGGCGTGTTTTATTAACCCCAAAGGCGTGTTTTATTAACCCCAAAGGCGTATTTTATTAACCCCTAAGGGGGGTTTATTAAACCCAAAGGCGTGTTTTATTGAACTCAAAAGCGTGTTTATTAACCCAAAGGCATGTTTTATTAACCCCAAAGGCGTGTTTAATTAACCCTGAAGGCGTGTTTTATTAACCCCAAAGGCGTATTTTATCAACCCCAAAGGCGTGTTTTATTAACCCCAAAGGCGTGTTTTATTAACCCCAAAGGTGTATCTTATTAACCCCAAAGGCGTGTTTTATTAACCCCTAGGGGGGTATTAACCCAAAGGCGTGCTTTATTAACCCTGAAGGCGCATTTTATTAACCCCAAAGGCGTGTTTTATTAACCCCTAAGGGGGGTTTATTAACCCCAAAGGTGTGTTTGATTACCCTGAAGGTGTGCTTTATTAACCCCAAAGGCGTGTTTTATTAGACTCAAAGGCGTGTTTTATTAACCCCAAAGGCGTGTTTTATTAAACTCAAAGGTGTGTTTTATTAACCCCAAAGGCGTGCTTTATTAACCCCAAAGGCGTGTTTTATTAACCCCAAAGGTGCATTTTATTAACCCCTAAGGTGTGTTTGATTAACCTCAAAGGCGCGTTTCATTAAACTCAAAGGCATGTTTATTAACCCCAAAGGCGTGTTTGATTAAACTCAACGGCGTGTTTTATTAACCCCAAAGGCGTGTTTTATTAACCCCAAAGGTGTATTTTATTAACCCCAAAGGTGTGTTTGATTAAACTCAAAGGCGTGTTTTATTAACCCCAAAGGCGTGTTTTATTAACCCCAAAGGCGGTGTTTGATTAACCCCAAAGGTGTATTTTATTAACCCCAAAGGCGTGTTTGATTAACCCCAAAGGTGTGTTTTATTAACCCCAAAGGCGTGTTTTATTAACCCCAAAGGCGTGTTTTATTAACCCCTAAGGCGTGTTTCATTAACCCCAAGGGCGTGTTTAATTAAACTCAAAGGCGTGTTTTATTACCTCAAAGGTGCGTTTTATTAACCTCAAAGGTGTATTTTATTAACCCCAAAGGCGTGTTTGATTAACCCCAAAGGTGTGTTTTATTAACCCCAAAGGCGTGTTTTATTAACCCTAAAGGCGTGTTTTAATAACCCCAAAGGCGTGTTTTATTAACCCCAAAGGTGTGTTTCATTAAACTCAAAGGCGTGTTTTATCAACCCTAAAGGCGTGTTTTATGAAACTCACGGCCGTGGTTCATTAACCCCAAAAGAGTGTTTTATTAACCCCAAAGGCGTGTTTCATTACTCATGAAAACCCTAAAGGCGTGTTTCATATATCACCGTAGAAAACCACAAACAGTATATTCTCCGATTCAAGATGTCCCAAAAGGCCTGTTTCCCTTTTTTTTTCAAAGGTACCCCAAAAGGAGTATTGTCTTTTCTATCTGAACTTCAGGAAACAACTTGTCAATGACCGAACAGTCACAGCAATGAATATTAAACCAACTCAGACATAATTATGTTAACACTTTGCATTAAAAAAAAAAGACGACATAAGTCATCACAGCAACAAAACTATGGAAGCGCACAAGACCTCGACAGTTGATCCAACAATACAGATTCACGGTTGAAAGACCTCGACAGTTGATCCAACAATACAAATTCACGGTTGAAAGACCTCGACAGTTGATCCAACAATACAAATTCACGGTTGAAAGACCTCGACAGTTGATCCAACAATACAAATTCACGGTTGAACGACCTCGACAGTTGATCCAACAATACAGATTCACGGTTGAAAGACCTCGACAGTTGATCCAACAATACAAATTCACGGTTGAAAGACCTCGACAGTTGATCCAACAATACAAATTCACGGTTGAAAGGCCTCGACAGTTGATCCAACAATACAAATTCACGGTTGAAAGACCTCGACAGTTGATCCAACAATACAAATTCACGGTTGAAATCGAGTGTGCGAAAAGGCTCGCCTGCATTCCAGCGGTCGCACTTGACTTGTGATTCTGGGGTTGCTGGGTCGGATTTCCCACTGGGGCGTTTTGGTTAAGGGGGACTTGTCCCTCTGAGTTAAAGGGATTCTGACTCCACTCTCCCCACTATCCTACCAATGACACTATGTAAACCGAGGTTCCATGTGTGCGAATGCACAACATCTTGCACACACGTGAAATCCCATCGTCAACTTTCGGAAGAGAAGGCCAGTTTGACCGTTGGCATGGATGATTGGCCATTAGTATGGATGACACTTTACACACAGCATGCAGCGAAAGAATGAAATGTGAACGACAAACTGATGGACGGACAGGCTGAACGACGCAGGAATGCAGCTTGAGCAGGCAGCTCTTCAGTCGGCTTTACCCAGGTAGGCAGCCCTTTGTGTAAACGAAAGAATGAATTGTAAAGCGCTCACAGCTTGGTCTCAAACCAAAGATTGCGCTATGCAAGTATTTTTACAGATGTTATTATTATGACGATGATTATTATTATGGTCTCAAATCCAGGATTGGCGCTATATAACGCTATGTATCTTAACGATTGTAGTAGTAGTAGTAGTAGTAGTAGTAGTAGTAGTAGTAGTAGTAGTAGTAGTAGTAGTATAGTTGTAGAGTAGTATCATCATCATTATTATTATTACCATTTTCATTGTTATTATTATCATCATCATTACTATTTTATCATCATCATCATCATCATCATCATCATCATCACCATCACCATCGTCATCATCATCATCATCATCATCATCATCATCCCTTGTATGGCGCCTATCCTCGGTTACAGCCCAAGCTCTACATGGTTTTCAGTCTCGTGCTCTCGTTTACACAACGGGCTGCCTACCCGGGAAGGGCCGACTGAAGGGCTGCCTGCTGGAGCTACATTCAGGCATTTCTCTCATCATTCAGTCTATCACTCACTCAATGGTTCTCTACAGTCTATCACTCACTCAATGGTTCTCTACAGTCTATCACTCACTCAATGGTTCTCTACAGTCTATCACTCACTCAATGGTTCTTGAGTCTATCACTCACTCAATGGTTCTTCAGTCTATCACTCACTCAATGGTTCTCTACAGTCTATCACTCACTCAATGGTTCTCTACAGTCTATCACTCACTCAATGGTTCTTGAGTCTATCACTCACTCAATGGTTCTTCAGTCTATCACTCATTCAATGGTTCTCTACAGTCTATCACTCACTCAATGGTTCTTCAGTCTATCACTCACTCAATGGTTCTCTACAGTCTATCACTCACTCAATGGTTCTTCAGTCTATCACTCACTCAATGGTTCTCTACCGTCTATCACTCACTCAATGGTTCTCTACAGTCTATCACTCATTCAATGGTTCTCTACAGTCTATCACTCACTCAATGGTTCTTCAGTCTATCACTCACTCAATGGTTCTATACAGTCTATCACTCACTCAATGGTTCTTCAGTCTATCACTCACTCAATGGTTCTCTACAGTCTATCACTCACTCAATGGTTCTCTACAGTCTATCACTCACTCAATGGTTCTCTACAGTCTATCACTCACTCAGTGGTTCTTCAGTCTATCACTCACTCAATGGTTCTCTACAGTCTATCACTCACTCAATGGTTCTCTACAGTCTATCACTCACTCAATGGTTCTCTACAGTCTATCACTCACTCAGTGGTTCTTCAGTCTATCACTCACTCAGTGGTTCCCTTATATTTTCATTCCTTCGGTGCCTGCTATGTATAGTGTGTCAGCTATACCAACGGCCAAACTAACCATTTCTTCTGAAAGTTGGTAACAGGATTTGTTTTTTCTTGCACGTGCGCAAGATATCATGCAAGCTTTCACACACCAAATCTCCGTTTATAATCTCATTTCAAGGACAGTTTGGGAAATGGAGTCCGAACCAACGTTACCTCCGATTAAAAAAAAAAAAGAAGAAAAAAAGAAGAAGAAAAAAAAGAAGAAGAAAATCCCACTCCACTGAAACGGCATGGCGGTGATTCGAACCCGAACCCCAGGATCACCAGAACTACAAGCCCAGCGCTGAAGCAACTGAGCTACCTCCACTCCCCCCCCCCCCCCCCCCCCGCCCCCCTCCCCTCCAGTAATTATGCTAATAATGCAGCACTCGGCAGAGACGGCCCACTGACCTTGACCCAGGCTTCCTCGGTCTGCTCATTGTAGCGTCCAGTGAGGTGGGTGTCCCACACGGAACTCCAGACGTGGGGCAAAGCGCTGAAGGTCTTCTCCGGAAAGAGCGGTACAGCGGCGTGCTTGAGGCCGATGTCTTTGAAGGTGTCGGCCAGCTGCGAGCCCAGAGAGTTCAAGTTCTCCACAGTGGCACTGACCACCTGGATCAACCAACAGGCGTGTTGGTGGAACCTGGCGTCCCGCTGAAGGTCCTTGCTGAGCTGGGGCGGCAGCTGGAAGACCTTGGGCACCTCGGGGCACAGGTCCCACAGGGTCATCATGCTGTCCATGCCCAGCACGCACACCTCTGTGGACAGCTTGATCCAGGTCCGTTGCACCAGCAGACGCTCGTGGCTGTTGAGGAAGTTGCGGCGGCGTTGCCGCGATGACGGCTTCTTGGGCACGTCTAGCAGGCCGGACAGCAGTCTCAGCCTGGTGTGGCGTCGGCTGTCTCGCCTGTACTTGGGCAGGATGACGTCATCGGTGCAGCACCAGCATCGCCTCAACGAGCGGCTATTGGTGCTGGTTGTGGAAGCAAGTTTGGGTTTGGTGGGCCCCAGCAACATCATCAAGGCTGGGTGAATTTTTTTCTTTTTCTTTTTGTTTCTTCCTTTTCTTCTTGTTTCTTTCTCTCTCTTTCTCTTTTTATTTTGTTTCCTTTCTAACTTATGTTTTTAAGTCAAAATTTTTTTTTATTATTATTATTATTTTTTTTTCAGATTAGTTTCTAATAACCCAAAGAAGACAGTTAAAAGCTAAATTCCCTTACAATTCACTACGACTTCACTGGACGCATGTTTACACAGAAATCAACATGCTTCTCTTCTTTTTTTCTGTTTTTTTTTTTAATTTTATTTTTTTACATGTCAGGGTTAGATTTGTTAACCTGAAGAAAACAGTTAATACCTAAATTCCCTTTGACTTGACAACGATTTCACTGGACGTATGTATGTATACACAGAAGTCAAAAAGCTTGCCTTTTTCTACTGTCAAGTGGCCTACATTGTGATCATTGTGTTCATACACGACTTGAAAATGTAGCACATCTCTGATCACTTTAGAATACTGTTTCATTATCGTGCACCGAAGATGGACTTTTCCCAAAGACAGTTGACGAATTCTGTCAGATCCAGAGGTACTTTCCGAAGAGATAATGTAGGTCAGTTGACGAATTCTGTCAGATCCAGAGGTACTTTCCGAAGAGATAATGTAGGTCAGTTGACGAATTCTGTCAGATCCAGAGTTACTTTCTGAAGAGATAATGTAGGTCAGTTGACAAATTCAGTCAGATCCAGAGGTACTTTCCGAAGAGATAATGTAGGTCTAGGTCTACTACCAGCCTTTGAAATGAAGATCGACGTTGATTTCTAGGACTTGTATCAAACCCTCATATATTGACCTTAATTTGTCAAATAATGTAAAATGAACGACGTCATATAAACGATTACATTCGGATTGCTACAGCGCTATAATTTACTTTTCACCGTCATCCTGTATGCAAGGAAACTGACCCAGAACTGTAGAATCATGTTCACCTTCTGAAATTCATGTCCACGGCTTTTTTCCATAAGCGTGCTTTTTTTTCTAACACCCCGTGGTGACGTAAATTTGTGGTCGTCACTCCGTCAGAAAGGAATGAAAATGACATCAAAATGTTCCGCTTTGTACAAAAAGGCAAAGATCAGAATCTCGTGTATATCTATCTATCTGTGTGTGTGTGTGTGTGTGTGTGTGTGTGTGTGTGTGCGCGCGCGTGTGTGTGTGTGTATGTATGCATGAACTGGAGCTAGCCAGAGAGAGAAAGAAGGACGTGTGGACAGAGAGAGAGAGAGAGAGAGAGAGAGAGAGAGAGAGAGAGAGAGAGAGAGAATGTGAAAGATAGCTTTTATCGATGCGACTGCAATCTGGACTACTGTGCATAGTTGCTGATTTGACAAGTTAATGCATTAAAGTAATTGATATGTATGTATGTATATACATTCCAGGTGCAGACGGGAGACACGTCCACGCCCAGGATTACCAGGCATCGTGGCATCGTGCAAGGATGCCCTTGGTCAGCTGTTGTCTTCATTCAGGCTTTGGACCCGTGGATTTGATGGATGGAGCTACCGTTCACACCAGCTTCAATGCCTTCTCCATGTCAAGCATACATGGATGATGTATGTGCCAGTGCTCGCTATGTGGAGAGCTTACAAGAAATGATAAATAAGACGGAAACCTTCCTGCATTACACCGGAATGGAAGTGAAACACAGAAAGTGTGCCACCGTTCATGGACAACGCACAGGAAACAACTGGGCTTCTACAGATGTGACTGAGAACGTCCACGTGACGCTGCATTGTACAGCGCTGCAAGGGGAGGATACACCGATGTACGGAAAAGATGAGCCATACCAGTATCTTGGATTTCAAACAAATCTAACTGGAACTTCTGAGAAAGAGCAGCTGGCGCAGGCGAGCGAGGTATTTGAAAGAATGCTAGAAAAAAGAAAAGAAGAAAAAAAAAACGCTTTCGCCTTTACCGCTGTGCAAGAAAATTGATGCTGAAAACGTCATGGCTTCTTCAAAACTGAGCTTTTATTACAGCAATTCAAACTTCACAGAAAAACTCCTGAAGACTCTGGAAGATAAGATAGTTGATTTTGTTCTCATTCATCTCAAACTAAACTGTTCTTCCAATCGAGCGCACATGTTCCTTCCCCGAAAACGAGGCGGCCTTGGTCTGTTGAAACCAAGTACCATGTACTATGCCAAACGCATCTCCTTCCTGATCTCTGTTCTGAACAGTGATGACCAACATGTCAGAATGGTAGCGCGCAACAGTTTCCATCTCCACATGGAAAAGAGAAAAGTGCCTCACGCAGATCCAGACGACAGCAATTTTGGAGGATATGCCACAGACACCGAAGGGAAGTTAAGGAAAGGCAGCAAGGTCAACTGGTCACGTTCTTCTTTCGTTGAGCTCCATGAGCTGTGTGTGCGACTGGATCTTAAGCTGGAATTCGATGAACACAGTGACAGTTTCGGAGTAGTACTCCCAGCTTCTGATAATGGGGTAGTTCAAATGTGCTACAGTAACTCTAAACAATTGTACAGCGCAATCAAAAGAATGCAAATGGACAAAGATTCACACCATTTTCAGCAGCTGTAACAACAAGAGAGAATCACTCGGGTTGCCGGATGCGGCAGTGACCCACCACTCCATAGGACACCTCACCAACACCAACGTCAATGACCAAATAACCAGGTTCATCAGCAAGGGACGTCTACAGCTGCTTGAGACCAATGCAGTGAACAACATCTACTATCCTGATACTTAACGGAGAGAGTGTGCTTTGTGCGGGTTTCGTTCTGACACAAATTCCCATGCCTTGAATGGATGTCATAGACTGAGGAGCCACTACACACAAAGACACGACAGATGCGTGGAAATCATCAGAAAGGAGCTACAGAAATGCATTGTGACGGATTTTGTGGATGTTTTTCAAAATAGGCCTGTCTCTATAAACGGTGTTGAAGATCTACCAAGGCTGAAACCTGATCTATGCTTCATCGACCATCGAAACTCAGTGGCATTCGTCATCGAGGTTTCAAATCCATTTGACACATTCATACAAGCGTGCTATGAGAGCAAATTTCAAAAGTACTTGCCTCTTTACTATGCTCTTAGTGATGCCGAATTTAGCACGAAAGTGATTGTTCTAGTAATAGGTTCACTAGGCATGGTTCATAAAAGAGTGGTTTCAAGACTTTCAATGTTAGGACTGCCCGTAACCAAATGTAAACAAACTGCAAAATACTTGAGCATGTCTGTCATGATTGGGTCTAGGCGTGTTTGGTCAAGGCGGAATCACCTCATGAACCAGCCTTGAAACTGACAGATGTTGACTTTCAAACTGTGCTTTAAATAGTATTAGATATATAAAGCTGACTAAAGCACTGACAGACAAAGAATTGGAGCCAGCCGGAGAGAGAAAGAAGGACGTGAGGACACAGAGAGAAAGATGGGGAATAGAGAGAGAGAGAGAGAGAGAGAGAGAGAGAGAGAGAGAGAGAGAGAGAGAGAGAGAGAGAGAGAGAGAGTGAAAGATTTTTTATTGATGCGCCTGCAATCTGGACTACTGTGCGTTGTTGTTGATTTGACAAGTTGATGCATTAAAATAATTGATATGTATGTATGCATGTATGTATGTATGTGATTGTTGTTGATTTGACAAGTTGATGCATTAAAGTAATTGATATGTATGCATGTATCCCCCCCCCTCCCCTCTCTCTCTCCCTTAAGTGGATATTGTCTGTTTCCTTTTGAAAGTTATGGGGATGCAAGAACTGTCTATTTCACCCTCATCTTGATCATCGCTGAACGCAGCCCAATATCAGTTCCCTCCAGAGAGAAGCAGCCAGTGACATCGAGACAAAAGGGGGAGAACAGGGGTGTCTGTTGAACAAGACTTGTCACATGAAATCACACACAACTATTGTGACAAAATATCAAGTTACATTTTATGGAGATCTGGCTTTGTAACATGATTTAAACCTAGCAGAAGAGCTGACATAAATGGATATCTGACCAAGTATGGAGTTTGTATAGGCCCCATACAGATATATCTTTCCAAACATACAACAGAGTAAAAAAAAAATATACAGGTCTATTGCTCATGGTAATTCACGCAAGCGACATTGTATCTAGGCCGAAAGAAATCTTTACACACTGTGTGACAAGGCATCCTAGCCTAACACTTGCGTTACTGCCAAACTGACTCATGCAGAGTGATCATCCTGGGAAAATGGGCAACGGGTAGTACCAAATGAAATAAGACGTCATGTATGTTACGTTCAACAAATGGCATCACCTGTAAGGTCAACCTTTCAGACTCTGCACAATCGGATACCTCAGTCATTAGACTCAAACTATCAGTCCAAGACAGAACTGAAGTTTGTCAAACTCTTCCAAGAACCAGCTCTATACGGAGAGGCCCCCTCTTCCCAACCCCTTTTTTTTCACCCCCCGTTTCTGTTCGCCTGTGTAGAAAATAGAGAGTCTGTATAATTACCTTGCTTTTGTTGTCTGCGCATGTGTCTGTACCTGTGTGCATCTGTGGTAAACTTCAGAAATACCATTCTCTTATTGAACAAGCGAAATTATCAGCCATTAACTGCATGGAAAGATGTTGCTAAATAGTACAGGTTGTAAATCTTTGATTATGATTCAAGGAAATATTTTCATTGCAAAATTGCCGTTTGCTGAGTGTAGTCACGTGCTTTTATGCTCTTTGAAAAAAAAAAAGAAGCTGTAAGCTCATTTTAAATTCTAAGCGAATATTGCAATGAATAAAAAGTTACATTCTATCGATCAGCTACCATGGCTGGGAGACCGTGGGTTCGAATCCCATCAGAGCCATTAATATTTGTGGGAATTTCTGGCCCATAAGCGGCTCCTGCCCAGAACTGAGTTTGCTCAGGGCTCCTTTGGGAAGGCTGGGACCACACAGTTAAGTTTTATCCACTCAATGGTAGCGTCTCTACCAGTGTTGCTCAAATTTCCAGACCAACACTGCAGGTATTGTTTCTCTCGGGCCTGTTGACGCCGATAGTAAGCGTAGAGTACAGCCCCGCCATACAGTCTCAGACTCATAGCATCATCTTTGATATCCTCATCCTCATTGATCAGCACTAACAAACAAACAAACAAACAAAAAAACTGTCAAACTCTGTGGCCGTCTCTCAGTCTGCTCTCATGGTGACCTCAGTTTCGATTTCCTCTCCACGTCTCTGCCCTGGGTAAGGTCGTGTCAAGGTCACCAGTATGGACGAGTCCACAAGGGACTGTCACTAGACGGACGTGGTGACGTCTTCCGCAAGAGGACGCTCACTTAGGATGGCTCCGCGACAACACAATCATTCATTAATGAACAAGTGGGGTAACTCTTGCTCCGTGGATGAGTTGAATACACTCCCATAACTCCAAGCGAATGCTGCCTACGACAGCCAATCGCCTGGCAGACATGACAAGCAGCGAATGCGGCCTACGACAGCCAATCGCCTGGCAGACATGACAAGCAGCGAATGCTGCCTACGACAGCCAATCGCCTGGCAGACATGACAAGCAGCGAATGCTGCCTACGACAGCCAATCGCCTGGCAGACATGACAAGCAGCGCATGCTGCCTACGACAGCCAATCGCCTGGCAGACATGACAAGCAGCGCATGCTGCCTACGACAGCCAATCGCCTGACAGACATGACAAGCAGCGAATGCTGCCTACGACAGCCAATCGCCTGGCAGACATGACAAGCAGCGAATGCTGCCTACGACAGCCAATCGCCTGGCAGACATGACAAGCAGCGAATGCTGCCTACGACAGCCAATCGTCTGGCAGACATGACAAGCAGCGAATGCTGCCTACGACAGCCAATCGCCTGGCAGACATGACAAGCAGCAAATGCTGCCTACGACAGCCAATCGCCTGGCAGACATGACAAGCAGCGAATGCTGCCTACGACAGCCAATCGTCTGGCAGACATGACAAGCGAGAGCACACACAACAAAACAAGGAGACAGCCGCTCTTTTGTATTGAAAAATAAAAGAGGATGTTCCAGGCTTGCCCATATACCCTGTATCTGTCAAAGTGGAGAAATGAACAAACAGATCAATTTTGATTCAAGACTGGCAAGGCCTTGCGATCTTGAATAGAGTCAAACAAAGACAGTGACGAATTGTAGTAACACCTACTGGTAACCTCGCTTTGACAGGTACGTTTTCATGTCATCACGGAAGCACGAGTTGCCCTACCTGTTCTTTGATGACTGCTTACAGTTCCCTGCCTACCTGTTCTTTAATGACTGCTTACAGTTCCCTGCCTCATGGAAGATTTGGTTGTACACCATCATTGTCTTAATGACTGCTTACAGTTCCCTGCCTCATGGAAGATTTGGTTGTACACCATCATTGTCTTAATGACTGCTTACAGTTCCCTGCCTCATGGAAGATTTGGTTGTACACCATCATTGTCTTAATGACTGCTTACAGTTCCCTGCCTCATGGAAGATTTGGTTGTACACCATCATTGTCTTAATGACTGCTTACAGTTCCCTGCCTCATGGAAGATTTGGTTGTACACCATCATTGTCTTAATGACTGCTTACAGTTCCCTGCCTCATGGAAGATTTGGTTGTACACCATCATTGTCTTAATGACTGCTTACAGTTCCCTGCCTCATGGAAGATTTGGTTGTACACCATCATTGTCTTAATGACTGCTTACAGTTCCCTGCCTCATGGAAGATTTGGTTGTACACCATCATTGTCTTAATGACTGCTTACAGTTCCCTGCCTCATGGAAGATTTGGTTGTACACCATCATTGTCTTAATGACTGCTTACAGTTCCCTGCCTCATGGAAGATTTGGTTGTACACCATCATTGTCTTAATGACTGCTTACAGTTCCCTGCCTCATGGAAGATTTGGTTGTACACCATCATTGTCTTAATGACTGCTTACAGTTCCCTGCCTCATGGAAGATTTGGTTGTACACCATCATTGTCTTAATGACTGCTTACAGTTCCCTGCCTCAAGGAAGATTTGGTTGTACACCATCATTGTCTTAATGACTGCTTACAGTTCCCTGCCTCATGGAAGATTTGGTTGTACACCATCATTGTCTTAATGACTGCTTACAGTTCCCTGCCTCATGGAAGATTTGGTTGTACACCATCATTGTCTTAATGACTGCTTACAGTTCCCTGCCTCTTGGAAGATTTGGTTGTACACCATCATTGTCTTAATGACTGCTTACAGTTCCCTGCCTCAAGGAAGATTTGGTTGTACACCATCATTGTCTTAATGACTGCTTACAGTTCCCTGACTCATGGAAGATTTGGTTGTACACCATCATTGTTTTAATGACTGCTTAAAGTTCCCTGCCTCATGGAAGATTTGGTTGTACACCATCATTGTCTTAATGACTGCTTACAGTTCCCTGCCTCATGGAAGATTTGGTTGTACACCATCATTGTCTTAATGACTGCTTACAGTTCCCTGCCTCATGGAAGATTTGGTTGTACACCATCATTGTCTTAATGACTGCTTACAGTTCCCTGACTCATGGAAGATTTGGTTGTACACCATCATTGTCTTAATGACTGCTTAAAGTTCCCTGCCTCAAGGAAGATTTGGTTGTACACCATCATTGTCTTAATGACTGCTTACAGTTCCCTGCCTCATGGAAGATTTGGTTGTACACCATCATTGTCTTAATGACTGCTTACAGTTCCCTGCCTCATGGAAGATTTGGTTGTACACCAGCATTGTCTTAATGACTGCTTACAGTTCCCTGCCTCATGGAAGATTTGGTTGTACACCATCATTGTCTTAATGACTGCTTACAGTTCCCTGCCTCAAGGAAGATTTGGTTGTACACCATCATTGTCTTAATGACTGCTTACAGTTCCCTGACTCAAGGAAGATTTGGATGTACACCATCATTGTTTTAATGACTGCTTAAAGTTCCCTGCCTCAAGGAAGATTTGGTTGTACACCATCATTGTCTTAATGACTGCTTACAGTTCCCTGACTCATGGAAGATTTGGATGTACACCATCATTGTTTTAATGACTGCTTAAAGTTCCCTGACTCATGGAAGATTTGGTTGTACACCATCATTGTCTTAATGACTGCTTACAGTTCCCTGCCTCAAGGAAGATTTGGTTGTACACCATCATTGTCTTAATGACTGCTTACAGTTCCCTGCCTCAAGGAAGATTTGGTTGTACACCATCATTGTCTTAATGACTGCTTACAGTTCCCTGACTCATGGAAGATTTGGATGTACACCATCATTGTTTTAATGACTGCTTAAAGTTCCCTGCCTCAAGGAAGATTTGGTTGTACACCATCATTGTCTTAATGACTGCTTACAGTTCCCTGACTCATGGAAGATTTGGATGTACACCATCATTGTTTTAATGACTGCTTAAAGTTCCTGACTCATGGAAGATTTGGTTGTACACCATCATTGTCTTAATGACTGCTTACAGTTCCCTGCCTCAAGGAAGATTTGGTTGTACACCATCATTGTCTTAATGACTGCTTACAGTTCCCTGCCTCAAGGAAGATTTGGTTGTACACCATCATTGTCTTGTCCTGTGCTTTGTTTGTCTGTGTCCTTGGTGATAACGAACGCTCTCTCTTTCTAAATTTTGTCATTGTCGTCAATTGGGGTGGGGGTGGTGGGGTGGAGGTGGGGGGTGGGGGGATGGGGGGGGGGGGGGCTTGGCAGGGGGTGTGGTCCTGTGTATGTTTGATTCAGAACAGGCACCATTGAACACCACCAAAGTGGGGTGTCTCCTCGGGTGGGTTGCCTCAGGGCGTCCTAACATCGACTCTCGCTGTGAATTGCCGGTGCTGGGGCGCCGCCGCGATTGGACGACGAGGCTGTGGCAGAGGAAAGGGAACGGGGGAAGGAGCAGCGAGGGAACTATGCCAGTAGAGGGCCACAAAACATGAGACGGGAATAACAAGGTAGATTCTATCCAAACCATTCCATTTCACGCCATACCTGCCTAGCAGAGCTGCAGATAGAAATACATACTATGATCAAAATACAGACCATATATGCATACATCTTGCTAAATGTTGCACAGTAAACCTACATGAATAAATCACGGCCAAGTGCTATCGCAGCAAATTCTGCGGTCTTTTTTTTTTCAACGTTGAGAGATACATGCCAAAGTTCCGCGCATACACGTGTGCGAGTGTGTGTGGTGCGGGAGCGAAAATAGCGTGTGTGTATGATGTGTGTGTGTGTGTGTGTGTGTGTGTGGGGGGGGGGGTGAGCACATGTGCGCGCGCGCGCGTGTGTGTGTGTGCGCGCACGCGCTTGTGTGTGTGTGTGTGTGTGTGTGTGTGTGAGCTAATTATGTGCTCTGGCTGGCTCCTGATGCTGTGTTCAACTCCGTTACAAGCATTATGCTCTGTAGCACTTTGAGTGCGCTATACTTTTTAGGAGATGAAGAGGGGAACGAGGAAGATCTTGCTTTTCCCCTCCTTGCCTTTGTTGCACATACAGCTCACTGACCATCTGCATCACAGCACGATCACCACGTGCTGGGAGAGAATTGTTCAACGGGCAGGTCTGCCCTCTCAAGTAACTCTGCGTGCCGGCTTCTTCCTGTCTGCCACGTCAACGAGGGAGGCTCAGTGTCTGAACGAAGCCATTAACCCCCAGGCGAACGACCGGGTGTGCTTGACACGTGACAGTTTGACGTAATCAGCGAGGAAGTGTGGTGAACGGCCAGCCAACCAATCAACTGCAGGCAGACACAGAGCCAATCAGATTGACAGGATGTGGTGAAAGAGAACAGATAAATGTCTGTTCTACGCCACTTTCACCCTCAACCAGTTTTTGGGCGAAAGTGACCTAGAATCAGCATATTACTGTTCTCTGACAAGTAAGACTTCAATAACCAAAAATAACGATTATCTACAAACAAACATACTGCGCAGGGTTATCCGTTTTCAATACTAATTTACTAAAGTTTTCAGAGAGTAGCGTAGAAGAAAGTAGCCAGGACTGAACACATTCCCATAGAGTAACGCAGGGAAAAGCAGTTGTGGCTGAACGCGCCCATATACACGGTGGGTGCACTAGGCTATCCGATTACTTCGCGGTATGTTAATTACAGCGGGGGGAGAGAGAGAGAAACCCTGACAAGTTAAGGTTAAGTTGCCCTCAGAACAGACAGACAGAGAAGAGAGAGAGAGAGTGTATGCACACACACACACACACACACACACACACACACACACACACACACACACACACCACACATGGGCACAGACAGACACTCATACACGCGCGCGCGCGCGCGCCTCACACCTGCCGACAAACTGAGAGGCTAAAAAATCAATACTGCCGCCCCGCTCCTCCCCTCACCCCACTCCCTCACGCCGGGCTTGCCCATTGCAATATATTACATCATCTTTCACAGCGCTCACATGACTAGTAACTAACACCGGTTTCATCATTCTTCTACTGACTGCCGGACTGGTAGGACGTTTTTATTGCGCTGTGTATTGGGCTTGGTGTGTTATTCTAAAATGGCGAGCCGGTTTACTGAGGAACAGAATTGTGCTATTCAAGATCACAAGTTTTACTTTAACTGCATGTTAGAGTATTTGTCAAAAAAAGAATCAGGTGAAGCATGTTCGTTACCCGCCGAAACCGAAAAGAAGTATTGCTTTCCTAGAGGGTGGAGAAAAAGAAAAAAGTGAACCGACTGCTTTGGAAATGAACGACTATCTTCAAGGTTTGTTGGTTCAAGGAAATGAAAATGACATTACCGAACAAGATGAGGCTAATTATAATAAGTGTTTAACTGTTGATGAGATGCTTCCTTTTTTAAAAAGCGGCGCTATGTTGATAAAACAAAATAAAAGCAAAACAATTCATCACGCGTTGATTGTTGGGCGCTGGCTTGAGACAGCTAAAGCCATGTTTGAAAGAGCAAAAACGCATCAAACATGGCGTTCATTTCTTGAGGCGCAGGTGGGCATGTCTGATTCATATGCCAGAAAACTTATTCAGATTTCAATATGTTTTTACAACTATCCTAAATTTCATAAGCTAGGAATCAGTATAAATGAACTGTGTAGCAAACGCCAAACCATTATTAGGCTTATGCAGCAGAATAACGATTTTCGAATGTTCTGGCAAACAAACTAGATAGGGTTAGGCAGACCTTAGTACATCTACCAGTATGGAGAGGAGTAGTGTGTGGCCAGCACTATCTTCATATAAATGCTCCAAATATACAATGACGGATGTACTACTACTGGCGATTAGAGCCGCCATAAAAGCTTGGCTACAGCAATTACTGCTGTAACTCTGCCAAAAGCCAGTTGCAAGCCTGGTTGAGAAAAGAGGAGCACAGCAAACTAGGCCAAGTGATCATATGTGATCACTTGACCTGCAAAGCGCAGCAGCCTGCTGCTAATGACGTCAGCACGGAGCACCTGCAAACTAGGCCAAGTGATCATATATGATCACTTGACCTGCAAAGCGCGGCAGCACCTGCAAAGCTCAGCGGCAAACTAGGCCAAGTGATCACATATGATCACTTGGCCTAGTTGATTGAGGTTGCGGGCAAGACACAGCCTGTTTAGTCACAAAGCAAGAAGTGGTCCTAGTAGTTTCACTTCTTGTTTGTTTGTTGGTGTTTGTGTGTTTTGTCCTACCCCACGCATGCACACCCCCACCCCCACCCCCCGCACGCACGTCCCCCCACCCCCACCCCACGCATGCACACTCAAGTCATCCACAAGTTCTTAACTGAAGTTACCCCAAGTCACTTCTAAGTCATCCTCAAGTTCTTACTTAAGTCATTCTCAAGTTGTCCTTAAGTCATCCCCAAGTTACTTCAAGTTCTTAATAAGTTCTTGATTAAGTTCTTGATTAAGTCACCTCAAGATCATAACTAAGTCATCCTTTAAGTACAACCAAGTTCTTATAATTATCAAAAAAATACAATCTATGTTTTTATCTTAAATAGTAGATGTCTAATATAGTACACACACGCCTCAAAAAACGCGTCATCGTTGAGAATGTCTTGCTCAGCGTTCTCTGCATAGATCTTAATGAAGTTTTTACAACCGAAGCAACCACATTGATTACAATTCTGGTCTATGGAAATGTCTTTTATAGACTCCATGTCTTTATTTATTGACTTCATCATTTTATAATACGCCATGATCTATTTTTATAAAAAAATTTAAAATATTATTCCATTTGAAATGGATCAAAATGATGCTTTGTTATTGGCGGTTTTGGCGTGCAGTTGTCTCTTTCTGTATTTAATGGTTCAGATTTTTTTGATTGCTTTTGTTTCTGTTGCCATCGGTTATATATTTTATAGCCGCAATAACTGCCCCCAACAGCAGCAATGGCGCCAAAAATGGCAACAGTTTTAAGTCCAATATTCCATGAAGACTTTGGGGCCCTTGTATCACATGGAGTTTTTATAGCTGGCATTGAATCAACTTGTTCTGGCGTTGGCGGTGTTATGTTTTCATGATGAGGTATATTCTGTAACATTAATTTTTTTTGTCTGTTCCACTCTGCTAATTTTTTTCCTGCTTCAACACGCCCAGGATTTTTAATGGTCTCCACCTGATTCAGCGTTTTCTGCTGATTTTCTAGCTTGGTTACTTTCTCCACCTGATTCAGTGTTTTCTGGTTCTGATGATTTTCCAGCTCGTTCATTTTGAAGGGAAACAAAATCTATATGATTAAAAGTTATTAATCCCATGATCGCTGGCGATAACAATGTTCCAAATCTGTAGTATAGATCACATCCTAGAGACTCTAATGACTTTGTTAAAACTGGATCTTGCGTTAAATCATACGTAAGATCTTGTTCAGAATCAATGGGAGCAAATCTACTGACTAGTTTAGTGTACAAACTAAGAACCGTTTGCCCCACACTTTTCACCATTCTAGACCCCAGCTGCGCTTCATACCTGTTATGATACTTTAAAATGTCTTGCGGCGACATCTGTTGAATCTGTTCTATGCTGAATTCAGTTCCGAGGAACTGTTTTGTTTTTCCACATGCTGCCAAAGAATACAGCCTCTCCTTTTTGGGCATAATAGCTTGGTCATCAGCTTGGTCATTCATAAGTTCAGGAAGGTTTAGGCTGCCTTGTAGCTGTAGGAGATCATCGCTGTTCATGTTTTTTATTAAATTATAATTATTTTATTTTATAAAAATGAGCACCGAAAAAACTATTGCCAACCTTGTATACCATTCTGCTGTTATTGGAGGCCTAAGTGTAGGATACTCAATGCTCGGTAAAAGCCTGTTAAGAATTAAACCAGCAGATCTTGGCAAACTAGACTTTGAGGATTCAGCAAAGCTGATTGCTATCATTGCAGCTTCGTTTGCTACGAAAGATTTTCTAGTCAAGCAAGGAATAATTCCAGACAATATAAATATGTAAGAAAAAAAATACATTTATAAAAAATGGCTTCACTCGCAATAATGATAGGCGGCGCTGTGGTGAATGCGCTTGCTTTTAGCGGAAGTAATTTCGCATTTAGTAAACTGCGGGATGACAGTGAGAGAAAAAGACATAACAAAGCTATGGAGGAACTAGCAGCTGCACAAGACGCCTATGAAAAGCAGAGACTTGAGCAGTTAGATTTTATTAATGACACACTGAAAAGACAGGGGCATGCAGCTTACATATTTAAAGATGTTGATCAAGCAATAAAACAATATTATCTAGCAACAGGCAAACCGATCCAGACATTGCCCCCACCAAAATTCAGTGACTTTTATCAACCATCAGAAAAACAAAAGATGCAAGAAATCGCGTTTATTGTCGTTGGTATGACTGTTGTGTATTTTGTTGCGCAAAATATCAGCTGAATAAAAAATGAACAAAATCTATTATTCGCCAAAAGGATATTGGAAGGGAATCACAGCAATACAAAAGCTAAGCCAAGCAGCTGGAGTCAGTGAACAAACAGCAAAAGAATGGTTATCTAAACAAGCGATTTGGCAAATTTATTTACCTGCCCCTAGACGAATACAGAGACCACACTTTGTTAATACAACTCCAAACGACACCCATCAAATGGATCTTCTATATTTACCCTCTGATAGGATTAGACGAAAAAGATTTAAGTACGCACTCACAGTCATTGACATGGCTTCAAGATACAAAGATGCGGAGCCATTAACACAAAAGAGTGCTTCTGCTGTTGCTGTTGCCATACAGC
The DNA here is from genome assembly GCA_018398815.1 of Conus ventricosus. Classification (NCBI taxonomy): domain Eukaryota; kingdom Metazoa; phylum Mollusca; class Gastropoda; order Neogastropoda; family Conidae; genus Conus; species Conus ventricosus. Next base: position 6,340,302 of record CM031623.1, on the reverse strand, counting down.
TGATATACCAGCGAGGCCCACTAACTTTCCCTCGCATGATTCAAGTTGATGATGGGAAAGAATTTAAAGGCCAAGTGAATCAATTATTGTTAAAACACAGAGTTACTATTAGAAGAGGCATTCCAGGAGTTCACAGATCACAGGCTTTAGTTGAAAACTTTAACAAACAGTTAGCCGAAAGACTTTTCTCCTACCAGTATCACAGAGAGCTGATTGACAATTCTCGCAACACAGAATGGGTTAGAAGACTGCCCTCAGTTTTGCGCGCAATGAATAATGAAGAATTTAAAGGCCTAAAACCAGTACAAGCAATCAAAAGAAAAACAATAAATGTTGTTGAAGGAGAGTCTTCATCCGGCAAACTATTACCGTTTGGTTTGAAAGTAAGGTACCTTTATTTACCGGGAGAAGCAGAAGGGGACACTCGCATCAGGGCAACAGATCCAGTTTGGAGTGTTGACCCGTATGAAATAAAAAGAATTGTAAAGATGAATCCGCCCGTGTATTATTTACGAGAAACTGACACAACAAAACAACCAGCTCCTCAAAGATCTTTTGTAAAAGAAGAACTGCAGATAATCCCGCAAGACACAGTTCCGCTTTAATTAATTTACGGTTCTCCAGTGCCCAATTGCATATGAAAACTCTGGATTAACAAACACCCGTTTTGTGTTTGTTCTATCTAATGACTTCTTTGTTACAACTGTTGTGTTGATCTCATGTAGATTAGATCGCAGTTTTACGTTGTCATGATGAAAAGTCTTATTGCCAAACAATGCTTCTTTGTAGTTGTCATGTGATATGTTTGACTGCACAACGCTGCGAGATATTCCCTTTGCTTTCTTAATGATTTTCTCCTGGCTCGAAATACTGTACATTTTTGACCTTAACCCCACATACTCCTTGATCACCTTTCCAGATAATTCATCCTTCATCTTTCCTAAAACCTTCTTATTAACGGATGAATGCAAAGGCGAATCTTTAGGGTAATCAGACGTGTCATACCATCCCGCATGCCCTTTAGCTACTTCGGTTTCCATGTCTTTATAGATGTCTTCAGTAGGAATATCTATAACAAAACTATCTGTATCTGTGTAAAGTACTCTGGACTCTGGATACGAGGGCTTAAAGTAGTCATAAAGAAACTCTAACATCAAAAGCTTTGATAATTCTAAAACAGTAAACCCAATAAATACAGGTTTGTCTAATTTGACTTTTTTTTTTTCATCATTATGCCAAAAAGCTGATCATGAAATCTTCTGAAGTCCTGATAATTTGGTTTTGAAGTCAGCTTAATTGCTTCATTCTCTCTGGTGACTAATCTGACATCTTTACGCTTGTGCGGATTCTCCATAGTCTTTCCAAAACAGCTGTTGTTCATCAGCTTGAAAAAGTCTTTTTCTGAAGCATCTGTGGATTTAGTTCTGAGGTCAGTGTTCTTCATGATGTATGGTTTCATGAACTGTTCTTGATCGAAAGCAATTATACGATGGACAGCTGTTAACTTTAAACCATGTCTTAAATAAAATTGTAGAAGTCTGTAATGGCAGACATAATTTTTTTTGCCGCGAAGATTAGGCACAAGTTTAGGCGGCTCTCTTGGGTCCATCTTTAGACTTTCTGCTGCTAATGGATAGTCATTATGCAGGTCATGGAGTTCATGAGGATATTCTAAGTCAACTTCTAGAATGAAACCACGCTGTTGATCAGGCGTTAAACTGCCTAACCACTTTAATGCCTTTTGAATATTATTCGTACCTGTGTACATTTTAAAGTTGCGTAATGGAAGCGATTGCGCCATTGCCCATCCATACAGATTGTTTGCATCTAAATACATGAGATAGTTAGACCTTTTACTTGGATCATAGTCGTCCAAGTATTTGTTGTTTGCTTTACAGTAATGATGCGACGCCATACTAATTCCCCCACGCAATCCGTTTTCAATCATCTGTATCATTGGTAAATCTGACAATAAATCAATTGTACTCCAGTAAACTTTAAGAAAGCGTCCCAACTCATCCCAGGCGCAGAAATGTAATGCGCGGGATCCAGGCTATAATGTTTCATGCAGGTCTTTCTATAGTTTTCAAAGACGTCCGCCAACAAACATGTATCTGCCATCAAGTAGGAGTCATGATAGTCTCCCATCGTTTTACAATCTAACTTTTGCCACGCATCTTGAGCATGCTGGTAATCGGAGTCGCTGATGTCCTTTCCTCTAAGACTAGAAAAGAACGCGCCTTTAGGAGGAAGTGTCTCTTCGTCAAACCTTTCCCAACTGTTCATGTACTCATAAGGGTAAACACCCTTTCTAACAAGCGTTGAGTCAAAATATTCTTCCGTTATTGGGCAGGACTTTAAGGACATAGCCAGTGCCTCTAATGAGCCCATCATGTGTTGCATAGAGTCGTAGAAAGACATGTTATTTAAAGTGAAACACATGTACTTTTCTGATGACTGTGCAATGCATGCTACCCTGAAGGCGCTGGTTACTGCTTGCATTATAAAGGTGAGAGTCATAACCTCGCAAGTTGTGAAAGAATACAGGCAGCTTCCATGTCTTTGGATCAAAACTTTAGTTGAAGATTGCATTTACTGTGCGCTGCACCTCTAAACTTCCCACTAATGTGATCATGGTCTCTTACTGTGGGGTTTACACTCTTGGGCGTTAGCTCTAAACCGCAAATCCAACAATGCGTGGCTGAGTCATACTGTTGTTGGTCTTCAGGCGCCATTATGATTTCAGATAAGTTTAGATTATTAGAACAGTCATTGCGCACTTGCTGCATGCGTTTTAAGAATGTTTCTGCAGCATCTGGTCCTCTATATAATTCTGGTTCTGAATAAACGCCATCCGACCTAACAATAATGAAGGCAAATGAACAAATCTGATGATTACTCATTAAGACTGTTTTTCGAGTTTTTGTGGCGCTGGCCCTTCATAAGGAACAATAAGCGACTCGAAGTCTGCGTAAACTACGTATGGACTTGTTTGCAGCCGTTTCCAGTTCTTAAAACTAACTTTAGATCCTGGCGGGGGCGTAGTTAGTTCTGTCTTACAGTCTACAGAACTTTTACAATGTTTTATATGTTCACTCGCGGCTTGCACAGATGGAATTCTTGTTAAACATTTTCTGCAGAATTCTTGTATGTTAGTGTTTTTTGAAGTATGCGCCAATAATCTACTCATTGTGCGTATCAATGTGTAATGGGGCAACCCTGCTGGCGAAAACATTAGGAGTAAGTCCACATGACTTTTGGCTGGTTCGCCTATTGTTGGACTGTTCTTGGACACTTTAATTGGCGCCAAATTTGTTTCCTCATCCCATGTGTATACATTAACAGTTATTGGGTTGTTTTGTTCTTCAAACTGATCAATTTGGTCTACACTAACAGGAAAGGATATTCCATTGAAGTTAAGATCTTTGGCGTATTGCCGATAGTTAGTCACTCTCTCTGCGTGTTCGCGGACATGATGCAGCCTTGCAAGAACGCACCACATGAAACATTTGTTGTCTGAATTTTTTATGTTTAAAACTGCTCTCTTTAAAACCAACTCCCGAGGTAGCGGAATGTAAGCCTTGCCTACAATCGGTGCATACTTAGCCTGTTTTAATCTAATCTCTAAGACTTCGCCCTCTGACCAACCAGAGCCTCTCATTTTGGCTTCTTCAGCGGCAGCATCAAACTGTGTAAGCAGTTGGTCTGCCCAACTGGGTGTTAAGTCATTATGAGAAAGAATAGTCTGCTGTTTAGTTGAGACCCAGACTTCTAGATTTTCTTCATTTATTGTTACATAGTCGATTAAAACAGCTAACATTACTTTAACTGGCGGGTCTATTGTTAGTTTGCCTGGAACTTGAGAAATAGCATGAACAACACTTGCCTGTACGTTTGTTGGGTCAATGACTTCTAAATCAATATCATTCAGTGCTCTTGATAAACGCTCTCTCTCGAGCATTCCTTCAAAAAATTCGTCTTGTCTTCATATATCTTAGCCATGCTGTCTTTCTTTCTAAGCCAACATATTTATTTAAATTAAAAAAAATACAACGGCTTAATCAGAATCAATATCGACGGTCTTTTTGCGCTTGGACTCATAAACTAAAGTATAAACACCTTTTGGTGTTGTTAATGTGAGCGTTTAGAGCAGAGTTTAATGTCTCGTTTACTTTTTTTAAGCATTCCTTTTTTATTCTGCTCGGCGTCTGGCTGTTGAGAAAAAGTTGTCCCCGCCTTTCTTTGAAGATCAAACTTTTGTCTTTTGTAGTCATCAAAATCGGCCTGTAAACGATTAAATTCTTCATCCGTGATGTTTGAGTCAACTAGCGCTTTATTTATTGTCAGTTTAAACGACTAAGTTTAGCCGTTATTAGTTGAACCATAGCTGTGTGCTTTTGGAGTTTAGTTTTTAATTTTTTGCCAGCCGCACTTACAGCTAATGAACACAGGCCGAGAGCTAAAGACAAACCTCCTAGAGGTAAAGCTGCGGGTGCGCCTATGCCCGTTGCTAAGAGACCAACACTCGTTCCTGCTGATAGGGCGCTTATAGTCGATGCTCCAGTATTGACATATGTAACAGCATTAAAGGCAGCAGAATACCTTCGTTTGGTTTTGCTGTATTTTTGAAAGGTCCTGCTCTAGTTTTTGTTGCATTTGTGTAATGTTTGTTAATCTGAAGGTTTTTATGTTAGGGCTTTCTATAACAGCAGAATTGCCTGCTATCCCTTCTTTTGGCGGCGCTGTAGGCACATTTGGATAAACCTGAACAGACATGCTTTTTATAAAATGAAAAAATAATTTAGTATACTACATCTTGTAATCTGTTATTTACAATATTCAGCTGCGCATCATATATTAAAAACAAATGTACATTAAGCGGTTTATCGGCTTCTTTCTTTATCAATTTGAATGTTTATTACGTCTCTCACAGCTCTCCCGCTTCCATGCAACTGATTATCCTCTGTTGACCTAAGGTCAATCCATAAACCGTATTTTGTTGTTAAAATAATCATCAAGCCTAACATTGTGAAGATGTAAATCTTTAGACACAAGGTCAACTGTTGGACTTCTACACCTCCCGCCCCCAAACAGTTTTCTTATTTCATCAAAATGCTGATAAGGTTTAAGCCCGCTAGCGTAGATTTGGTTAGGACTACCCTCAATCGAACATTGCACTTTCGTTATTTTTGGATTAAAAAACTTTTCACTTCCTCTTTTGAACGGTTCTTCATCTTCACACAGCAATAAAATACCTTTAAGCGATCTTGCTGCGACGCTAAAACTAAAATTCCATATAGTGTCTGCCCTGCTTCTGGGATATGTTGTATGATGAATCACTCTGTCGTAATATATTGGGAAATGTGACTCATATTGGTGCGCAATCAGCCCTGCTAAATTAGGGTTGCTAACAACATCAAACTCTAACGAGATGTCAGAAATGCTGTACTTTGCTTCGGTGTCTGATGATCTGATAACACGTTTGTATTCATTAAAAGTTAGTTCATATGACAATCTGTCTTTCAATGCTCCTTGAAAGTATGGGGCATGCGCTTTTAACAACCAAAATCTAAGGGGATGGAAAAGCGATTTCCATACGCAAAATTTACGGCTACATACTTTTTGACGTCTTTAGTATCTCCAGCGCCTATTCTATGTTTTAGTGCTTCTTCATTTTCGATTCCTTGAAACGCAAGATCAGCCCTTCATTCCCGGTTAGCCATAGATCAGAATAGGTTAAAAAATATGTCTGCATTGTGTAAAGAAAATATTTCTTGCCCCTCAAGTTTTATAGAAATTTTCTTAACAATTGCCCGCCCCAGATTCTGTACAACTGTCCTGTTTGGGTCTGTTGTTGAAACGAGTTCTATTTTGAAAGTAAGACGCGCAGAGCCTGGCACAATCAATTCATCCGCTCCTAAGTCTGGAAATTTGACAGTAAGAATTTGATCTGCATCAATAGTAGATGGATTATTTGGAACAATAATATTCCGTTTATTTCCCTTCACGCCAAGGGGCTCTTTCAGTTTTCTATGCGGGTTAAGAATCGAGCCATATGTTTGTTGTGGCATTTTTATAAAACAAAATAAAAAGTTAATTATTTAAAAACATGGCAAGAATTGAAGATGAAGAAGATTATGATGTTTTTGATCGTGGAGACGACATGAGTGAAATGATCCCTTTAACACAGCATCGCTCAACGCTCTCAATGCAGCGTGAATTAACAGAAAAGTACGGTCGGAGCATTTTACAAAAGTTTAGGTCAAGAACCCCCCGAATTTATAGACCCAAATGATTTTGAATTAAAAGATGGTCATTTGTCTGTAAAAAAACGATCAAGGGCAACTTGTTCGGCTTACAACTAAACCCGACCCATCAAAGTTTTTAGCCGTAGGTTCAATTAGAAATAGACTCAGTGTGAAAGATCAAAATCGCCTTGGCATTGCTAGACCAAAATTAGATAGGGATGCAGTTGCTAACTTCAAAACACACTACAAGAACTCCCAACAGATAACCAAGTGCAAAACATGGAACTTAAAGAATTAAATCAATCAGCAGGCGAATTAATAAATACAATAGAAGCAGAAACCAGTTTTTCAGAAGAAACAGCGTTAAAAACAATTAATGATTCCCCATTGCCTATGCGAGAATTATTAGCCCTTGATCGTACTTTAAGAACCATCAGAGGCGAATTAACAAACAATTTAGCAAAACTAAGTGAACTAGATGGGCATATAAAAAGAGAAAAAGAAAAACTCGTTGAGGCTGATGACGCCAACTTAGGGCCTAATATTAAAGAAAGAATAACCAAAGACTAAAAGATCTTGAACAAGAAAGATCAGCAAGACTAGAAGTGCTAACTACTAACCGAGACCAATTACGAACTCAAGTGAATAGAATAAGAGAAACTATCGAAAAAATTTTATATGAAGACACAACGCTAGCAGAACGAATAAGAACATTGTTTAGAGAGCAGGGAGTCACATTGGCAAGCGTTTTTAACAGCCTTAGGATTTGCAATAAGTACACTGGTGATGGCTATTACAGGCGGCGGTGGAGGTCAAAGTTCATTACCTCCGCCGCCATCGCCTCCATCTCCGCCTGATAAATCATGGGTAAAAAAAACAGCTTGATCATCTTGCGAGTTTATTAAAAAAATTAGCCAGTAAAGCTATAGACTCTTTACCGGGTATATTAGGAGGTATTGTCAGCTGGCTTTTGTCTACTGCAAGCAAAGTAGTTGGCTTTATGGCCGAGCACTTATGGACATTAGTTCTTGTAATAGTTGGGTTACTATTTAGTAAGATAAAGACCAAGTAATCCTAGGCCAGTTAATCCAAGAACAAGCGCTGTCTTTTCATATTCATGGTCATCGCGAACAGAGTCTGCGAGCTTTGCTGAGTCTTCAATGACTTTGGGGGTTTGGACTTCGGGAATTAGATGACTTAATCTTGGGTGTTTGTTTACTGCTTGTAATATTACTGGCTCAGAATTTATGTCGTTTTTCCCAACCTTCTGTTCATTGCCTGCTATAAGAATTTCATTATTATAGTTTATTATTGTACCTATCTGGAGTCTGAGGTCAGAAGGCAGCATGTATAAACCAGTGCCAACAGCAAAGTCTACTTTCGATCTTGCGTATTGTAAAACATGTTGGTACCTTTGAATACTTGAAGGTAAATCAACTGTAGAATTAATGGCGTCCTCTAAATTTGCTAAGTATTGTTTTTGGGCGTCAAAGCCAGTAGAAGGATCAGTTATGCTTGATCTTGCCTGTGCTTGCGACCCTAGCAACACCAAACGTAAGTACGAATAGAGTCGTTTATTCGTTCTATTCCCGCCCTAGTTAGGCCCTTAGAAGTGTCTAAGATAAATGTTGTCCATGCTGTTTTATGCTCTTGCTGTAGGGACCCGGGCTGAACAGTTGGGCCTGAAAGAAAGTTTTGAAAGGAGGATGCCAGTCATAGTTATACTTTCTGTGCGTGCCCCGAAAATAAAGGTCACCTAGGCCATGATTATGATCCAACTTTTGTCTAAAGCCTGTCTTGATGTTAATATTGAATTCGTTACAGATCCTTTCAAAACCCTTCATGTCTATTCTGTTGCTGAGTGGATTAAATGGTTTGTCATTTGGCAATGGCGCTTGCAGTTCAGTCAAAATACGCCTGAAGGTGTAATAAAAATGAAATCTGTACACTGACCTCACCAAAGGATTCATGGTGATTTAAATGATCAGCATACGACACTCCACACCCAGTTGATGCGCAAAACACAGCAAAGTTTAACTGGTTCTGATAAAACTGCATCGGATGACTAAACCACGCTTTTTTGATGTGGTCGTTTTAAATAGGGGGGTTAAGATAGCTCTTCAATGGAGTACTACCTTTTTATGAAAAGAGGCAGTTTGGGTCACAGCAATGTCAAGAGTATCAGTTGCTATATTTTTAAGATTGTAGTGCGGCCCAACAGAATATTTTGCGCCAGTATATTTGAATGCACTCATTTTTATTTGTTTAAAAAATGTTTGTAACAATAACAACCCAAGACCGTCCTTCGTTTTTAGAACATGCTATTGATAACAATTGCGGGGCCAAAACGGGTCGCGCTCCATGAAATATTTTACAAAGTCGTATGGTTTAATATAACTGAAAGCCAAGGGGAATAATAAGATTACAAAATATGAAAGGAGAACAAACGACGTTAAACAGTTAACAATACCTGATGGTTATTACGGGTTTTGCTCACTAAAAGAAGCAATGAGTAACTTAGACATTACTCTTAAACTTAACAATGCAAATCTAAAAACAATATTAACATTCAAACCTGAAGAAGCAAAATACGATTTTGATAGAGAGCTAGCTAAAATGCAGGCTTACAACTAGCAATCTACCCACTCATAGTTTAGTGTTTCGCCAGATGAAACTACGTTTGAGGGGGAAAGTCGCTCAATCTTGCATTACATTCATTACTCTATGTTCATTTGGACGAGCTAAGCACTGATGAAAACTTATATGATGGAAGGCCCTCAACTGTTTTAAGAGCTCTTCCGTCAGGGAAAGCTGCATATTGCGATTATGAAATTATACAATTCCCTAATTTACAGTTTAAAAGATTAGTTTGTGGGAGGGTCGGATCATTTAATATAAAAATCAAAGACAAAACAGGGAAAGTCGTGAAATGTGATAACCTACACATTGTTTTGGAAATAAATAGTAAGTTGTTCTAAAAAATGTCGCGTGGGCCAGAAGAACCAGGAGTTACATTAGCGCCTGTGAGGTGTATAACCTTAGAATTAAAAGACCTTGCAGACGTTGCGGACTTTGAACAGAACGGCGAGATAGGCGCTTTGTATGGGTTGAGTACACTAAAGATGGTGATTATAACGCAAAGAGGTTGGCGACAGCAAAAAGTTTCCTAAACTAGAACAGCTGCGCAATCTAGAAGCAAATAATGTTGGTCAGTATGAATATAAAATAGTTCGAAAACCTGACCTCAAATGGCACTTAGAACCTATTTAGAATGGGAAATAAAATTTGAATTCATAAGCCCCTTTACATTTTTTGACCGCCAAAAAAGTTTCAGAAAAGCATTCAACTCTGGCCCTTTACATGTAAGTCTTATGCAGACAACAATAGTCGAAAAGAAATTGAAATAACGCCGTATGGGAAAAAAAACAGTACATCCTCCACAGAAAAGAAACAGTTGTAAAAAAAGCTTCTACAAAATTACAGTTCTTTCCAAGCAGAAAATTAGGAGACACGTTCACAATGATATTTGAAATTTCTGTCTTTAAAGATGTGGAGAGGGATGGGGTTGTGGGCGTTAGTGACGACCTTATAAAAGGAATTAATATTAGCTGGCAAAACTTAGACGTTAAACGTCTTAACGTTGTTGTCGTCGTTCTTCACAATGGTGAGGATATTAAGATCATAACAACAAGCAACAAAAACACTGTTGACTTAAATAGAAACAATCTTACAGAACTGAATTGGATTAATCTTACACATTTAGGCCTCGTAGGGTTTTATTATACTGAACAGTTTTGACGGAGAGTATGTAAAAATTTAAAAACTGGATTAGATTAAATTCTGTTATAAAACTATGGAGCAGTTAAATTTTATGATAAAATCCCCTCATTGTTCTGATTTGGGGCAGATGGTTGGGGAAAAAACAATATTTGCCCTGACTTATTACAAACAGTTTATCTTATATTTTATATATTGTGTTTTTCTTCCCATTAAAGGGAAAAAAAGATATCTGATAGGGTTTTTTGGAAGATGATAAAAATTATTTAGTTGATCCAGCAAAAAACTGGTGAATGTTAGACGCTTTTTTATATTGTTTGGGGACGCAGACGTTTTATTTGATGATTTTCAGCAGAAAAAAAAATTTAGTTAAAAGAGAAAAAATTTGTCAAAACTGCTTTCGCGGAAACATGTGGAAAAGTTTTGGGGATTTTATCCCAGAATAACTCAGTTTTAAAAGATTTTAGAGAACATTTAAAAAGACTGTGTGTTATTTCCATGAAAGCGAGATATTTGAAGAATGTTTGGCGAAAATGTTTTGTTATTGAAAACGCCCAAGAAAAAAATAGGATTAAACAAAAACTAAAATCTGAAAAGTTAGAAATTGTATAAAAGGATAACCTGCCAGTATGTTTGTTTGTAGATAATCGTTTTTTTGGTTATTGAAGTTTATTGCAAGAAACAGAAATATCTGATTTTGGTCACTTTCGCCCAAAAAATGGTTGGGGGTTTAAGGGGGTTTTGACGACATTTATCTGTTCTCTAACCCTGATAGGCCCCCCCCTACGTAATACCAATTTAAAAAACCCTTAAACCTTAAAGGGCCCCCCCTTGCAAACACGTGCAACACAACCAACTGAACAACCTACAATCAAAACATTTTACTTGAGGTCGTGAGGGGTTTGGCAGGGATTAAAGAGGGAAAGGTAAAACAAGTTGTCGCCCCGGGTTTAAGATTTGCTTTTAATCTTATTTATATTATATATATTATATTATTATTATATATTAATATAATTAATTTTTTATTTGTTAAAGGTAATTTTTTAAAATTACTTTTAAACAAATGTTGCCCCCAGCCCCGGTTGGCTTTTTTTAAAAAATTTTTGCTGGTATTTTCCCTTGCCCTTATATTTTATATATTATTATATAGTGAATATGATTAAAAAGCCAAATGATTTTTAAAAGTGCTGCCCTTGGGGAGAAACATTGAAAAGAATTTAAAAGGGGGAATCTTAAAACTATCTACAAATTTTTTTCGGCGTGTTGCGTTCATCAGGTTGGCCCCTGGGTTTGCCACCGCGATGTTATTAGCGTGGGGGCTCCGTTTGGGGTTTGTTTCACGTGGGGTTGGCTGCACGTGTTTTTGGGGGCTTTAGGTTTTGTTTTGGTGTGTTCCAACAACGTTTTCCCTTTATCCCTGCAGTTGTTTAATTTTTTTTTGGGGGTGTTTAAAGTTGTAATTTGGGTTTTTGTAGTATTAAACCCTTTTTCAGTTAAACATGGTTGCACCTTTTTAAAACATTGCTGTAGGGTGTGTTTTTTATGTTTTTCCAGGTAAATTGTGCTTTTTTTTGCGTTTTTTAAAGTTTCCAGATATATTTGTCAGTTCTTTTTTGGTTTTTTTTTTTCTTTATTAAATGATGTTTGTGGTTTGCAATTGGTTTTGAAGTGGTTTTCAGGCCCCTATGTAGTTTCTTTTTCATTTTCTGATTCACAGTAGCCTGGTTACAATGTCTGTGAAGACTTTGTTGTTCAGTGGGCACTGTCCTTTTGGTGAAATTGCAATTTTTCCCTTTTTTCCCCCCTTTTTTTGCTGTGTTGATTTTCATTTTGTTAGAGGGTTTCAATCGGTTTTTGAGGTTGGGCTAATGGTACGATGTTTGACAGTGTTTTTGTTAAAATGTTTGGAAAATTTGTGTTCTTTTGGAAAGAAGTTTTTTGGTTTCTAAAAAATTCTTTCCCTATTTTCGTTTTGACTTTCCGTCGTAGGGGGGGTTATCCCTATTTTTTTTCTTTTCCTATTTTTTTGCTTTTATTTGTGTTGTTTTTGGGTTGTTTGTAATTTGTAATTGTTCCTTTTTTGTAGTCCCCCTGGTATTCTATGCTGCTTGTTGAAACTCTTCACGATGAAGGGTTTGATGTCCTTTGTTTATCCCAGGGGGTTTTGGTCTTAAATACAGTGGTGGATGGTTATTTTGGGTGTACTAAGAGGTGTTGTTGGGTTTTTTGTATGGTTTGTATATATGATTGTTGAGCCCAGGGTTATGTCAAGTAGTTCACTACCTTTTTGTTTGTTCAATGGTAATCTTTAAGTTGGGGTTTTGGAAGATTTTGCATGTTTTTCTTCTTTTTTTCGTTGGTTCTTGGGTTTTTTGGGTTTCGTGCGCAAGGCCATGTTCTTTGTCCGACTTTTTTTCCCGGTTTTTTCTTGAGTTGGACAGCATGAATGTCGCCCGTTAATGTTTTGCACCATATATGAACCCTGGTTACGTCGAATGTGATTTCTGTTGGTTTTCCTGATCAGGTTTATTTCTGCTGTGAATAATGTTTTCTTGGTGGGAGAATGTTCCATTTTGCCTGTTATGTCTGGGGGTTATGGCAAACTTCGGGTTTTGGGTGAGTAGTTCTTTATGATGGGTAAAAGTTCTATGTCAAAAGTGATGAAAACTGTTTACTTTGTTTATTTAGTGTTTTGAACCATTGAATAACTTCGATGTGTTTTTCCAGAGGTTGAATCAGAGTTGATTTTTTGTCCTTTATTATTTTTTCCAGAATTTTTTTTTTATTTTGCTAATTCGATTTTAGGGTTATTAGTTCAGTTGGTTTTTTGTGAAAGTTTGGGGTTGTGGTCTTTGAGTGTTTGAAAGCTTCTTTTGTTGCTGTGCTTTATCCTGTCACTTAGGTCTATGCGCTCGCAGTTCTTTTTCTTTGTGGGATACTGTCATGTGTATTTTTTTCGGCTTTTTGTAGTTTTTCTGGATTGTTTTTTCAAGGGTTGGAAAATTCTTTGTTTCCTTTTGTGTAATTGTAGTTTTTTCACCTTCACAATTTTTTTTTTGTCATTTTTTACCCGTTTTATTTGTTTTTTTTTTGTTGTTTTGGAAAAACCCCTGTTAGATTTTTTGAATTTAAAATTTGGGTTTTATTTTTTTCATTTTTATCTTCAAAGGGGTTTTATATGTCTATGACTGGGGTGTCGCCTTTTTGAAATGTAGGTGTTTTTGTTCTTTTTTTGCTTTTGGGTTCAGGAAAAAGAATGCTTTCCCTCTCATGTTGCGTCGAACTTTTTTGGTTTTTTATTAATTTTTTTTTAAAATAGGATTGTGGGTTAGAAAAGGTTGTTTTTTGTTGACTGCCTAAATTGATTTCCCCCCATTTTAAATCCTTTAGGCCCAGTGTCAGTGAGGAGCAAATAAGATGAAAATGATTAAAAGCCCAAAATGACTTTAAAAAATGGACCCCTTGGGGGGGCAACTTGTTGAACATTGAATATGCAAAATTTCCAAAAACCCCAAATTAAGATTACCTTTAAGCAAACAAAAAGGTAGGAATACTTAGACATAACACTGGATTTAACAATATTTTAAAAACATACAGAAAACCCCCCGATCACCTCTTTATGTACACCAAAAGTAACCACCACCATCTGTATTGAGACCCTACCCCTGGATAAAAAAGGGCTATCAAACCGTCTGCGTGAGAGAGTGTTCAAAATGCAGGATAGAAAACCAGGGGGGGCACTAAAAAAGTGGATACAATTACAAATTACAATAAACCGACAACAACAAAATAAAAACAAGAAAAAAAGGAAAGAAAAATCTATGGTATAACCCCCCTACGCGGGAAGTCAAAACGAACTAGGGGAAAAAATTCTTTGGGAATCCCAAAAACTTATTTCCCAAAAAACAAATGTCCAAAAATATTTAACAAAAACCTGTAAACTATGTACTCATTATGCCCCAAACCCCAAAAATGTTGAGCATCTAAAAAAATGAAAATCAACACAGCAAAGAAGGGTGAAGAAAGGAATTTGAATTGACCAGAAAAGGGCAGTGCCCCCTGAACAAAAATGTCTTCCGCAACTGTTCCAGGCTACTGTGACTCAGAAAATAAAAAGAAAACATACATAGGGTCACTGAAAACCACTTTAAAAAACCAGTATGCAAACCCAACGTCATTTAAAAAAAAATATAAAAACCAAAGAACTGAGCAAAAATTTTTGGAAACTTAAAGCCAAAACAAGCTAAATTTATCTGGAAATCATAAAAGGCATCCCATCAGCAATGTTTCAAAAAGGTGCAAAATATGTTTAACTGAAAAAGGGTTAAAACTTGAAACCACTTAGCAACTTTAAAAAACCCCCAAAAGAAATAGTAAACAAACTCAGGCATAATGGGAAAACGTTGTTGTGAACACATCCCAAAACAAAAATGAAAGCCCCCCAAAAAACGTGCGCCAACCCCCCGTGCAAACAACCGCAAAGGGGGCCCACACGTTATAAAAGGCGGGGGCCAACGAAGGGGGGCCATCCCGATGACGGCAACACGCTGAAACAAATTTTAGTAGTTTTAAAATTCCTTTTTAACTTCTTTTAACTATATATTAATTATATATAAAATAGAGTTAAAAAGCCCCTCAGAATGTTAAAAATGCTCACCAAGTAGGGGGGGACATATAAAAAAGGATTTTTAAAAGGAAAAATTTAAAACCCAAAATTGTTTAAGCTAAAATGCTTCCTAGGGTATACAAACTGGGCACCCCCGGTGTTTTATAGTGTGGTGTGTGGGCGTTGTGAGCTCTGGATGTGGCCCTGGCCTGCGGTTTTTTTTTTTTTGGGGGGCGTTAAGGGGGGGGGTTTTATATGTTGTGAACTAGATTTCATTGTGTGCACAGTTTGACAGACTGTATACTTCCTTGTGAACGTGTGTGGTTTTTGTTTTTGGTCTATGTGGACGAATCACAGAACCAAACAGACGCAAAGTGGTGACGCTGCAACTGGGGGCTGAAGACTCGGGGGGGTGGCCGGGGGTGGCCCAAAACGGGGGGCCCAGAAATGGAAAAAGAAAGCGGGTTACCACAAAGGGGGGCTCTCAGAACAGCTGAGGTGGGAGGGGTGTCGTGTGGCAGAGTCACTGGAGTAGGGCTGTGTTGTGAGCGGGTGGAGTAGGCTTTGTTTTTGGCAGGTTTGGGTCCCAATGTGAATCAAGAATCTGTCTGGGCTTCAACGTTTTTTCCAGGATCTGGTGGATGTTTCAGAAATTGAAAGTAATCTTCTTTTTTTTAAATCAGGGGGGAAAAAATTACGGGAGATAATAATTTAAAAAAAAAAGTGGCAATAGAATCATGTTGGTTTACTTGTAAATGATACTGACATTTCAAGATC
>CM031623.1:6292393-6324794 GCA_018398815.1 Conus ventricosus | reverse complement strand
TGACGACGATGTTCTACATATGCATGTTCTGTTGTCACTTTTAGTGATACAAACATCATGTCTGTACAAATATCGTTACAACAAAGTATAAATGATGTCTTAGAATGGTGCAACCGAAACCGAATGGTCCTTAATCCGCACAATAACAAAATGTATGGTCCTAGCATCGAGACAGAAACATCAACGACAACATCTTATGTTGAGCCTAAAAATGAGTGAAACCTTGATCGAGCAGGATACCGAACACCGTGTCTTAGGCGTGATTATTGATGATAATTTTAAATGGCATCACATATAAATCATGTTTGCAAACAGTTGGCTCGCAATTTGTTTTTGCTCAATAAACTCAGTTATTATGTTGAACCACAACATCCGGAAATTATTTTTTGAAGCCATTGCCTTTCTCACATCAACTATGCGTCCACTGTCTGGAGTGGTGTGCCGGTGAAAAATCACATATAAAAAGATCAACTCTATGCATAGACGGGGTGTCACGAGTTTGTCACGAGGCCTGTGATGGCTGACCATCTAGGGTGGTGGAATTATTCATTTATTTATTGTCGTTGTTGTCGTCGTGTATCCGTCCCTTAATGTGGCTTGTGGTGTGGTTGCACCTTAATGTAGTCAGCTCAGGTTAGGTTTACTTTCTCTCTCTCTCTCTAATTTCACTGTCCGTGCAATTCATCCTGCAGGTTCACGGGTGGCTGGCACTTTTCTCTTGAACTTGCTGTCTCTATCGGCCTCTCACCTGTCTTTTACCTGCGCACGTGCAACATTCCTCTTAGGCTTGAGGTATTCTCACTGTGACGTAGGGTGGCATGTTGGCTGCCATCGGTTAGGCAGGTTTTCTCTTGACTCAAGCGGAAGATGTCCCTGGGAGCGCCCGCTCCGGTTCTGGTTCTCTACCACTTCGTCAAAGGTACGGTCGGTACCTTCATTCCTGCAGTCGGCCTGTAGGGGAGGGACATCATCTCTTTTCCGCATCTGCTCTGCTGGTCCTCCCGACTGGACAGAGGGCAGAGAGTCGCTTGACCCGCCACTTTTGGGTCACCCACGGGTAGCTGGTAAGCATCAGTTTCGTGGTTCGTTTGTTTTTGTTGTTAGCCGGCTAATTCTCTTTTGCGCAATTTCTTTTTGTTTTAAAAATTATAAAAGAAATATTGTTTGAGACCACTTTTTCTGGTTAATTCAATCTTTAACCTGGCCATTCAAAATTATATTCAAAAGTCTTTCTCCTTTTTATGCATCTGGTGATGCGGTAGTCGGTGGGGCTGGGGGAGAACTGGTGATTCAGGGTTGGTACTTGCTTGGTCTCGCTCGTCCACCCCTGTCACAATCACCAGTCTCTTATTCTTCGGCCACCGTCTGTTTGTGTGTGCAAGGGGAACGAGTTTTATGTTTGCGAGCGTGCATACGCATGATTAGTCGTTTGGATGCGTGGTTGTGAGAATTGTGTCATTTGAAATGTTGCTATAAAATGTGGTGATAATTGTGCCATTGAATTATTATTATTTGCAAATGTGGTGGCAGTTATAAAGCAATGGTTGCTGTATTAGTTCAGTTCCTAAAAGGAAAATTTTAAACGTGAGTGGGGGAAGGATAAAAGATAAAAAATTGCTATTTTTTTTTATACCCTGTTAATTTAATGTAACTTTTGGGCTGCTTCGTGTGAGGAGACCTTTTACAAAACATTCCTAAATTGGGTTTTTATTTACTGTTTTAAAGCTCAGGTCGGTGTTGAGTTTTGTTACTAATTTTATTCAGCAAAACCCCTCCCTCCCCCATCATGCGGGGGGCTTTTAGGTTTAAAACCAGCATATGTCCAGCGTATTTGACGGGGGGGTTTCCGGGTCCCCTTCTTTCCTTCCTTTTCCCTTTTCCCTTTTCCCCTCTCCTCCCGGGGGTTTCACCCAAAGCTTCCCGCTGTTGGGGGCCCCCGCACTGGTTTGAGGAGCACGTGGCCTTTTGCTGGAGGATCCAACCCCCTTCCGGGCCCTTCGGGAAACAACCCCTCGCCCCAGGGGAGCGTTTCCCTGCCCTGGGCTTCTTTAACAGCCCTGTGACCAGTGTGGTTAGCTCGGTCGTGCAATTTGGGTGTAGGGGTGTTTGTGCCCAAGGGGTTTGTTCGGCTTTTGAAAACACTTCTTTCCAAGAACCGCCCCGGGTTTTTGGGGCACCTGATGCGAAACGGTGCCCCCAGGGGAACCTTTGGAGAGGCGGGGGTGGGGGGGGAAACCAAAAGAAGCAGGGAAAAGGGAAAATGTGTGGGGGGAAATGCTTATTTATGTTTTGGGGTTTATGTTGTGTGCGTTAAAAAATGTTTTTTGGTGATTTGGGGGTTTTTTTGTGTTTTTGAAATGTTAAATTGGGGTGTATTCGTTTTTGGGGGTTTGAAAGGGTTTGATTGTGATTGTGAATTTTGTGTGTGTTTGGAATGCTTATTTTTGACTATGTGGTGTTGGTGTGAATAAATGGGGTGTTGTTTTGGGTAATATTTTTGTGTGGTCTCTTGCGGGGCGTTTTAAGGTCAACTCCCTTCACTCCCACCCTAGCCCGACCCGGTCGGGGCGGGACCTCCAGGGGTGGGTTTCGTGACATTTGTGGGGGCTCGCCCGGGATCTGAAGACCCTCTGACTGGCTCTTCGTTTCGGGGAGAAAACCTATTCATTCTGTCTTTTTTTTATACGTTTAGTTTGTTTGTTGTGTTTGTTTGGGGGGTTGGCGGGTGACTCAGCATTTTGGGAGTCTTGGGGGCCCCGGGAACGAACATCTGGTGAAAGGGGGTGGGGGTTCGAGTTGAGACGAAGGGGAATCGACCGCGTCCAGACCTCCTTTTTCCCTCCCCGGGTTTTGCCCACCCCAGATGGGCCTAAGATTTCCCCTTTCTTTGCCACTCGCCCTCCCTTCCTTTTTGAATTTAAACCAGTTTTTTTTTTCCCGGGGTTTTTGAGTACGGGAGGTTGTATGGCCCTTTTTATGTTTTTTTTTTTTTTTTCTTTCTCCGGATTCCGTCAGTCGGGTTTGTTTTGTCGGTGACCCCACCGCATTTTTGTGTGCTGTGGAGCGCGGGGTTCCCAGAGTGGGAGACCATGACATTTCCCCCTTTATTGTCGGTGAGCCCCCCCGGGGCCCCTTTTTTGCTCTTTGTTTGGGAAAGCGTGGTTTTGCCAGATGGGAGCGGCCGTAACATACCGCGCAGTATCTGTTTTTTCAAGTGGAATTTTTTTCCCCCCCTTTATTTGAGAACCGTGGGATAATTTTGTCATGGCAACGTCCGGTGCAGGGGGTTTAATGCGATGGTGCATCAAAGAAGAAAGGTCTTCAAAATGTGGTCCCTACTATTTTACCACACTTTCGACTACAGTGACTTCTCTTTTCCGTGCTGAAACCGATAGTCCCCAAAAGTATTTTTCGTTCCCTTCTTCCTGGGGGATCTTTCTGCCGGAAAACCCCACCTGCCCGGGTCCGCTCGGATGCGTCGGGTTTTTGGGGTTAAGAAACGTGGGCTTCTTTTTGGTCGCAGGGGAACCGAAACCTTCTCTCCCCAAATGTTTCCCCCCAAAAGGATTATGCCCCGGGGGATTTTCCCTAGGGGAAAGGGCCCGGGCCCCAAAAGGGGAAGGGGTTTTTCCAAAAGGGGTCATCCTCCCCGGGTGGGGAGTGGTGAATCCGGGCCCCGGGGACATCGCCTCCGCCCCTGATGTTTTGGGAACGAAAAGCAACGGAGAGGATGAGGCCCCCCTTCGGGAAGGGGAAAAACTCGGCGTAAGGAAGGGGCCCGTAAAAGGCCCCCAAAGGAACCCCTGCTTTAAGGGGAAGAGGTTCCAGGCGGGAAAAGCCCTGTTTGGGAAGGGGGTGCTCTGCGTGGGGAAGGGAAAAACTGGTAGGAGGAGGGCTCTGCGCAGAGAGGAGACGCCAGACAGGGGGCCCCTGCGGGGGAAGATGCGTAAAACAGGAACCCCCCGGGCGGGAAGAGTTAGATCAGCGGGGGGAAAGGGAGGGCCAGACGGGAAAGTTTCTGCGTAGGGAAGAGGGAACAACTTCTTTCGGGGGACCCCCGCACCCTTTTAAATCGGGGGGTTAATCAGCGGCGAGTATGGGTTTAGGGGCCCCAAAATTTAAACTTCCAGAGTTAAACCCAAGTGAGGACTTGAATGTTCTTGGGAGCTTTTTGGGAAAAGGTAGTTTGTTCATACCAATTGTCTGAGGAACAAAAGGCCATGCACCTTTTTTGGATTACCCAGGTACTGAAAGGGAAAAGGTTTTGCTTACTCTAAATGAAGGCGCGTTTATGCAAAACATGCATTTGGGCTTGCGTAAACGTTTCCCCTTCCCCCAAGACGTACAGGGGGAAAGTTCGGGGCCCATGAAAAAAAATTTAACAAAGAGACCTTTGGGCGGGTTTTGGAGATGGGTTTGCCCCAAAACGTAGGGAACTGGCGTCATTGGCAAAGGCTGGGAGTTGAGGATCTGATTCTAAACCCAAACAGTTTTCCCAAACACTGGCCCCCCCAGAGTTGAGGATCCGTATGGGGGCGAGACAGCCCCAAAGGGATTTCGGGGCTGCTTTTTAAATTCCGCTGGGGTGTTTTGCAAACCCGTAGAGCTTATGGGCTTTCCCCCAGATATGGACGGGAAAAGCCCCCCCCTTCGCAGGTTTTAGGGGCCCAAAGGGCCCCGACGACTGCTAGGGGGGCCCGAACAAGGCGGGCATTCTTTGGGGGACCTCACACCCGACTGTGTTTTTTTTGTGGTCGTCCTGGCCACTTTAAGGAAAGATTGCCCAAAAAGCCCCGGTTGCCCCTTGGGGGCTTGTTCCCAGCGCCTGGGGGCCTGGGGCTAACTTTGGGGTCCACCCCGGTTTTCCTGGTGGTACGGATGCCCGGGGGTTTCTTTCTGTTTTTGGGTTTCTTCCTTGGCCCGCCCACCATCGGGGGATTGGGGAGAAATTAAACGCTCTTTGGGGATTGGATTTTTTTTCCCCCTTTTAGGCTCAGCGGGGCGCCATTTATGTTTTGGGGGTTGGAGGCGGGTTTTTAAACCCCCAAACCCCGTCCTTCTGTATCATTCCTATCCCACCCCCTACTTCTGGGCAAAAGTAGGGCCCCATCGCGGTGGGCGACCCCCGGTTTTTTCCCTTCTTTTGGAAAAATTTACCTTCACCTTCGCAGACGGACACAGTCATCTGTTCAACGGATTTGCCCGTACGGGCTTTGTGGGGGGAGTTACCACCCCGGGGCCAAAGCCAAGGGGCCGGGAAAACGGGTTTGCTTTCCTGTTCTTAAACCCGGGATTTTTGACGAGGTTCTTGGCCGGGCCGATCCGCTACCATGGTCCGTCTTAAGGCCGGGGTTTTGGAAAGGGCCCAAACGCCGCGACAACTGGTGGATCGCCCTGCCACCCTGCCCGACACCCCAAGGTGAGCTTCAAGCTCCAAAAAGGGGACCCTCTTTGGGGTTTTTTCACTCAGGCAGATCGGGGTTAGCCAAGAAACTGGGTTGTCCCCCAAAGGTTGAGAAATCGTTTCTCGGGCGGGCCCAGGATTCACCCATGGAAAGGCCAAGGGGCCTCAAACCCGGACCTCGAGCGAGTTAGACGGGACTTCTTCGGGCCGGGGATGAACTCTCAGGTTAGGCAGTACTCCCGCAGTTGGGCGTGGTCTCCCAACGGAAAAAGCCAAAGGGGTTTTTCGTTTTGGGGCGTTTCCCCCTGGGATCATGCCACGGGTTGGGGAGCCCCATTAAAGAAAAGGGTTGGGGGTTGACCTGGGGGACCCATTAATCCACCACCCGATCGTGGTCCCGCTACATTTTTGGTAGTGGTAGACTACGCGCCTCGTTTCCCCCAAAAGGCGGCCCAAATTAGGCCCTTTGGGTTTGCCCCCTACTGTTGCTGAAGTTTCTCAAAGCGATTTGGACGCGCATGGCGGCCCAAGAAGAATAGGGGGCCGGGAAGTTTGAAATGGAGAGCATCATCACCTCTCCATCCCCGGGAAACCAGTTTGGGCCATCGTCCCCGCCCTCTTGGGTTAGGCGGGGAACTGCAGAGTCATTTTTTTTCCATTTTTTCGCCATATAAAGGGGTTTCCAGAAATTACGGTTGCTGATATCTCAGCCAGCCCCGTAGTCAGCACATTGGAAAACCCCCCCAGTCAAAGGGGACATTTCCCCCTCAACCAGGGTTTTATCCCCTTTTGGTCTCAAAAATCAGGACATTTTCACTTCAGCGATTTTTGGGTTTGGAAATTCCCCACTGGTTCGGTTTTTGCTATTTTTATTTTTTTGGAAAATTTTTTTAGTTGTTTGATAAAGTTTGTAAATTTTGTACTCCCTGTATAACTCACGAGGAATGTTTGTATTGGATTTATCGTAAATCTGTCGATCACAGAGGGTTGGGTTCGGTTCCCCTTTTTTGTGAATTTTCCCATGCGTCAAGGGTTTAAAGGGGCACTGGAAACTCAGGAAACAGATTTCTTTTAGAAGGGGGGGGTTTTTCACGATTTTTTCAACCCAAAGGGCCTTTTGGGGCTGACCCAAACTAGGGGGGGGAATTTTTCATTTATTTTTGTCGTTGTTGTCCCTCGGGTAAACCTCCTTTAAAAGTGGCTTGTGGTTTTTGGTTTTCCCCTTAATTTGCTCAGCTCAGGTTAGGTTTAAATTTTTCCTCTCTCCCTAATTTAACCCGCCCGGAATTAAACCGGGAGGTTCCCGGGTGGCTGGGACTTTTTTCTTGAACTTGTGGCCCCTTGGGGCCCCTCCCCGTCTTTTTTTCCTGCCGGGCCGGGGCAAAAAATTCCTTTAGGCTTAGGTATTCCCCACTGGGACGGGGGGGGCATGTTTGGGTTTCCATCGGGTTTGGCAGGTTTTTCCCCCTTGACTCAAGCGGGAAAAATGTCCCTGGGAGGCCCGCTTTCCCGGGTTTGGTTCTCCCAAACCCCTTCGTCAAGGTACCCGGGCGGTACCTTCATTCCTGGGAGTTTGGCCCCGTAGGGGGGGGACATATCTCCCTTTTTCCCCTCTGCTCTGCTTTGGGCCCCCCCGAAATGGACAGAGGGCCCGAGAGTCGCTTTACCCCACTTTTTGGGGGCACCCCGGGTAGTGGTAAGCATCATTTTGTGGTTCGTTTGTTTTTTTTTGTTTAGCCGGGTAATTCTCTTTTGCGCAATTTTTTTTTGTTTTAAAAACCCAAAAAAAAAATATTTTTGAGCCCCTTTTCTTGGGGAAAATTTAATCTTTTTTTCCCCCGGGGCCCTTCAAAAATTTATTCAAAAAATTTTCTCCTTTTTTTTTGCATTTGTTATGCGGTATCCCGGGGGGGTGGGGGGGGAAAACCCGGGGATCAGGGTTTGGGACTGGGTTGGCTCGCTCGTCCCCCCCCTGTCACAATCACCAGTCCCCTTAAATTTTTCGGCCCCCGTTTTGTTTGTGTGTGCAAAGGGGGAAGAGTTTTTTTTTGCGAGCGTTCGTAAAAAGCACCTGATTTTCGTTTGGATGCGTGGTTGGGGGGGAATTTTGTCATTTTGAAATGTTGTTCTAAAATGTGGGGATTTAAATTTTCCATTTTAATTATTTTTTATTTGCCCAAAAGTGGTGGCCCGTTAAAGCAATGGTTTTTCGTATTAGTTTATTCCTAAGAAAGGAAAAGGGTTTAACGTGAAGTGAGGGGGAAAGGGTGAAGGGGGTAAATTGCTATTTTTTTTTTAAAACCCCCTTAATTTTAATGTAATCTCTTTCGCTTCGTGTGAGGAAAACCTTTTGCGAACTTTTCCCCCATTTTTTTTATTTACTGTGTTTTTGCCCAGGGCTTTGTTTTATGGGGTTTCTAAGGGATTCAGCAGACACCTCCCCCCGCCCCTCATGCGGGGTGGCTGTTAGGGTTTTAAAAGCATATGTCAGACCGTACTGACCGGGGTTCCAGTTTCCCTTTTTCCTTCCGTTCCTTCCGTTTCCTCTTCCTCCCGGGGGGGGTTCACCCGAAGCTTGCCCCTGTTGGGGCTGGGGCACTGGTTTAGGAGCACGTGGACTTTGCTGGAGGATCCTAACCCTGTCCGGGGCCTTTTCCCACAACGCCTCATCCCACCGGGTGCTTTCCACTGTCCTCCGGGCTTCATACACCCATTTGACCATGGGTTAGCCTTGGGGGAAATTTGGGGTTTTTTGTGTGTGGGCAATGGGTCGGCATTTAAAACACTTCGTTCAAGAACCGACCCCGGGTTTTTGGGGACCTGATGCGACCAGTGCTCCCCGTGGACTTTTGGGGGGAGGGGTGTGGGGGAACCACATGAAGCACGGAAAAAGGGAAAGGGTGGGTGGAAATGCTTATTTTTTTGGTTTTTGTTTGTGGCGTTGAAATGCTTTTGTGACTATGGGTTTGTCGTGTGTGTTTTAAAAGCTTAATTGGGTTATGTGTGTGTGTTTTTAAATGCTTGATTGTGATTGTGCATGTTGTGTGTGTTGGGAAAGCTTATTTGTGAATATGTTTTGGGGGTTTGGTGTAATTTAAAAGGGGTTTTTGTATTTTAATCTTTCTTGTGTGGGTTTTTCCCCTTTTCGGGGGTTTTTGAGGTTTAGTTTACTCCCTTCACTCCCCTCTAGACCGTTCCCGTCAGGGGCCCGACCTCCAGGGGGTCGGTCGTGGGAGGGGGGAATTTTTCTGATTCTTCCCGACGTTTCTTAAAAACCCCGGGCAAATTCGCCAAAAATAAGAGCACCACCCCGCCCGAAAGACCCACCCATCTATAAAAAGGAGTACTAATGTTTAAAGTCCATGAAAAAAATGGCGCCAACATATCTTGCTGAGTTTTCCAAATGGCAACAACGCCGGGTATGATTCAAATTTTTACATTTTAAAACCCGTGTTTCCCCATTGATTTGTTCAATCTAGTTTTGCATTTTTTTTGGGCCAAATGTTGGAACTCTCTTTTCCCCCATTTTGCCCCAAAAAATTTTAATCGCCGTCCCTTTAAATCAGCAAACATAAAAAATTTTTTTGAACAATAAATCTAACCTTTTGATTTGGGTTTAAAGCCCAAAATTTTATGTTTGGGCCCCTATATTTGCTGATAAAAAAGTGAATTTTATGTATGGGGTGGGTGGGTGGGGGGTTTTGGGTGGGGGTGGGTTTGGGGTGTACGCGTGCGTGCGTGCATGTGTTGGCGTTGCGTGCAAGTGAGCGGCACGTAAATCTCTGTTTTGTTTTTTTTTAATTTTGTAAAGGGAATTTTTTTTTTTTCATTATTATTTTTATTACTATTGTTATTTTTTATTATTATAAAAAATTTCTAATTCTTCATTGTTTTTTACCATTATTAATATTGCAGTGTGGGTTTTGTTTTAATGTTGTAAAAAAATTTTTTGCAAGGACAGATTGGAAGAAAAAGGGGACGCCTAAAACTCTATCCTTGAGTTTAAAAAAGTTTTTTTTGAGTCTTTATTTTTTTTATCTCTTTTTCTTTTTCTCTCTCTTCCCCTCTCTTCCCCTCTCTCTCCCCCTCTTCCCCTCTCTCTCCTCTTCTCTCTCTCCCCCTGTTCTCTCTCTCTTCTCCCTCTCTCTCCCTCTCTCTCCCCCGCCCCTTTCCCCCCCCTCTCTTTCCCCCTCTCCCCTCCTCTCTCTCCCCCTTTTCTCCCCCCTCCTCTCTCCCCTCTCTCTTTTTCTCCCCCTCTTTTCCCTCTTCCCTCTCCCCCCCTCTCTCTCTCCCTCTCCCCTCTCACTCTTCTCTCCCCTCCCTTTTCCCCCCTCTCTCCTCCCCCCCTTTTCTCTTCTCCCTTCTCTCCTCTCTCTTCTCTGCTCTCTCTTCTTCCCCTCTCTCTCTCTCTCCCCCTCTCTCTCTCTCTCTCCTTCTCCCCTCCTTTTCTCCTCTCTTTTCTCTCCGGGAAAGTTACCCCCCGTCACCCCCCCCCTTTCCGCACCCCTTTTCCTGCCCCCCCCCCCCCCCCCCCCTCCCGGCCCCCTTTCAAATTTTTAAAATCATTTCCCCTCGGGGATGTAAAAAGGGGTTAAAAGAGCGAGGGACAGGGCGGGGGCGTTTTTGGGGCGGGGAGTGCGGGGGGGAGGGGGGGGGAAGGGGAAGGTAAGGGAATGTTTCTTATTGCCCCCGCCGACCGCCCCGGGTCTATCAGGGCGGGGCACCACCCTTAAAATCAACTCACAAGTCATTCATTCACACAACTCTTTAAAATACATCTTCTAAAAACCCATCCAAAACCTTGTTAAAAATCTTTCCACTATAAAACCTCGGATCCGATGAAAAATGTTAATCTCTTTCAAGAATTCAAAGATCGCATCAAGTGGAACATCTCTGAACAAGGTTTTCATGGAATCTGCTGTAAAGTGTTTGTGTCTCACATCGTGCAAGTCCCAACACGCTAAAAGAACGTGTTTCATTGTGAGTGGCACATGACATGGAATGCACCATGGAGCTTCTTCACTCTTTCAAAGGTGTGAAAGTAAAATACGAATGGCCGGTGTGCAGCCGGAATAGAACCGTTTCTTCTTTGCGACCACCAGGCGTGGATGAGAGGAACTCTTTTAGGTTTGGACGGATCTGAAAGAGTTTGTTATCCGTCTGTGTGTTCCAATCCTCCTGCCAGAGGTATCTGACATAATCATTAACTTTTGGTTCTTGATCTGTGTAGGGGATAAATATGTTAGACAGTTTCCCTGTTGTGGCATTCTTGGCCAAACGATCAGTCATTTCATTCTCTCCGATGCCAGAGGAGGGGGGGGGGGGGGGGGGGGGGGGGGGGGGAAGCAGGTACTATGTGAATGTGCTGGAGAGGAAATAGAGTGCTGAAGGGGGAGGGGGGGTGATGAGGGGAAGGGGGGAGGGGGGAGGGAGTTCACGTGGATTCCGACGTCATTCAAGCAAGCAGACAAACAAACAAGCAAAGAAGCAAGCAAGAAAAAAAACAACAACAAAAAACAAAAAAAACCGCCCCCCCCCCCCCCCCAGACACACACCAAAAATAACAACAACAACAAAAACAACACGAAAACTGAACGAAACAAACAATCAAACTCCGAAAGGGCCATACAATTAGGACACAACCCTTCTCCTTCCCGCTCCTTTCTTTCTCTCTACTATCTTAGAACAAGATAAGAGTGTACGACACGGACAAAGGGTTGTGACTTCATTTTCCTCTGCCTTGATTTTCGCTTGGAGGGAGGGAAAAGGGGGGGGGGGGGGGGGGGGGGGGGGCAGGTGGGGGGCAGGTGGGAGGAGGGGGGGAGGGGGGAGAGAAGGGGAGGGGCATAAAAGTGGAGGAGGTGGTGAGCGATGAGGGTGGAGGGAAGAAGTGGGGTGCATTAGAACTGTAACACTAGAGTCGGAGGTTCGGGAGAAACCAGGGAAGGTAAAAACGAAAGCAGCGTTTGCCCTCTGAGCAGTCTGTCCACTCACCATCAACTCTCAGACTGGTCTTCATGTATAACGATTAGAAGCTGGGATTGCTCTTCACATAGAAAATTCAAAAGCTCGAAACTACTCTTCACATAGACAACCTAAAGTTCGAAACTACTCTTCACATATACAATCAAAAGTTAAAAACTACTCTTAACATATACACAATCGGAAGTTCAAAACTCAATTCACATACACAGTCAGAAGCGCGAAACTACTCTTCACATACACAGTTAAAATCCCAGGCTACTCTTCACATACATGACCAAAAACGCGGACAAGTCCTCACATATGCAAATAAACGCTCGTACTAGTCTTCACATACACAGTTACATGCTCGTACATTTTCACTGAAAAGCTCGCACTATTATTCACATACAATCAAAACCTCGCCCTTGTCATCACATACACAATCAAAAACTCGCCCTAGTCATCACAACACAATCAAAAGCTCGCCCTAGTCATCACATACACAATCAAAAGCTCGCCCTAGTCATCACATACACTATCAAAAGCTCGCCCTAGTCATCACATACACAATCAAAAGCTCGCCCTAATAATTACATGCACAATCAAAAGTTCTCCCTATTCGTCACATACACAATCAAAAGCTCGCCCTAATAATTACATACACAATCAAAATCTCGCCCTAATAATTACATACACAATCAAAAGCTCGCCCTTGTCATCACAACAAAAGCTCGCCCTAATAATTACATACACAATCAAAAGCTCGCCCTAATAATTACATACACAATCAAAAGCTCGCCCTAATAATTACATACACAATCAAAAGCTCGCCCTTGTCATCACAACAAAAGGTCGCCCTAGTCATCACATACACGATAAAAAGCTCGCCCTAATCATCACATACACAATCAAAAGCTCGCACTGTTGTTCATATACACTATCAAAAACTCGAACAGGTCTTCACTAGAGAGAGAGAGAGAGAGAGAGAGAGAGAGAGAGAGAGAGAGAGAGAGAGAGAGAGAGAGAGAGAGAGAGAGAGAGAGAGAGAGAGAGAGAGAGAAGACAGACAGACAGACAGACAGACAGACAGACAGACAGACAGACAGACAGACAGACAGACAGACGGACAGACAGACAGACACACACACAGACACACAGACAGGGAGGGGGTAGAGGAATTGACGACAATGTGTCTACCGAGAGGAGAAGCCAGTCAGCCCACACAGCAGAGACAGATAACCGTGCAGTGCCAGAGGTTCAGACCTAAATCAGCACACCCCCATGTCACGCCCGCTCTCTTCTTATCTCACTTCGTGACTGACTGACTGTCCGGTCATGTGTCTCCTGCGTCCCGCCATGCCCATGCTGTGACTTTCTTCTACCGGTGCTCGGCTCTCAAGGACGCAGGTCCTTTTGTTTTGATTCCCATCTTTCATTTCACTGATGTTCCCGCACTGAAAAATAAGATTCCTTCGCATGAGACTATAAACCGAGGTTCCGTGTGTGAACGCACGCATAACATCTTGCACACACGTCAAATCCCATCACCAACTTTCGGAAGAGAAGGCCAGTTTGGCCGTTGGTATGGATGACACGTTACACATAGCATGCACCCTGCGTGAGAAATGGAAAAAATGAAGGAAGTAAGGAAATTAAGTGAACAATATTGAACAATATTGACGGGATGAAACGGGAAACGACTGAATGAAGCGCCAGCTGGCAGCTCTTCAGTCGGCACTACCCAGGTAGGCGGCCCGTTGTGTAAACGAGTGTGGATTGTAAAGCGCTTAGAGCTTGGTCTCTAGCTGAGGATAGGCGCTATATAAGTATTCATAATAATGATAATGATATATTAACATTGTGAAACGAAAGATCAAAACAAGACTGAAGTGTAAAGATGGGGGAAAAACAAAAGAAAACAAACAGCGACAAGAATAAGAACAGTAAAACCAAATAAAACAGTATGTATGTAAACTTACAAGTAACTTCAATAATCTGTGTAAAAACGAGTCGCTTAATTCATCCCTTTCTTAGTGTTTACAGACGGTATACGTGCAAACCAAATCAGTATATTCAAAATGATTTTTTCATAGATCTGTTCTTTGAACTAGAGTAGTGGCAGTTTCACAATTGAATAACCACCACAGAATGAGCACAATCATCTTGACAAATCTAAGGAAATTCAGAACGAGGCAGGAAACAGTAGACAGCCAATAACAAACAGTAAGGTAACTCTCGCTCCAATGATGAATAAACCAATCATTGTGTGATGAAATAACCAATCATTGTGTGCTCTGTGTGAAATAACCAATCATTGTGTGCTCTGTGTGAAATAACCAATCATTGTGTGCTCTGTGTTGTCATTGTAATGATGAAATAACCAATCATTGTGTGCTCCATGATGAAATTAACCAATCATTGTGTGCTCCAATGATGAAATAACCAATCATTTTTGTCTCCCAAAGATGAAATAGCCCAATCATTGTGTGCTCCTGATGAAATAACCAATCATTGGTGTGCCCAATGATGAAATAACCAATCATTGTGTGCTCCAATGATGAAATAAACCCAAACATTGTGTGCTCAAAAGATGAAATAACCAATCATTGTGTGCTCCAATGAGAAATAACCAATCATCGTGTGCCCAATGATGAAATAACCAAAACATCGTGTGCTCCAAAAGATGAAATAAAACCAATCATTGTGTGCTCCAATGATGAAATAACCAATCATGTGTGCTCCAATGATGAAATACCAATCCCTTGTGTGCTCCAATGATGAAATAACAATCATTGTGTGCTCCAATGATGAAATAACCAATCATCGTGTGCTCCAATGATGAAATAACCAATAATCGTGTGCTCAATGATGAAATAACCCAAACATGTGTGCTCCAATGATGAAATAACCAATCATCGTGTGCTCCAATGATAAACTAACCAATCATCGTGTGCTCCCAAAGGGTGAAATAACCAATCATTGTGTGCTCCAATGATGAATAACCAATCATTTTGTGCTCCAATGATGAAAATAACCAATCATTGTGTGCTCCAAAGATGAAATAACCAATCAATTGTGGCTCCAATGATGAAATAAACCAATCATTGTGTGCTCCAATGATGAAAAAAAAACCAATCATTGTGTGCTCCAAGATGAAATAACAATCATCGTGTGCTCCAATGATGAAATAAACAATCATCGTGTGCTCCAATGATGAAATAACCAATCATCGTGTGCTCCAATGATGAAATAACCAATCATCGTGTGCTCCAATGATGAAATAACCAATCATCGTGTGTCCCAATGATGAAATAACCAATCATCGTGTGCCCAATGATGAAATATAACCAATCATCGTGTGCTCCAATGATAAAATAACCAATTTATTGTGTGCTCCAATGAGAAATAACCAATCATTGTGTGCTCCAATGATGAAATAACCAATCATTGTGTGCTCGGGGTGAATAACCAATCTTGTGTGCTCTGTGTGAAACAACCAATCATTGTGTGCTCTGTGTGAAATAACCAATCATTGTGTGCTCTGTGTATCATTGTGTGCTGTGTGTGATCAATTTATGAAATAACCAATCATTGTGTGCTCTGTGTGAAATAACCAATCCATTGTGTGCTCTGTGTGGTCATTGTGTGCTGTGTTTTGGTCATTGATCCCAAAGATGAAATAACCAACATTGTGTGCTCTGTGTGAAATAACCAATCATTGTGTGCTCTGTGTTGTCATTGTAATGATGAAATAACCAATCATTTTTGTGGCCTTTTGTTGTCATTTTAATGATGAAATAACCAATCATTGTGTGCTCTGTGTTGTCAAATTGTAATGATGAAAAAACCAATCATTGTGTGCTCTGTGTTCCAATGATGAAATAAACCAATCATTGTGTGCTGTGTGTGGTCATGGCGTTTCCGTGGTGTGGTAATGATGAAATAACCAATCTTTTTGTGCTGTGTGTTGTCATGGTGATACGGTGTCGTAATGATGAAATAACCAATCATTGTGTGCTGTGTGTTGTCATGGCGAAAACAGTGTCGTAATGATGAAATAACCAATCATTGTGTGCTCTGTGTGGTCAATTCTGCCAGGCGATTCGGTGTCATTTGTGCGCTCTGTGTGGGGCATTTCTGCGAGGCGATACGGTGTCGTAATGATGAAATAAAAAAATCATTGTGTGCTCTGTGTGGTCATTTTCTGCCAGGCGATAGGGTGTCATTGTGTGCTCTGTGTGGTCATTTCTGCCAGGCGATACGGTGGCGTAATGATGAAATAACAAATCATTGTGTGCTCTGTTTTGGTCATTTCTGCCAGGCGTACGGTGTCGTAATGATGAAATAACAAATCATTGTGTGCTCTGTGTTGTCATTGCTGCCAGGCGATACGGTGTCGTAATGATGAAATAACAAATCAAATTTTGTGCTCTGGTGTTGTCATTTCTGCCAGGCGATACGGTGTCGTAATGATGAAAAAAAACAAATCATTGTGTGCTCTGGGGTGGTCATTGCTGCCAGGCGATACGGTGTATTGTTTGCTCTGTGTTGTCATGTTGCCAGGCGATACGGTGTGGTAATTAAAAAATAACAAATCATTGTGTGCTCTGTGTTGTCATTTCTGCCAGGCGATACGGTGTCGTAATGATGAAATACCAATCATTGTGTGCTCTGTGTTGTCATTTCTGCCAGGCGATACGGTGTCGGTAATGATGAAATAAAACCCAAACATTGTGTGCTCTGTGTTGTCATGTCTGCCAGGCGATACGGTGTGGTAATGATGAAATAAACCCAAACATTGTGTGCTCTGTGTTGTCATGTCTGCCAGGCGATACGGTGTCGTAATGATGAAATAACCAATCATTGTGTGCTCTGTGTTGTCATGTCTGCCAGGCGATTTCGGTTTTCCCTTGTGTGCTCTGTGTTGTCATTTTTGCCCGGCGTTACGGTGTTTGTAATGATGAAAAACCAATCATTTTGTGGGTCTGTGTTGTCATGTTGCCAGGCGATACGGTGTCATTGTGTGCTGTGTGTGGTCATGTCTGCCAGGCGATACGGTGTCGTAATGAGGGAAAAAACAAACATTGTGTGCGGGTGTGGTCATGTTGCCCGGCGATACAGTGTGGTAATGATGAAAAAATCATTGTGTGCCTGTGTTGTCATGCGCCCCCCGGCATCGGTGTCATAAAGATGAAATAAAAACCTCATGTTCTGTGTGTTGTCTTGCTGCCGGTATCGGTGGCGAATGATGAAATAAAAATCATTTTGTTCTGTGTGTATCTTGTGCCAGGCGAAACGGGTCGTAATGATGAAATAAAAATCATTTTGTGCTGTGTGTTTTCATGGTCGCAGGGGATACGGGGCATTTTGTGCTGTGTGTTTTCATTTTGCCAGGCGTACGGTGTCAATGAGAAAAAACAATCATTGTGTGCTTGTGTTGTCATTTCTGCCCGGCGATTCGGGGTTTGTAAATCTTGTGTGTCGTGTTGTCAGGCTGCCGGCGTCGGTGTCGTAATGATGAAATAACCCAATCATTGTTGCTCTGTTTTCATGTCTGCCAGGCGGTACGGGGCGTATGATGAAAAAACAAATCATGTGTGTCTGTGTGGTCATTTCTGCCAGGCGATTTCGGTGTGTAATTTTGAAATAACAAAACTTTTTTGTGCTTGTGGGTCATTTTGCCGGCGATCGGTGCGTAATGATGAAATAACAAATCATGTGTGCTCTGTGTGGTCATTTTGCCCGGCGATAGGGGTCGTAATGATGAAAAAAAATCATTGGTGTCTGTATGGTCTTTCTGCAGGGTTTTGGTGTCGTAAAAGAAATAAAAAATCATTTTTGTGCTCTGTGTTGTCATGTCTGCCGGCAATACGGTGTCGTAATGATGAAATAACAAATCATTGTGTGCCCTTTTGGGGGTCATTTCTGCCACAATACGGGTGTAAGAGGAATAAAATCATTGTGTGCCTGTTGGTCATTTCTGCCAGGTTCGGGTCGTAATGAGAAATAACAAAACATTGTGTGCCCTGTGTTGTCATGTCTGCCGGCGATACGGTGTCGTAATGATTTAAATAACAAATCATTGTGTGCCTCTGTGTTGTCATTGCTGCCAGGCGATACGGTGTCGTAATGATGAAATAACCAATCATTGTGTGCTCTGTGTTGTCACTGCTGCCAGGCGATACGGTGTCGTAAGCATTTGTGTAACTCTCGCTCCATGATAAATAACCAATCATTGTGTGCTGTGTGTGGTCATGTCTGCCAGGCGATACAGTGTGGTAATGATGAAATAACCAATCATTGTGTGCTCTGTGTTTGTCATGTCTGCCAGGCGATCGGTGTCAAATGATGAAATAACCAATCATTGTGTGCTGTGTGTTGTCATTGCTGCCAGGCTATACGGTGTCGTTAATGATGAAATAACAAATCATTGTGTTCTGTGTGTATCATTGCTGCCAGGCGAAACGGTGGTCGTAATGATGAAATAACAAATCATTGTGTGCTGTGTGTTGTCATGTCTGACAGGCGATACGGTGTCATTGTGTGCTGTGTGTTGTCATTTCTGCCAGGCGATACGGTGTTGTAATGATGAAATAACCAATCATTGTGTGCTCTGTGTTGTCATTTCTGCCAGGCGATACGGTGTCGTAAATCATTGTGTGCTCTGTGTTGTCATGTCTGCCAGGCGATACGGTGTCGTAATGATGAAATAACCATCATTGTGTGCTCTGGTGTTGTCATGTCTGCCAGGCGTACGGTGTCGTAATGATGAAATAACAATCATTGTGTGCTCTGTGTGGTCATTTCTGCCAGGCGATACGGTATCGTAATGATGAAATAACAAATCATTGTGTGCTCTGTGTGGTCATTTCTGCCAGGCGATACGGTGTCGTAATGATGAAATACAAATCATTGTGTGCTCTGTGTGGTCATTTCTGCCAGGCGATACGGTGTCGTAATGATGAAATAACAAATCATTGTGTGCTCTGTGTGGTCATTTCTGCCAGGGGATACGGTGTCGTAATGATGAAATAACAAATCATTGTGTGCTCTGTGTGGTCATTTCTGCCAGGCAATACGGTGTCGTAATGATGAAATAACAAATCATTGTGTGCTCTGTGTGGTCATTTCTGCCAGGCAATACGGTGTCGTAATGATGAAATAACAAATCATTGTGTGCTCTGTGTGGTCATTTCTGCCAGGTGATACGGTGTCGTAATGATGAAATAACAAATCATTGTGTGCTCTGTGTTGTCATGTCTGCCAGGCTATACGGTGTCGCAATGATGAAATAACAAATCATTGTGGGCTCTGTGTGGTCATTTCTGCCAGGCGATACGGTGTCGTAATGATGAAATAACAAATCATTGTGTGCTCTGTGTTGTCATGTCTGCCAGGCGATACGGTGTCGTAATGATGAAATACCAAATCATTGTGTGCTGTGTGTTGTGATTTCTGCCTGGCGATACGGTGTCGTAATGATGAAATAACAAATCATTGTGTGCTCTGTGTGGTCATTTCTGCCAGGCGATACGGGGGTCATAATGATGAAATAAGAAATCATTGTGTGCTCTGTGTGGTCACTTCTGCCAGGCGATACGGTGTCGTAATGATGAAATAACAAATCATTGTGTGCTCTGTGTTGTCATGTCTGCCAGGCGATACGGTGTAGTAATGATGAAATAACAAATCATTGTGTGCTGTGTGTTGTCATTTCTGCCAGGCGATACGGTGTCGTAATGATGAAATAACCAATCATTGTGTGCTCTGTGTGGTCATTTCTGCCAGGCGATACGGTGTCGTAATGATGAAATAACAAATCATTGTGTGCTCTGTGTTGTCATGTCTGCCAGGCGATACGGTGTCGTAATGATGAAATAACAAATCATTGTGTGCTCTGTGTTGTCATTGCTGCCAGGCGATACGGTGTCGTAATGATGAAATAACCAATCATTGTGTGCTCTGTGTTGTCATTGCTGCCAGGCGATACGGTGTCGTAAGCATTTGTGTAACTCTCGCCTCCAATGATGAAATAACCAATCATTGTGTGCTCTGTGTTGTCATTTCTGCCAGGCGATACGGGGTCGTAATGATGAAATAACAAATCATTGTGTGCTGTGTGTTGTCATATCTGCCAGGCGATACAGTGTCGTAATGATGAAATAACAAATCATTGTGTGCTCTGGGGTTGTCATTTCTGCCAGGCAATACGGTGTCGTAATGATGAAATAACAAATCATTGTGTGCTCTGTGTTGTCATATCTGCCAGGCGATACGGTGTCGTAATGATGAAATAACAAATCATTGTGTGCTCTGTGTTGTCATGTCTGCCAGGCGATACGGTGTCATAATGACGAAATAACCAATCATTGTGTGCTCTGTGTTGTCATGTCTGCCAGGTGATACGGTGTCGTAATGATGAAATAACCAATCATTGTGTGCTCTGTGTTGTCATGTCTGCCAGGTGATACGGTGTCGTAATGATGAAATAACCAATCATTGTGTGCTCTGTGTTGTCATGTCTGCCAGGCAATACGGTGTCATTGTGTGCTGTGTGTTGTCATGTCTGCCAGGCGATACGGTGTCGTAATGATGAAATAACAAATCATTGTGTGCTGTGTGTTGTCATTTCTGCCAGGCGATACGGTGTCGTAATGATGAAATAACAAATCATTCTGTGCTGTGTGTTGTCATGTCTGCCAGGCGATACGGTGTCGTAATGATGAAATAACAAATCCCTTGTGTGCTCTGTGTTGTCATTTCTGCCAGGCGATACGGTGTCGTAATGATGAAATAACAAATCATTGTGTGCTCTGTGTTGTCATTTCTGCCAGGCGATACGGTGTCGTAAGCGTTTGTTTGGAGTTATATTGTGTGCTCTGTGTTGTCATGTCTGCCAGGTGATACGGTGTCGTAATGATGAAATAACAAATCATTGTGTGCTCTGTGTTGTCATTTCTGCCAGGCGATACGGTGTCGTAAGCGTTTGTTTGGAGTTATATTGTGTGCTCTGTGTTGTCATGTGTGCCAGGCGATACGGTGTCGTAATGATGAAATAACAAATCATTGTGTGCTCTGTGTTGTCATTTCTGCCAGGCAATACGGTGTCGTAATGATGAAATAACAAATCATTGTGTGCTCTGTATTGTCATTTCTGCCAGGCGATACGGTGTCGTAATGATGAAATAACAAATCATTGTGTGCTCTGTGTTGTCATGTCTGCCAGGTGATACGGTGTCGTAAATCATTGTGTGCTCTGTGTGTCATGTCTGCCAGTGGATACGGTGTCGTAAATCATTGTGTGCTCTGTGTTGTCATGTCTGCCAGGCGATACGGTGTCATTGTGTGCTCTGTGTTGTCATTTCCCGCCAGGCGATACGGTGTCGTAATGATGAAATAACAAATCATTGTGTGCTCTGTGTTGTCATGTCTGCCAGGCGATACGGTGTCGTAATGATGAAATAACAAATCATTGTGTGCTCTGTGTTGTCATGTCTGCCAGGCGATACGGTGTCGTAATGATGAAATAACAAATCATTGTGTGCTCTGTGTTGTCATGTCTGCCAGGCGATACGGTGTCGTAATGATGAAATAACCAATCATTGTGTGCTCTGTGATGTCATGTCTGCCAGGCGATACGGTGTCGCAATGATGAAATAACAAATCATTGTGTGCTCTGTGTGGTCATTTCTGCCAGGCGATACGGTGTCGTAATGATGAAATAACAAATCTTTGTGTGCTCTGTATTGTCATGTCTGCCAGGCGATACGGTGTCGTAATGATGAAATAACAAATCATTGTGTGCTGTGTGTTGTCATGTCTGCCAGGCGATACGGTGTCGTAATGATGAAATAACAATCATTGTGTGCTCTGTGTTGTCATGTCTGCCAGGTGATACGGTGTCGTAAATCATTGTGTGCTCTGTGTTGTCATGTCTGCCAGTGGATACGGTGTCGTAAATCATTGTGTGCTCTGTGTTGTCATGTCTGCCAGGCGATACGATGTCATTGTGTGCTCTGTGTTGACATTTCTGCCAGGCGATACGGTGTCGTAATGATGAAATAACAAATCATTGTGTGCTCTGTGTTGTCATGTCTGCCAGGCGATACGGTGTCGTAATGATGAAATAAAAAATCATTGTGTGCTCTGTGTTGTCATGTCTGCCAGGCGATACGGTGTCGTAATGATGAAATAACAAATCATTGTGTGCTCTGTGTTGTCATGTCTGCCAGGCGATACGGTGTCGTAATGATGAAATAACAAATCATTGTGTGCTGTGTGTTGTCATGTCTGCCAGGCGATACGGTGTCGTAATGATGAAATAACAAATCATTGTGTGCTGTGTGTTGTCATGTCTGCCAGGCGATACAGTGTCGTAATGATGAAATAACAAATCATTGTGTGCTGTGTGTTGTCATTTCTGCCAGGCGATACGGTGTCGTAATGATGAAATAACAAATCAATTGTGTGCTGTGTGTTGTCATGTCTGCCAGGCGATGCGGTGTGGTAATGATGAAATAACAAATCATTGTGTGCTCTGTGTTGTCATTTTTGCCAGGCGATACGGTGTCGTAATGATGAAATAACAAATGATTGTGTGCTCTGTGTTGTCATGTCTGCCAGGCGATACGGTGTGGTAATGATGAAATAACAAATCATTGTGTGCTCTGTGTTGTCATTTCTGCCAGGCGATACGGTGTCCTAATGATGAAATAACAAATCATTGTGTGCTCTGTGTTGTCATTTCTGCCAGGCGATACGGTGTCGTAATGATGAAATAACAAATCATTGTGTGCTGTGTGTTGTCATTTCCGCCAGGCGATACGGTGTCATTGTGTGCTCTGTGTTGTCATGGCGATACGGTGTCGTAAGCGTTTGTTTGGAGTGATGGGCCTGTAGTTATTCCATCATGGGGGCAAGAGTTACCCTACTTGTTTCTTATGGACAAATCTAACACGGTGTCATTCTTCGTTTTGTCAAGTATGTTCATGTTTAATGACCACAGCCACCAAACGAGGTATTTCATTGGGGACGACCGTCCCGTAGGAGTTGGAGGGAGGGAGGGGGGGGGGGGGTAGTAAGGGGGAGGGGGCATAACCAACACCACACTGATACCATCAGAACGACAACTCATCAAGATGGACCGTAGAAATGGCAGTTTTCATTGCCAAAGTCAGCAGAGAGTCGAACCCTCAATATCTGGCAATCTGGTTGCCGTCCCGCTCTTTTTCCACTCAGCCACATTCTGACGTGACCAGATTCGTTGTGAAAAAGGAGCCATCCGCGAAAGGAAATTTCTTTTAAATGGGTAATTGCACAACAGTCTTCAACCGACGGATGAATGGAAGTCTCTAAGGGAAGTAATCTGTGTTAAATCTGTGATGCCGCCGTTTTCATGGGACAAATGCCGCTGGTGGGCACGCCCTCGCAATGTTGGCCCATTAGTAAGCTTAACCATCCAACCAGAGGACAGCAATGGCAAAACTTATGGGTGTAAATTAATCTTAAATAAATGTTAGCGAACCACCAAAAAAATGTGGACAAACGAATCACAAGACAAAACACGACGCGTTTTGACCTCTTAGGTCTTCTTCAGGCAAGATACAAAACAATTAGAACAACGAAAATGAACGAGAAATCACTTATCTTCCATCCCTTCAGCGCAAGATAGGCGTTTCAACGCCTTTAGTGTGCTGAAGTGATTGAAGATAAGTGATTGCCTATCTTGAAACGCCTTTATTGTGCTGAAGTGATTGAAGATAAGTGATTGCCTATCTTGAAACGCCTTTATTGTGCTGAAGTGATTGAAGATAAGTGATTGCCTATCTTGAAACGCCTTTATTGTGCTGAAGTGATTGAAGATAAGTGATTGCCTATCTTGCGCTGAAAGGATCGAAGATAAGTGACTGCTCGTTCATTTTTTTTTTTTTTTTTTTTTTTTGCTGTCCCACCCTCTGCGCCACCTCAGAGGCAGTGCACCCACGCCGCTCATTCCGACACCCCGTCCACAGCCATAGCCTGGCCGGCACCGCCGCAGCCCCGCACCAGCAATCCACAGGGAGCAGTCAATGTCAAGTCGTCAAGAGGCAGCCCACCGGAGGAGACACTGCACTGCTGCCGAGTCACTTCGGTGGTGTTCAGTGGCGCCTGTTCTGATCTAACATACGCAGGACACCACCTACTACGCCCCCTACTGACGACAATAATTGCTTAGTCGCGGAGCCGGCGTGAGTGAACTCTCCCTCCGGAGGGCGCCACCACGTCCGTTTAACGACAGCCCCCATGGACCCGCCGATACCGGTGACCCTGACGGAAGCAAACCAAGGCCACAGACGTGGAGAGGACATCGAAATTGAGGTCACCATGAGAGCAGGGCATGAAGGGCCACAGAACTTGAGACATTTTTTTTTAATGCTGATCAATGGGAATGAGGATGATTAAGATGATGCTACGGATTTCCATTTCGGTCTGAGACTACATGACAGGGCTGTACTCTACGCTTCCTTTCATAATATATCCTGGCGTCAACCAGGCCCGAGAGATACAGGCACCTGCAGTGTTGGTCATGAAATTTGAGCAACACTCTCAGAAACGCATCCATTAAGTGGATGAAACTCGACTGTGTGGTCCCAGTCTTCCCAACTGAGTCCGCAGCAAACTCAACTCTGGGTAGGAGCCGGTCGGAGCAGAAAAAACCCACATGACTCTGATGGGATTCGAACCCACGACCTCCCAGCCGGGAGTCCGCGACGCTAACCACTTCGCCACGGCGGCTGGTGCTCGTTCATTTTCGTTGTCCTAATTGTTTTGTATCTTGCCTGAAGAAGACCTAACAGGTCGAAAGGCGTCGTGTTTTGTCTTAATGATCTTTTGATTCGTTTGTCGACGTTTTTGTGTTTGTTTGTTTGTTTGTGTGTTTGTTGTTGTTTGTTTTGCGGTTCATGTAACATTTATTTCAGATTTGTTTAGATTTCCGCCTGCAGTCGTCTCACCTTGCATCCGGGTGTAAATTAGTTTCACAGTGAGGTGACTGTAGGTAGAAACTGAAACACATTTTAAAAATAATTCTTTGCCAGTCCGCCCAAAACAAGGACAAACACGTTACAAGACAAAACGCGGCGCGTTTCGACCCCTGAGGTCTTCATCAGGCAAGAGGAACAACGTAGAGGACAATAAAAACGAAGCAGTCACTACAATGAAAACGAAGCAGTCACTTATCATCTTATCTTCGGCGCCAGGTGGACGTTGAGTACGAGAGTTGAGGACAATGAAAACGAAGCAGTCACTTATCATCTTATCTTCGGCGCCAGGTGGACGTGGAGTACGAGAGTTGAGGACAATGAAAACGAAGCAGTCACTTATCATCTTATCTTCGGCGCCAGGTGGACGTGGCGTACGAGAAGATAAGCGATGGCTCGTTCCTCCTTTCCATTGTCCTGAACGTTGTTGTTGATCTTGCCTGAAACACAACCTGAAAGGTCGAAACGCGTCGTGTTTTGTCTTGTAACTTGTTTATCCTCGTTTTGGGCGGACTTGCTAAGAATCCTTCTTAAATCTTTCTTTAGCGGGTGTAAAATCATGTGCCTGTTATGCAGACAGTCAATATCCCGACCATTATCCTGGCGTGCACCTCGATTGAAATATTGAAACTATAAGATCTATGTGTTTGACCTATAAAGCGGCAAAGGGACACTATTTGCGAAGGAAAGACGGGCACTCCCTCGATTTTTTACCGGAATAGTTCTATAGTTCTGGGATAACATCGTCAGAAAATGTTTTTGTTTCTCCTTATATCAAGATCAAGACAGACAGACCTCTACACAGTTCATGTTGGAGACCAGCTGGGAACCGAACCCCTGGCACGGAACGTCTGCAGTTGACACAACGTGTTCTGCACCTCACGTGTCGACCGACTAACGCGTGACCTCATTCTCAGAGGTCTTGACCGATTCTCGGACCATGTCCAGAACACAGGGCATAAAGCAAGGTGTGGTGGACTCGTCATCGCCACAATTGTTTCTGAGAGAGAGAGAGAGAGAAGAGGGAGAGAGAGAGAAGAGAGAGAGAAGAGAGAGAGAGAGAGAGAGAGAGAGAGAGAGAGAGAGAGGAGAAAGGGGGACAGAGAGAGAGGGAGACAGAGAGAGGGAGCGAGCGAGCGAGCGAGAGAGAGAGAGAGGGATAGATAGATACATACATAGCTTGAGAGATAGATAGATAGATATATATATAGATAGATAGATAGGTAGATACATGTATAGACAGATAGATAGACAGAAATATAGGTAGGTAGCTACCGAGCCAAGTAGCTAGGTAGCCTAGTGGCTAGGTAAATAGCTAAAGACTAGACAGCTAGCTAAACAGATAGATTATACCCATCACGGTCAACTTTGTGCTGCGTCTTTGAAAACGTTGTTACACGACGAACCGCAATGGTGCGGACACAGACCCTAAGCCGTGGTACATTCCGTGAGTTACGTGCCATCGCCGGGTCAATGTCACGACCACCACAGCTGTTGCATCAAGTAGGTCAATCACGTATGAACTTTTGAACTTTTGACGGTTGCCTCTATCACTGCTCCACCACCACACTCTACCCACCCCACCCCCACACCCCCACTTATCATTCTGCTGGACATTCCAAGCAAGATTATAATAATGATGTCCCCCCTTTCTCCCCACTCTCCCTCATTTCTTCGAGCGTTCCCCTCTCCCTCTTTTGTCCCCCCCCCCCCCCCTCCCACCATCCCTAATCTTTTCCCCGCACCTGACACGAAGTCTTTCCTGAGTAGATAAGTAGGCACGGGCTCAGTCTGTCACTGGTGGTCTTGGTGGCACCATCTACTCAAGGGACGCTTGTTCTGTTCCACCTGAAGGATCGGTCACCTCAGACACACATCTCGGGTGGACAGACGAGACACGAAGCACAGAGGAGCAGCAGCAGGAGACCAGAAAGAAAACAACAAGAAAAAAAACACCCACGAATTCACGATACAAAAACAAGCAACATGGCGTCTTCAGCGCGTATCTCTTTCCTCACCTTCTTCACCTTCCAGCTCTTCTCTTCCGTCATGGTCAGTGCGCATGCGCTGGACAGACGGGCTTCCACCTGTTACGCCAGTCTGGGGTGCTTCTCCACGTTCGGGAGTCTGCACAGCCTGCCTGCCCCTCCGCAGCAGATCGCCACGACCTTCACCTTGAGGACCAGGTCTAGCTCTCGGAGCGCCACTCTCAAGGCGACGGATGACGTCACGACCTGGAGGTCGGGTCTGGCGGGCAGCGAGCTGGATGCCGGCAAGGAGACCAAGGTCATCACTCATAGTTTCATGGACTCTGGCAGCACCGCCTGGGTTCTCGAAATGGCTGAAGAGCTTTTAAAGCAGGTGAGAGAGAGAGAGAGAGAGAGAGAGAGAGAGAGAGACGAATTCGAAAATTCATTCAGATTAAGGCCAGAGCCTCTTACTGAAGGAGTGATAGCAGCAAGATACATAATAAGAATAGCATCCTGAAAGACACAGGAAGAGAGCAAAAGCAAGTACATACGCACCATACACTAACAGTAAGAATATACAGTAGGCAGGCCTTTTCTGTGTTTCATAAATGTACAGAGCAAGATTTACGAGAATGTTTTCATTTCGTGATGCTGGGAGCAAGTCTTCTCTAAAATGACAGGGTTCAGAATAATACTCTGGCTTCATGAATTTTACTCTAAGATCATGAAAAGCGTTGAGAGAGAGAGAGAGAGAGAGAGAGAGAGAGAGAGAGAGAGAGAGAGAGAGAGAGAGAGAGACGGCCATGTTCAGTGAGATGCGCGTAGTCATGTGTGCTGGCGTTAGGTACATGGGAACTGGCGATCCAGCAAGGCGATGCAAAGACAACCTGAAGGTATCACTGAAGGAGACAAACCTCCAGATCGCTGCAATGGGCATCCATGGCTTTCGACAAGCAGCAGCTGAAGCATCTGGACATGAAACTCTGTGCAATGCCCTCAAGTATAGAAGACTTGATTCCCTTCCAACAATCGCTGGCCCCAAAGCCTTTGGCAAGACGCTTTTTCAAATGCTATGCTATTATTCTTATGCTAATTCTTCTTATTATTGTTATAAACCAAGGCTGCCTCTGAACACCAGATTCTGAGCGGTGATCGCAACGTCAGCGAAACTGCTTCGTCATCATCTGCTGTTTGCTGACCTGTGTCTTTGGATAGTTTTTAATTATCACAGTCCAGACGATGGCACATGGCCTTTCTATGGCTAATTAAAAAAAGTATTTGTAATGATTCCAACGTGGACAAACGAATCACAAGACAAAACACAACGCGTTTCCGTCTTCTTAGGTCTTCTTCTGACTAGCTAACACCA
Source organism: Conus ventricosus (assembly GCA_018398815.1). Taxonomy (NCBI): domain Eukaryota; kingdom Metazoa; phylum Mollusca; class Gastropoda; order Neogastropoda; family Conidae; genus Conus; species Conus ventricosus. The sequence continues at coordinate 6,297,068 of CM031623.1, read as the reverse complement.
GGACAACGAAAATGAAGAACAAGCAATTACTTAGTTTTGTCGAATTCGGCGCAAAATGTTTACAGATTTTCCTCTGCAGTCGTCTCACTTTGCAACTAACTTTCCAGGGCTGTCAAAACTCCTAGGGAAAAAGCATGGCCTCCTGGATCAGTCAGATCATGGCCTCCTGGATCAGTCAGATCATGGCCTCCCCTGCATCAGTTCATGGCCTCCTGGATCAGTCGGATCATGGCCTCCTGCATCAGTCAGATCATGGCCTCCTGGATCAGTCAGATCATGGCCTCCTGGATCACTCAGATCATGGCCTCCTGCATCAGTCAGATCATGGCCTCCTGGATCAGTCAGATCATGGCCTCCTGGATCAGTCAGATCATGGCCTCCTGCATCAGTCAGACTGCATGGCCTCCTGGATCAGTCAGATCATGGCCTCCTGGATCAGTCAGATCATGGCCTCCTGGATCAGTCAGATCATGGCCTCCTGGATCAGTCAGATCATGGCCTCCTGGATCAGTAAGATCATGGCCTCCTGGATCAGTCAGACTGCATGGCCTCCTGCATCAGTCAGATCATGGCCTCCTGGATCAGTCAGACTGCATGGCCTCCTGGATCAGTCAGATCATGGCCTCCTGGATCAGTCAGACTGCATGGCCTCCTGCATCAGTCAGATCATGGCCTCCTGGATCAGTCAGACTGCATGGCCTCCTGCATCAGTCAGATCATGGCCTCCTGGATCAGTCAGATCATGGCCTCCTGGATCAGTCAGATCATGGCCTCCTGTATCAGTCAGATCACGAACGATCACACCAGGGACAACGGAAATAAGTCATGACATAGTGGGAAGACTATCAACATCTTAACGGTGGACAGAAGAAGTAGGCTTTGCTAGCAGCACCAGTAATTCTGCTGGATTTGTGTATTCCAGCTATGAAAATTCGTCAAAACACACACACACACACACACACACACACACACACACACACACACACACACACACACACACACACACACACACATCAGAATGTAACAACAACAACAAAAACAAGTAAGAAGAAAAAGGAAAAACCATATGGGAAAACTGACACCGCTGCAAGGATAGGTAGGGAAACTTCTTCATCTTCAATTTGGAAGGTCAGCCGTCATTAATGACTATCATTGACACGTGGATGGAATGTACAATGTTTATTACTTTCTCCCCACGGGACAACAAAAAAGCTAGCGTAATCTTAAAAAGTGTAAGCAATACATCCGCCAAACATGAACAAACGAATCACCACAAGACAAACCACACACAGGGTAGCAGTCAGTATTTCGCTTTACATCATCTATTTTTAGGTGTGCACCTGCGACGTTGTAGGACCTAAGAGGTCGAAACGCGTCGTGCTTTGTCTTGTGACTCGTTTGTTCATGTTTGGCAGATGTCTCACTTCGTTTAGATTTCCGCCTTCAGTCGCCTCACTTTGCCACTAACTAAAGCTAGCATGATGTAAACTGTGACGAACATCTTCCAGAACAAGGACAGCAGGACGGTCCTTTAGTTTAAGGCAGCAAACAACAAAAAGGTTTAAGACAGCAAAGAAAAACAGAAATAAGAAGAAAGCAGAGTAAAGGAAGACAAAAATAAGAAGAAGGCAGAGTAAAGGAAGACAAAAATAAGAATAAGACAGAGTAAAGAAAAACAGAAATAAGAATAAAACAATGAAGACAGACAAAAATAGGAATAAGACAGATTAAAGAAAAACAAAAAGTATGAAAGTCTAGCGACCATTTTGATCTTGAGCCCAACATGAGAAGATAAATGGCTTCTCGTTCTTCGTTTTATTTGCAAAATACATGTCCCAATATGTCCTGTGTGTGCAGGCCGGAGGACGTTAAGCAGAACCATCCGTTTTATTTGTCCTGAATCGTATTTGTTTTTGCCTGAAGAAGACCCAAGACGTCGAAATGCATTGTGTTTTGTCCTGTACTTTGATTGTGTATGTCCTTGGTGGTAACTAACCCCCCTCTCCTTCTAAAAAAATTAGAATAAGACAGTAAAGATAAGCAAAAATAAGAATAAGACCGTGGAGAAAGAGAAAGATAAGAATAAGACAAATTAAAGACAAACAAAAATACGAATAAGGTAGAGTAAAGAAAGAGAAAAATAAGAATAAGGCAGAGTAAAGAAAGACCAAAACAAGAATAAGGCAGAGCAAAGAAAGAAAGAAAAAAAAAAACAAACAAACAAATAACAAGAAGATGCAAAGCATAATAAAAAAAACTCCCAGTATATCCTCAATACGCGTGATATATTCCATAAAGAGGAAAAACCGTCTTGGGCTGGTCTAACCGTTAGTAATGGCTATTCTGGTAAACATCGGCCATCATCTGTGACCTATAATGAACATACTTACAAATTTTCAGAAAGATCCGCCAAGAACTTTCTGAGATTTTCCATAAAGAAGAAAACCATTATGGGCCATAACGGTAAACTTGAACATCGGGCATCATCCGTGACCCTTAATGAACATACCTACAAATTTTCAGAAATATCGGCCACGTACTTTCTGAGATATTCCATGAAGAAGGAAAACTGTTAGGGGCCATTACAGCCATTAGTAACGGCCATAACGGTAAAATAAAACATCGGCAATCATCCGTGACCCATAATACCTACAAATTTTCAGAAAGATCGGCCAAGTACTTTCTGAGATATTCCATAAAAAAGAGAAAAAATCGTTATGGGTTGTTATAGCCGTTAGTAACAGCCACAACAGTAAACTAAAACGTCGGGCATGATCCGTGACCCATAATGAACATACCTGCTAATTTTCACAAAGATCGGCCAAGTACTTTCTGAGACATTTCATAAAAAAGTAAAACCGTTATGGGCCATTACAGCCGTTAGTAACAGCTATAACGGTAAACTAAAACGTTGGACATCATCTGTAGCCTCGAATAAACATACCTACATTTTTTTCAGAAAGATCGGCCAAGTACTTTCTGAGATATTCCATAAAGAAGAAAAACCGTTATGGGCCGTTATAGCCGTTAGTAATGGCTATAACGGTAAACTAAAACAACTGGCATAATCCATAACCCATAGTGAACATACCTGCTAATTTTCACAAAGATCTGCCAAGTACTTTCTGAGATATTCCATAAAGAAGAAAAACCGTTACAGGCCGTTACAGACGTTAGTAACGGCTATAACGGTAAACTGAAACATCGGGCATTATTCGTGACCAATAATGAACATACCTACAAATTTTCAGAAAGATCGGCCAAGTACTTTCTGAGATATTCCATAAAGAAGAAAAACCGTTACAGGCCGTTACAGCCGTTAGTAACGGCTATAACGGGGTAAACTAAAACATTGGGCATCATCGTGACCCATAATGAACATACCTGCTAATTTTCACAAAAATCGGCCAAGTACTTTCTGAGATATTTCATAAAGAAGGAAATCCGTTACAGACCGTTACAGCCGTTAGTAACGGCTATAACGGTAAACTAAAACATCGGGCATTATTCGTGACCCATAATGAACATACCTACACATTTTCAGAAAGATCGGCTCAGTAGTTTTGTCTGGAGCGAGTGGAACACATTTTGACCACGGACGGACGGACAGACACACAGACAGCATTTCTTTGTTCCCATTCTAAAGTACTCCCTGTTCTATAAGAACTAGGAGTACAAAAACAGACAGTAAAGAGTGGCAAAAATAAGAATACGGCAGTGAAGAAAGACAAAAATAAGAATACGGCAGAGTAAAAAAAAGACAAAAATAAGAATAAGTCAGAGTAAAGAAAGACAAAAATAAGAACAAGGCAGATTAGACAAAGACAAATTAAGAATAAGACAGTGAAGAAAGATCAAAATAAGAACACGGCAGAGTAAAGAGAGGACAAAAGAATAATGTAAAGAAAAGCAAAAATAAGAAGGCAGAGTAAATCAAGACAAAAATAAGAATAAGACAGAGTTAAGAAAGACAAAAATAAGAATAAGACAGAGTAAAGAGAGGACAAAAGAATAATGTAAATAAAAGCAAAAATAAGAAGGCAGAGTAAAGAAAGACAAAAATAAGAAGGCAGAGTAAAGGAAGACAAAAATAAGAATAAGACAGAGTGAAGAAAAACTAAAATAAGAATAAGACAGAATGAAGAAAGACAAAAATAAGAATATGACAGAGTAAAGAAAGACAAAAATACGAATAGGACAGCGAAGAAAGACAAAAATAAGACTAAGGCAGAATAAAGAAAGAAAAAAAAAATAAAAGAAAAAAAAAAAAAAAAAAAAGGCAGAGTAAAGAAAGACCAAACAATAAGAATTAGACGGAATCAAAGAGAGTCACAGAAAAGAGGAAGTTATGAGCACAGAACTGATAGAGGGAAGGGTGGAGAACTGTCTGTACGGAAAGATTCCACCAGTTGACGCATGGCGGATGACCGATGCCATTTCCATGGTGATGGGGGAGACAGGCAGACGACAGGTCCATCAGGGACGGAGGATGTGTGGATTCTGATCAGGCCTGCGCATCTGTGAGATTTATGCGAGATTTATCAAGGGCTCAGGGGGCATGCTTGTTATTTCACTCCTTCTACGGATTAACTTCAATTCATGATTCCAGACAGCGACAGTGGAAGGGAGTAACCCCCCCTCCATCTCTCTCTCTCTCCCTCTCCCCTCTCTCTTT
>CM031623.1:6282393-6287393 GCA_018398815.1 Conus ventricosus | reverse complement strand
GTGTGTATGTAGACCCATGTCTGTGTGTGTGTGTGTGTGTGTTTGCTTTTTTTTTTGGTGACGGGATGACCGTTTAAATATCGTAACAGCCCTGAGAGATCGGTAAGTAGTCAACTGACCTCAAACAGAACTAGAACTTACACACTCCACCTCCTCTCTCTCTCTCCTCCCCTCTCTCTCTCTTCTCTCTCTCTCTCTCTCTCTCTCTCTCTCTCTCTCTCTCTCTCTTCTCTCTCTCTCTCTCTCTCTTGGCTGGGCAGCGATAACCGCCATTACCACGCCGACGACAAGGAAATGCACATGGTGGCGCTGCACACGGCCGTGGGGTCAGTGACTGGGGTCAAGGTCAGGTTCCACCGAGGGGACGGCCTCCCTGCCATCCACACCTCCGATCACATCACCGTGCACAAGATCGTAGTAGAGGACGCCCCCACGCAGCACAGGTGGGATCCAGGGTTCGAATCTTTGTGTTGGTGGGACGGTCTGGTTGTTGATGTCTGTTGGTTCTGGATGTGGGAAAGAGACTGCCGCGTGGCTTGGAATGAGCCTCCTCAACAAGCAAACAAACAGATAAATAAACAGGCAAACAAACGGAAAAACAGGCAAACAAGCAGACAAACAAACAGACAAACAGTCAGACAAGCCAGCAAACAAGCAAACAGACAGACAAACAGACAAACAAAACGGACAAACACGGATATAAAGATGAGAGTGCAGTGCCAATCGTAGTTAATGTAGAAGTTTAAAAAAATACAAATGAGAAGTAAAATGTGACAAATATGTCTCTTTTAGAGATCATAAATGTTAAAAAAAGAAAAAAAGAAAGAAGAAGCACAAAAATTAAACTTCCCAAATTGTAGAGGCAGACGACTGTGTCAGATGTAACAGATGACAGATGTCAGAAAAGGGAAGTAAGCGATGCTTTGTACGCTGTGTTCTGTGTTTCTTCTGTCTGTTGACTGCTGTCAGTATGGTCTGTTATCAAGGAAAAAATCACATCCTAAAAATAAAAGGAAAAAATATATCACATCCTGAAAAAAGAGGGGAAAAATCACATGCTAGAAAAGGAAAAAAATCACATCCTAAACAAGGTAAAAAAAAAATCACATCCTAAAAATAGGGGAAAAAATGACATCCTGATCAAGAAAAAAAATCACATCCTAAAAAAGAAAAAAAATCACATCCTCCAACAGGAAATAAAAAAGGGGAAAGAAATCATATCCTTAAAAAAAGGAAAGAAAAAAATTACATCCTAAAAAAAAAAGGGGGGGGGGGGGAATCACATCCTGATCAAGGAAAAAATCAAATCCTAAAAAAGAAAAAAAAAAACACCCTAAAGAGGAGTTAAAAAAAATACATCCTAAAAAAGGGGAGAAAAAATCACATCCTAAAAAGGGGGGAAAATTACATGCTAGAAAACGGAGAAAAAAATCACATTCTGAAAAAAAAAAAATTCTGAAAAAGAAAAAAGATCGTACCCTGAATAAAGAGAAAAAAATCCCATCCTAAATAAGGAGAAAAAATCACATCCTGCCTGTCAAGGAGCGTGAAACCTCTCACAAAAGGCATTAGACGCTTGGAGACAAAGGGACATTGTACGTGGTATACAAATAGGTAATTGACCAATTAACACGGCGCGGCCGAAGGTGGTCAGATGACAAACAACACCTAGGAGAGAGTTCGGACCTGCCTGGTGGCGAAAGGGGGAAGGGTTGTAACCACTACGACCTCGGGGCCCCAAGTGAGCGCTAAATGCTCGGTCAGCTGAGGTTCTTGTGTACACAGTCAGTGAAGAGCAGGAGTCTTGGATTCGTTCGGATGGTGTTGCCGAGGTCACTGTGTTGGTTCTATTGTCAGGCTGGCTGAATGCGTGTGGAGGTTGTAGTAGCCCTCCTTAAGATAATTACTGTGTTAAGTAACCACCGAAGTCGGCGGGAATTTTCGATGTCCATCTGGGGCTAAGTGTGTGTTTGCTAATCAATTAGGTAGGGGTGTGTGTAAATGCTGATGTGTGTGGAATGTAGCGAGTGGAGAATTCAGGGTACTTGTGAACTAGGGGTTTGAGAAGCAGCGTGGAAAAAGGGCATGGCCCGAAGGGGATCCTTTGTTTCCCTCCCTATATAAACTGAGGGAGAACAACGTGTCGGGAGAACAACACCAGGGAGAGAGAGAGAGGCAGAGAGACAGAGAGAGAGAGAGGAGAGGAGTGAGCAGGACAGAGAAAGGGTCGGGAGAAACTGGTCTGGAGATAGAAGAGACAGCAAGGCCCTTAGAGTTAAAGACAAGCTGGAAGAGAAGGAAACTAAGTTGAAGCCCAAACAAGGGTGAAGACAGACAAACTGAATTTGAACCCAGAGGTGGGTGAAGAAGACGAAGAAGAAGAGCTCGACGTCGAGATCCCAGAGACGACCACGAAGACCCAGTCCTGAAGCCTGGAGCCAGTCAACCAAGAGCATCACCATCAAGCAGTGCTGAAGAAGACGTGAAGAGACTTTTTTCAAGAACTGTGGTGTGGTGTAAAAGCGTGGTTGTGTGTGTAAAAACCTGGCCAGGTAAGAAGTCATTTTATTATAACCCGGATTAGGATGTATTGATCTTTTATGTTTTGATATTTCATTGTGTGTGATTTGATTGTACATGATTAATTATAAGTAGCATAAAATTGTATTTCTTGTTCTCAGTCGTGTTAGGAGAGAAACGAATGCGTGACATCCCATTCCCAGAGAGAGGTGAATGTTTGGTGTGTGCATGAGTGTGCATATGCGTGTATGAGTGCAAAGATAACCTTGGTGTGTTAAGCCTGACTATTGATACATCAACTTAGTTGCACTTAAGCAATACCATCACGATTTCCCCCGTCCTGGACAAAGTGGCGAGCCTGCCAGGATTGCATGGCCCAAATTAGTTTCAGGAGGGAAACAAAGTGAGTACTAGAGTAGTACTGGGGCGAAGCGTCCACTAAAGGTAATTTTAATTAGCTCTTCTAATTATTTCCTTTAGTTCTTGAGTGTTGAGCATTTTCTTGTGTGTAGGTGGTTTGTATTAATCAAAGGTCGTTCAGAGAAACGAAGAACGAGGTTCTAGTCTTAACTCTCACAGAAGCTGTGGTTTAAGATTAAGGCTCCTTTGTGTTAGGAACACTACCACTGGTTGGTGTACTCGTACCGTTTAGTAGATAAACTGTGTACCAACTTTTTCCGGGTCTATAAGCGTAACTGTTTTAGTGGTGCTAAAACAGATCAGAAAAAGAAATGGCTGAAGAAAGTTTTACTCCCATTGCGGAACTGATTAGTTTAGGGGAGAAACTGGGATATACAGGAGATGAACTGCGTAGATTCATTGAAACTCAGCAGAAGAATGAGAGAGATGAAAGGGCTGAAAGAAGGAAGTTTGAAAAGGAACAGCTTGAGGCTGTCAAAAGAAATCTAGAGCAGAAACCACTGCGTCAAAGGCTAAAGCAGATGCAGAGGGCGCAGCTGCCAGAGCAAGAGCAGATGCAGAAAGTGCAGCGAGAGCTAGAGCAGATGCAGAGAGTGCAGCTGCCAGAGCTAAAGCAGATGCAGAGAGGGCGAGAGCAGAAGCAGAATCGGAGATTTTAGCCAAACAAATTGAGTTGGAAAGAATAAAGTCTGAAAATCGCAGTGAAATAGACACCAGTTCTGAGTCAGTAGGCCGCAGACAAAGTTGCGCACCTAGACTTAAACTCCCACTGTTCAGAGAAGAAACTGATTCAATCGACGCCTATATCAGTCGTTTGAATCGGTTGCCGAGCACGAGGGCTGGCCCGAAGATGACTGGGCAATAAACCTGTCTGCCTTGTTGACAGGTCGTGCGTTACACACAGTTTCCACCCTACCCAAAGGTGATCAGAGAGATTTTGACAAGGTGAAACAAGCAGTACTAAAGGCGTATGATTTGACTGAAGAAGGTTTTAGGCGTAAGTTTCGCGAGGCGAGAATCGAACAGGGTGAGACATACACACAGTTCGGAGTTAGACTGGACCACTATTTCAACAAATGGGTAGAACTTAGTGGAGTAGACAGTGATTTTGAAGGCCTCAAGACACTGGTGATGAAGGAACAGATACTTGATGGCTGTGGGACGGGCCTCACCATCCACATTAAGGAAAAAGGTGCAACCACAATAGCTGAGGTACTTCAGACGGCAGAGACTTACCGGGAAGCGAGGCGTGATTTACCTGAACAAGAGGAAAGCCCGGAAGCATATTCAGAGGATAGCAGGCTAGCACATGACTCACATAATGAGTCAGTGGTAACACACCCGTAGGCCCACGGCGTCACGTGAGCAAACAAGGGTGAAAACAAATAGCCACGTGGCTAGGAATGAGCGTACCTGTTTTCTGTGCAATAAGACAGGGCACTTGGCTAGGGATTGTATATTTAAGTCACAGAAAGCTGCAGCAATGAGGATCAGGCGAAGAGAGAGGCAGGTAGAAAAAGATGAACAAGATGACAGTGTTATTTTGTCTGGATTGTGCTGTGTGTTCACAGATTCAGGCAATAACATGGATGTGCACAAAGGCAGAGTAGGGGACAATGTGGTTGATGTCATTAGAGACTCTGGGTGCACTGGCGTAATGGTGAAGGAGTCCTGGTTGAGAAGGGACAATTCACAGGTAAAACACAGAGGTGCAGACAAATAGATGGAACAGTAGCAGAATTCAGAACGGCCCAGGTGTTTATTGCTACACCATTTTATAGTGGAGTTGTACAGGCGTTGGCTGTTCCAAAGCCGCCGTATGATCTGGTGATTGGAAACATCCCAGGAGCACGTGGGTATGGAGACCCAGACCGTGATTTCTGTGTTGAATCAGGGAAAAGGAGTCACGGGAGAGAAAGGCGCCAGGCAGTCAAACACTCCAGAAAGCACTGGAGCGTGTCCGGTGAGACTAACCCCACTCACTCACGAGCAGAACAAAAGGGCGATACTCGCTTAGAAAATTGTTTAGGCTCGCTCACACAGACAGAAGAAAGGTGTGA
>CM031623.1:6274893-6277393 GCA_018398815.1 Conus ventricosus | reverse complement strand
GATAAATTTTCCGATAATTTTTTTCTGGTTGGACGATTGAAACTGACGTTGTTTATAGTTGATTTAGACCAGGCGTTTTGAATGCTAATTGAAAAAAAAGATATTAATCGTATTAACATTTTAGAAGCGGGGTGACATAACATACAGTGAAAGACCTCCTGGCATCCACACAAGCGTGCGCGCGCACCTACGCACTAACGCACGCACAGACAGACAGACAGACAGAAGAGAGAGAGAGAGAGAGAGAGAGAGAGAGAGAGAGAGAGATGTTACGTACTTTTGGATTTACTCAGTGTATGCCGAAGTTGTTATCCTTGTTTATTTGGCACAATGTTGATAAATCGACGACCACGAACAGGAAAAACGTTTCAACGTAATGGGGATCATTTTTCTTCCGGTATCAGAGCCACTGAATGTTTCATAGTGAAAGACGCTAGCAGAAACTCGTCCGCTGAGACTGCAAATCACGACGCTTACGCAAAGCCGCTGTCAACGCTTTCTGTCGCAGCTCGTAGCCCGCCCAGGACTGTGTCAGAATGACGGCTATTATCTCAGATGTTCTGTTCCACTGCGGTTCATTGTTCAATACTGGGGTCCATATTCGTGACGGGCCTCGCTCAAAGAGCTGTAGCCATGTTGGAAAGTTTGCGCTTTAAGTCCGAAGTTAGTGTGCAGATCATTTTACTGAGAGAGAGAGAGAGAGAGAGAGAGAGAGAGAGAGAGGGAGAGAGGGAGAGAGAGAGACACACAGAGAGGAGAGAGAGAGAGAGAGAGAGAGAGAGAGAGAGAGAGAGAGAGAGAGAGAGGCGGAGGCGGGACAGAGTGGGAGAGAGAGAGAGAGAGAGAGAGAGAGAGAGAGAGAGAGAGGGAAAAAAGAGTTCGAGAGAGACATGGGTTGGTTGGGGGCTGATGGGGGGGGGGGGGGGGGGGGGGGGGGGGGGGGGGGGGGGGGGGGGGGGGGGAGAGAGAGAGAGAGAGAGAGAGAGAGAGAGAGAGAGAGAGAGACAGACAGACAGAGAGACAGAGAGAGAGAGAGACAGACAGACAGACAGACAGAAAAAAAAGAGTTCGAGACAGACATGGGTTGGCTGGGGGCTGATGGGAGAGAGAGAGAGAGAGAGAGAGAGAGAGAGAGAGGTGCATGCTAAGGAACTCACATGCAAATCTTCATATGATTATGTCCCTTACAACACACAGGCTTAAAAACAAGCTTCATGTTCATCTGTGTTTTTTTACTTTTTTATTTTGTTAGCTGAATACAGCACAGCATATTCTATTACTGAATTAGTGGCCTTCCCTCCCTTTAACACCGCACCGAGGTTGTCGCCATATTGTTTCGCTGTCTGCAAAACCTTGCAGCCAATGGAAATCGCCAGGAGTCGGCGTGACAAGCTGTTCTTACTGCTGAGCACACAGCCAGACGTGGTTGTTGTTCTCTTTTCACATTGTTTTCAACTCTCTCTCACCCACCACGCACCCTCCCCTCTCCCTCCCTCTCTTTGTCTTTTCCCTTCTCTCCCCCAATTATCTCTTCCTCTGTCTCTCCAGTTTTATCTCTGTTAGTCTCTGTCTCTCTAATTTTATCTCTGTTAGTCTCCCCCCCCCCCCCCCCACCCCTGTCTTTTTTCCTGCACGGTCCTCCCTTTCTTCCACCCCCCACCCTTCTTGCCCCTCTTCCCACCCCCCACCCACCCTCCGTCCCCCACTTCTATGTCCCCTCCTCTCGCTCTCACTCTCCCCCCCCCCTAAACTGATTCGGCAAACAACACGTCAGCTCACACACAATGAAATCTCATTAGCTCCGACATTTCCCACCCGTCGACTGGCTTGAAGAGACCATCACTAGGGAAATGGGTTGAAAACCGACGTTCGCAGTCCTCTTCTTTATTGCCTGTGTTTACTGGGCCTCTGTGGTCCCGACACATTTCTGCCCTGCTGATGAGGAGCTACAGCCCCGAAAGGTGGGACCAGGCGGGGCTAAATCAAAGGTTCCTTCCCTTCGTGCCCCTTCGCTTGTAACGGAGCTGCGTGGTGCTACGAACAGAAGCATCCGGCACACAAGGAATTTCAATGTTCCCAGAAGGTTTTCCGTAGAGACTTCAGATCCTTTTGGTTTTCTCTGCTTTATACCTAATTGGCTGACCTTTGTCTGGTCCTTTAACGCTAAGGGATTGGTTGCCTACACTTGTCTCTCCTCTTCTATCCAACTCTTCACCCGAGCAGCTCTATTCACTTATTCACCATCTCAGCTTCAAGTGAAAGCAAAGATATTTGTGTTGAACAGCCGAAACACCCAATTCTGCCTACTGTATTCGACAGTCGCGAATCGAAAACGATATTGTCCTGATATGCAGATCACATCAACACTTCACATTTCATTAGGAAGAGTACTCGAGGTTGATCTTTGATGACTAGACCTCCAACAATGTTACCCGTCTAAAAACACTGACGTTGACATAACATCTTGAATCATGCACAAAGAGCAAACAGAGAGCTGCTT